>CM046948.1:106488048-107049159 GCA_025698515.1 Gossypium sturtianum | reverse complement strand
CAAACTTTGATAAATTCAAGCTGCCAGAGGTCACGGTCATGTCAGGTACCCTTGTAACTCGACTTGGAGTCTGCAATAAAGCCACATGCAGTGTGTCGGGCCTTCCGCAACTCTCGAAAAACAACTCTTAAAATCTGAGACAGAACAGTAGTGTCGCGCTCATCATGTCACACACACGGCTAAGGCCCTTGCGCACTTGTCTTAGCCCGTGTGGATAAGCGGTAATTTTAAGTCGTGCTTGCTTTCAATTCAAACACACACCTACAAGCCATTTGCTGCATACAATCAAGCCTTTAAAATAAGCCTAAAACATGCATAATAAAAACTAATTTAATGGGTCATTTATCCATACAATCAATATGGCCAAAGGCACCTCAATCACAACAACAAACATACTTAAACATATGCATAATTTAGTCATTCATCACTCCTTACATTTTATTTCTATTTCCATACCAAACTTGCCACAATTACCTCATGTCAAATTACATTTCAAACATACCAAATTGGTCATTCAAACATACCTTCCATTTGACCATTTAAACACACCAACCATTAAAGTATCACTTTGCCAATAGTTCATCACACCATAATACCACATTTTACAAGCCAAACATAACAACATCTCATCAAACACAATTCACCCCTATACATGCCAATATAACCTTGATCAAGATATCAAATCTCACCCAGATATAATGCATTTGGATAGTGTGATAGATCTCGATAGAGCTTCCAACCCGTTCGAAGCTTTGATAATCTTAATAGTAAAGGAAAATAACTAAGTAAGCAATGAATGCTTAGTAGCTCGTATAAACTTAAACATAACATTTCATTTCAATAATGAAATTTATAGGTGAACATAAACCTATACTAATGCTACAAGATTATCAAACCATAAACATTAACTCACAAATGAGTAAGTCCATCAACACCACGTATATTTTTCTTTCCCTAGCATAGCGAATTTTATAAAGACATATTCTGAGGAGTCATTTACCCTTTTCATGAAATTTAAAACCTTTCATTTATTTATTTTAACCAAATAATATTATCAACTCTGAAATTAATGTATTTATTCACGACCTAGATAAATTCATCCATAGCTCAAGTAAATTTCTCACATATAAAGTAAGCCCTTTAACTCATCAATCCATTTACATTTATCATTTTATATCCCAAATATGAACTTACCATTTCATTACATTTCCTTACCAGGTTATCATTTTGTATAATACAAGGCGTAAGCATAAACATCAACCAATTACACAAGCTTGACTGCACAAGCCAATATATATCATCATCAATATACAAGTTAGTGCATCAACTCATAAATCCCTTAAAATAACATAAGGTAAGTCATATACATGAATAACATCATTTGAAATCATCAATTTCATGAACATAAATATACTTTCATTGAACATTACCTTTTCATTCTTTTTTACTTATCTCATTTGCATAGTACAAAGTATAAACATAAAATTAACCATATGTGTTCTTGTCATCCAAATTCTCATCCGGTGAATTGTAGCATTCAATTCAAACTCAAATATATGACAATTCCATCAAAATCACTAAACAAGTTACCTTCACCGAGATTTACAATCTAATGAATGACTTACGAATCACGAAGTACATCGATAATCCAACCATGACATGCGGATGCTCATAATGAGCCAATCCCTCCAAAACATGTAACGCCCCAAACCCGGCTGAACGTTATGGCGGATCTAGCGTGCCACATCGGTGTTGTTTGAAAACCTTATAATCGGTTGTAGACTCATTTCCAAATCAAAACTTTGAAAGTCCAAATTCTTGTTTTTAAGTTGCTTGTTAGCAAAAAGAAGTTTACCAAGTAATACCACTTTCGAAGATGTATGTATTATCTTGCTTCTTAAAACCGTGTTTGTTTGTAAATTTGTTTTAAACGATTATGAAACGTGATATTTTAAAAGCAGTTGTTATTGTTTTAAAACCCGTGTTAAATAAACTTACAATAATTAAAGAAAACCCAAATAAAAGTTAAACCAAAACCAATGGCCTTTTACGAAAAATACTAACCCCAAATTAAAGTAAAGTAAACTACCGAATAATAACTAAATTAACTTGATTGCACTATGGGACGTGTGGCGACACTGGTCCCTCGCAGATCCAAATCCTCTAAGGCGTTGGGGATTACCGCTTTGCGATTAAAGAAAAAGGGGTGAGTTATGAGAACTCGATGTGTAATCCCTATTACAGATACTGGTATGGGCCCAAGCCCATGTCGATGCTCGATTCGGGCCTAAGCCCCAAAATCATGGTAATGCGAACAAAAATGCAACAACCCAATCTAACCATCACACCACCGTACCAACCCTACACACCATGTGGGGACCAAGTCAACCACCCGACCACTACACCAATAGCGCGTGATCATTGCTAATATAAACGCAGCGAGCGCGGTAATAGTATACGTGCATTTGAGCCACTAAAATCGATATATCGTGGCGAGCCACTGAATTAATATAACGTGGCATAGCCACGATCTGATGACTTCCTCCAAAAGCATAACCCAACCCAATGCAACATGTAGTGACATATCAAAATGATGTATGAGATAAATTACCATCATAAACAATTAAAGCAGTTACACATAAAACACTAGATCGCCTCTAAGGGTTATAATGGTCATTTGGTCGGTTGGGGTAAAATGGTAATTTACCCCTCGGGGTATTCCAAAGATTTTCACCCAACGCTTTGAAGACTTTACCCACGGTATTTCCAAGAAATTACCCACTAAGGGTATTTGGTAATTTACCCAATCGGGTATTTCGATAATTTACCCACTACAAAGGCCTTTCCCATAGGCACGATGCCCCATCGGCGACTTACCGGTTTCAATTCCGGTCAATACGGTGCTATGGGCCTAAAACTCGATTTACGACCCATGCGGCCCATACGCCGCGTGTGGCCCATACATGCGTTTTGCAGGTCTCGGTTCTGCGGACTACGCGATCGCATCGATCAACTTACACTTTTCATCGTTTTTCGCTCATATGGGCCTATTAACCCGTTAGGCCCATTTGGCGCCTCGGCTCAATTAGGCCCGCTATGGCCTCGGTTCTACGAGTGCTCGCGACACTCCCAAAAGTCTATCACCATCACTAGAGGCTCGTTTTATCACTACGGCGCCACGCGTACTCGAGTGATCTCCGTTAATGATATTCGGCTTTTACGGTATTTCTCGCTTTTAGCGTTCATGACGTAAAAACATTTACAGAATAAGCGATGGTGTGAGATTACACACTGGATTACTGAGTTGTGTTTTTCCACCGCTTCCAAGACACCTATAGAGATAGTTAACAAAGGTTAGTCTCCCTTAATTACCTTAACTTGAATATCTTACTAGACTAGCTTTTACTTACCACTTAACACGATCTCCTTCCTCGTACACCAAGTAATCGGCCCTATCCTTTGGCTCACGGATATCAAGCTCCTAACAAAATTTGATGAGCAAGAGAATGTCGACAAATATTCAACATTCATTTACCACGGAGGAGAAACCGAAGCCTTCACAAATAGACATAAGCGATCGAGACAATAATCGAGTTACCAAGACTACTAGCATTACTCACCCTTACCAAAGTACTACAAGATTCGAGATTGACCCCAAGGAGTTTCGACTCTCACAACAAGGAACACAAAAATTCCAAACAAAGAGAGTATGTAGGTTCGCCTCACAAGGTTCGACTAGATGGGGAGGAAGATCAACACTTTAAAAAGAAAAATGTTAGGCTTAGAAATAAAGAAAAGATCGAATGCTTAGGAAGAAGAGTAATGGGAGGAAAAGAAAAGAAGGAAGGTGAGGGTAATGCTTACCACTTGACCTTAGCAGGAAAAGAAAGAAAGAAAAAAAGAAACAAACAGAATAGCTATGAGCAAAGAGAGGGAAGTGCGAAAGGCGAAAAGTGCACAAAGAGAAGAAAATAGTGTACCAAAAGAGAAGGACCCAAATGCTCTAGATGAAAAACAAAAGTCGAAAAAATGAGAGGAAAGCAAAATGAGAATTCGCCACCAACACTACCCAAAATGCCTAACATTCTCCCTAGCTGAAAATGACTAGATTGAGTCCCCTCTCACGGCACAACTCTCCCTCTCTCCCACTCCTTGATCCACTCCACTATTTTCTCCTAGAATTCTTCTCCTTCACCCATTTGAATAGTTTGACCAAGTCTCCAACTCCCATTGAAGAGTTTGATCCAAACTCGGCTCTTGCTCTCCCAAGTCATAAAATAAAATCCTCATTTGTAACTGTGGGATTGAACCCCCTCCCTCTATGCTCTCCACTTGACGCCACACCACTCCAACATGTGCTCCACTTGTGTTAGCAAAACACACTCAATTATACTTAAATCCAACATCAACTAGCCCTCTCCACTAAAGGGCCGAAAACCAAAAAACTTTTCCGGGCTCTGGACTCAGACCAGTCCTCCCTAGAACCCTCAAATACCCTCAAATTACCCACGAGAAAGCACAACATGCAATTATGCAAAAATCACAAACCCTAATTTTGGGATGTTACAATTCTACCTCTTAAAGAAATTTCGGCCTCGAAATTTACTCGATCAAAAGAGATGAGGGTATTGATGTCGCATTGCCTCCTCGAGGCTCCCATGTGGCCTTCTTTGAACTGGCGTGATTATGCCACGTTACCTTGACTAACTGAATGTGATTTCCTTCTTAGCACCTTAACATCATGATCCAAAATGCAGACTGGTTCTTCTTCAAATGTCGGTCGAGTCTTACTTTGATCTCCTCTACTGGCATTACATGAGAAGGACGGAAACGGTAGCACCTCAAAGATAGAAACATGGAATACATCATGTATCCGGTTTAACTCAGAGGCAAAGCGATTCGGTGATAAGCAACAGGTCCCACACGCTTAACTATCCGTGGGTCAGATAAATCTAGGGCTCTCGACTTGCCCTTCCGCTCAAATCTCGTAGAATCTTCTTCCAAGGTGAGACTTTCAAAAGACAAAGTCTTCCATCGAGTATTCAATCTCTTTGCGCTTCAAATCGGGCGTATGACTTTTTCCTATCCGATGCTTCTTTAACCGACCCGTATCAACTTCACTTTCTCTTAATTTTAGAAATTAACTCGGATCTAACGATAAGCCGCCACCCAATTACGTCCAACAAGTAGGGGTACGACACCTACGACCATATAATGCCTCGTACGGTGCCATCTGAATACAGGATTGATAGCTGTTGTTGTAAGCAAATTCCGCTAATGGAAAATAGTCCTCTCAAGCGCCTCTTGAAGTCAATCACACGGCTTCTCAACATGTTTTCCAAAATCAGATACCCTCTCTGCGACTAACCATCATTCTGCTGGATGAAATCTTTGTCTTTGAAATCTAACCTTGTACCCAGAGCTTAGTGTAATACTCTCTAAAATTGTGATGTGAATCTAGGGTCCCCATGCGAAATGATGACACCGGCACCCCATGTAACCTCACAATTTTGCCACGTTATAACTTGGCCAACTTCGCAATGAGTAATCAGTGCGAACCTGCATGAAGCGAAGCGATTTAGTCGGCCGATCAACAATTACCCACATCGAATCCTTCTTAGTAGGCGTCATGGTAGCCCACTAATGAAATCCATGGTTACCCTCTCCCACTTCCAAAGTGGAATCTTAACGAGTTGCGATAGTCCTCGAAGGCGGTTGATGTTCCGCCTTCACTTGTTGGCATGTCAAACACTTGCTTACAAAATCGGTCACCTCACGCTTAAGTCCTCGGCCATCAATACGATTCACGTGAGATCTCCGGTATAATTTGTTTCCACCAGGATGCATAGCGTATGGGCTACTATGCACCTCTCGCGAGAGTAATCGAATGCCTTAACTCGAGTCCTTGGTAGACAAACTCTTCCACGAAAACATAATACCCCTTCACTATTTAGCCCAAAATCCACAATCTCTCCTTCTTCACTGGTTGGAACCTAGAAACCAACGACTCATCCAATAAATGCTTCTCTTTAATTTGATTAATCCAAGTCGATTTTACTTGCGATTCGCCAATAAACTACCATCCTCAAATAGATCGAGACGAGCAAATATTGCTCTTAGATTAGACACAACCTTACGACTCAACACATACGCCACCACGTTAGCTTTTCCCGGATGATACTCAATCGAGCAATCATAATCCTTCAAAGAACTCTATCCTCCTCCGTTGCCTAAGATTCAACTCCTTTTGGGTAAGGGAGATACTTAAGACTCTTATGGTCGGTGTAGATGATCGACTTTTCCCTTACAAATAATGTTTCCATATCTTTAGTGCGAACACTACCGCTAGCCTAATTCCAAGTCATGAGTGGGTAATTCACCTCGTGCGACCTAAGGCGACGAGATGCATACGCCACCACCTTCCCCCTCTGCATCAAAGACACAACCCAAAGCGTGGTTCGATGCATCATAATCGACAACGAATTCTTTTCCACTGGTACTACGTTTGTTATCAATACCGGGAGCTTGATTAGAATCATTTTCAACTTCTCAAAACTCTCATGCTTTGCTTTATCGGTCCAAACAAGCGGTACCCCCTTATGCAATAACTTAGTTAGGGTGCAACAATCAATGAAAACCCCTCAACGAACCGTCTTTAGTACGGCGGACCTGAAGAAAACTTCTGGATCTCCGATCTCGACTTTGGTGGCTTCCAATCCATCTGACCTCAACTTTTGAGATCAACTCTAATCCCCTCTGCGACACAACATGACCCAAAAATGTCACCTCACGCAGCCAAAACTCACACTTGCTGAACTTGGCATAAAGCTGCTTTTCCCTCAATATCTGCAGAACAATTCAGAGATGTGAATCATGCTCCTCCTCAGTTCTTGAATACGCGAATATCATCTATAAATACCATCACGAACCGATCTAAGTAGGTTGGAAAACCCGATTCATCATATCCATGAAAGCATTGGTGCGCATTCGTTAACCCAAACGGCATGACCAAAAACTCATAGTGTCCATAACGAGTCACGAATGCGGTCTTGTACACATCTGCCTCCTTAACCCTTAACTGATGGTACCCCGATCTAAGATCTATTTTAGAGAAAACCGCGGCTCCTCACAGCTGATCAAACAGGTCATCTATTCTTGGTAAGGGGTATTTGTTCTTAATCGTCGGGCTTATTCAATTGACGATAATCAATACACATACGCATTGACCCATCCTTCTTCTTAACGAACAATACTGGTGCTCCCCAAGGAGACACAATAGGCCGGATGAATCCTCGATCCAGGTGGCTCTTGGATCTCGAGCCTTCAATTCCACTACTCCTTGGTGCCATCCTATAAGGGTGATGGACACCGAGCGCTCCCGGTAGAAGCTCAATGCCGAGATTCGACCTCGCGATTTGGAGGCAACCCCAAAGCTCTTCAAGGAATACGCCCGTAAACTCTTTTCTTGTCCCGACATCCCCAATGCACAAACCCTTAGTATCGATGTCTGGCCGACATAAGCTAGAAACGCCTCACAACCTTTGCGAACCAGCCTCTCTCGGCCCTTAACGAGATTACATTGGATAGATAATCCATTCGCCTCCCTATCACATCACTTCCTCATCCATCAAGACTTCAATACCATCCGCTTAGCGGCACAATCCAAATTAGCATGGTGCTTCACTAACTATCCATGCCTGAATGAGATCAAACTCGCCAAATGATAATTCCATCAAATTACTTGAAAAGACAACCCTTGGACCTCTAAAGGCACATCTCTAAATAGCTTATTCACTACAACGATGATCATATCCTAAAGAACTAATCACCGACATTTCTCTATCGGTAAGTTCAAATCAGTACATCCAATGTTTCCAACACGAGAAAAAAGCAACATACGAGTGTGTAGACCCAATATCAATTAAAGCGTAAATGGCACATCATGAATGAGAAACGCGTACGGTTATGACGTCAGTGCGTTGCCATCCTCGGCGCCGGCGGCATATACCAACCACTGGTACCATCTCGCCTGCGCCGCCGGTGCTCCACGGCCTCGTCCAAACCCATTTCCCCTCGGGCCGGACCACGGCCTCTCGTGGCCTGCACCACCTCTCCTCGGGCCAACATATCCTCGACCCGCCTTGCATCCGCCTTGACCTCTGCGTCTGATCTCTAACCACCGTGCTCCCTAGACCCACATCCGGCACACGCCCCGGATCTCTTCCAACATTCACCACGATAAGATAACCCGCACACTGCAGCGCAAGGTCGCGATGCCGCCATGTGTAATCGAAACTCCAGATTCTGACCACCCCATCAAATATAGGCCTCTTGCCAAATCCATCCAAGAACTTGGAGGCCTAAAATCTCTCTTATCCCTCGCCTCTTTCCTTCTCACGGTTTTGACGCCTCTGAGCGTTTTACATCCTCGGCAATCTTAGCCTTCTCAACCAGTGGCAACGGTCTCTTTCCTCCGCGGGGCTATCGGTACCGCAATTTATCTCAAGACCATCCTCAACCGCACGCCCATGCGCTCATATTCTGTTGCAACTATACCCCGAGTGTACCGGCTCAAGCGCGCCAGAACTCGCTACTTGGTTATTCCTCAACTGATTCAAGAATTCCTTTCTCCGGGCGTCCATATAACTTACCCGGACATACTTCCTTGGAAGGCCGCTTTGAAGAAATCCCAAGTCACACGGTCAGCTTGCGTACCTTCCCTCACTGTAAGCCACCATTGGTATGCCTCATCTCGTAGTAGGGACATTGCTCCTTTCAGTTTTTGCTCCACTGTGCAGTCTAGGTCATCCATGATCTGCTCAACCGCCTCCAACCAGTATTCTGCTACATTCAGGGCTACACCAGAGATGCCCCTGAATATTTCATCCCCATTTGACCTGAGTCACTCAGAAATTGACCCTCGGGCCACTGACCCAGTACTCGCTCTAGCCACCCTTTCCAAAACCCGTAGCATTGCTTGGGACAAGGCATCATCCCCTTCGGCTCGGTCATGAGACCCTATTTGATCCATTTGGTGATGCCGGTGCTTCCTTTTAGGCATATGTCCCAACGTTGAAGACCTGGCCTTCTAGCACCCGGCCTCTACCACGGCCACGTGTACCGATATGACCCTTGCGCTCATATTAATGTAGCATATTTTACGATTAAAAAGTTTTATGAATCAGCTTATAGTTCTCATGATTATTAACAAGTGTTTTATGAAAAACAGTAAATAGAGTTGTTTTCACAAATCGAGTTTACTACCGTTTCATTCTCTATAGTCTTAATTTCTATAGCTAAAAGTTTCAGTACTACCACTATCTCTAGTAGTTTCTCAATATAGTCATTTCATAATATAATCAAGTGTAGAGTAAAGAAACTTATGGATTCGGTGTTGGAGACTCGAGTGTGCCACGTTTAGTGATATCACTACTTCCCTAAACTATAATTTAAATAGATTTAAAAATTTTAAAACCCATTCCACATCGAGTTTTGCAACTTTGGATCTAATACCATTAAATGCAACGCCCAAACCCGGCTCGAACGTTATGACCGGATCTAGCATACCACATCGGTGTTGTTTGAAAACCTTGTGATCGTTGGTAGACTCATTTCCAAATCAAAACTTTGAAAGTCCAAATTCCGTTTTAGTTGCTTGTTAACAAAAAAGTTTACTCAAGTAATAACCTTTCAAAGATACATGTATTATCTTGCTTTTTAAAAATCGTGTATACATTTGAGAAATTTATTTTAAATGATTCTGAAAACGTGATATTTTAAAAGCGGTTGTTATTATTTTAAAACCCGTGTTAAATAAACTTGCAATAATTAAAGAAAACCCAAATAAAAGTTAAAGCAAAACCAATGGCCTTATTACAGAAAAAATACTAACCCTAAAATTAAAGTAAAGTAAACCACCAAATAATAACTAAATTAACCCTCGGTGCATATGGGGACGTGTGGCCACCACAGTCCTCACGGCTCCAAATCCTCTAAGGTCCGGGATTACAGCATGCGATTAAAGGAAAAGGGGTGAGTTACGAGAACTTCGGTGTGTAATCCCCGTTCTGATCCGATATGGGCCCAAGCCCATGTCAGTATCAGTTCGGGCCTAAGCCCCAAAATCATGGTAATGTAAACAAAAATACGGCCCAACCCAATCCAACTATCACACCACCCGTACCAACCCTACACACCATGTGGGGACCAAGTCAACCCACCCAGCCCTACACACTAATAACGCAGTCGAGCTGCTAATATAAATCATGCAGCAGAGCCCGATGCAAAGATATCGTGGTGAGCCACTAAAATCGATATATCGTGGCGAGCCACTTTGAATCAAGATATACGTGGCATAGCCACCAATCTGATACTTCCTCCAAAAGCATAACCCAACCCAATGCAACATGTAGTGACATATTAAAATGATGTATGAGATAAATTACCATCATAACAATTAAGCAGATTACACACACAACACTAGATGCGCCTCTAGGGTATAATGGTCATTTTGGTGCATTGGGGGTAAAAGCGGTAATTTAACCCTCACGGGTATTCCAAATTTTTTCACCTAACGCTTCAATAACTTTACCCGCGAGAGGGTATTTGATGAAATTACCCACTAAGGGTATTTTGGTAATTTACCCACCGAGGGTATTTCAAGAGTATTTACCCACTACAACGGCTTTTCCCAAAGGCCCGATGCCACCTCGAGTGACTCGATTTCCATTCCCTGGTCAATACGATTGCTATTGGGCCTAAAACTCGATTTACGGCCCATTGGGCCCACACGCTCGTGTGGCCCATTCTCAGACGTTTTCGGGCTCGGTTCTCTACGGACTACGTAGTCGCATCAATCAACTTACACTTTTTATCATTTTCGCTCATATGGGCCCATTAACCCGTTGGGCCCATTTAGGCTCTCCTCACCAATTAGGCCCGCTATGGCCTCGCCACTACGAGTCCTCGCGACACTCCCAACGCCTCTATCGCCATCACTAGAGGCTCATTTTATCACTACGAGCGCCGCACGCTCGAGAGTGATCTCCGTTAACGGTATTTTGGCTTTTTGGTATTTTGGCTTTTAGCCGATTCACAAAAAAAATTCACAGAATAAGCAATGGTGTGAGATTACACACTTGATTACGAGTTGTGTTTTTCCACCGCTTCCAAGGCACCTATAGAGATAGTTAACAAAATGTTAGTCTCCCCCTTAATAACCTTAACTTGAATATCTTACTAGACTAGCTTTACTTACCACGAACACGATTTCCTTCTGTACACCAAGTAATCGGCCCTATCCCTTGGCTATAGATATCAAGCTCCTAACAACATTTGATGAGCAAGAGAATGTCAGCAAATATTCAACATTCGACCCCCCCACAGAGGAGAGACTGAAGCCTTCACAAATAGACATAGCGATCAGACAATAATCGAGTTACAAAGTCTACTAGCATTACTCCACCCTTACCAAAGTACTACAAGATTCGGTAGTTGACCCCCAAGGAGTTTCGGCTCTCATAACAAGGAACACAGAATTCCAAACAAAGAGAGTATGTAGGTTCGCCTCACAAGGTTCGGCCAGCAGGGAGGAAGATCAACACTTCAAAAAGAAAAATGTCCGGCTTAGAAACAAAGAAAAGATCGAATGCTTAGGAAGAAGAGTAATGGGAGGAAAAGAAAAGAAGGAAGGTGAGGGTAATGCTTACCACTTCGGCACTTAGCAGGGAAAAGAAAGAGAAAGAAAAAAAAGAAACAAACCGAATAGCTATGAGCAAAAGAGAGGGAAGTGCACGAAAGGCAGAAAAGTGCATAAAGAGAAGAAAATAGTGTACCAAAAGAGAAGGACCAAATGCTCTAGGCAGAAAAACAAAAGTCAAAAAAATGAGAGGAAAGCAAAATGAGAATTCGCCACCAACACTACCCAAAATGCCTAACATTCTCCCTAGCCAAAAATGACTAGATTGAGTCCCCTCTCACGGCACAACTCTCCCACTCTCCCCACTCCTTGATCCACTCCACTATTTTCTCCTAGAATTCCTCTCCTTCACCCATTTGAATAGTTTGACCAAGTCTCCAACTCCCCTTGAAGAGTTTGATCCAAACTCGGCTCTTGCTCCCAAGTCACAAAATAAAATCCTCATTTGTAACTGTGGGAATCGAACCCCTTCCCTCTATGCTCTCCACTTGACGCCACACCACTCCATCATGTGCTCCACTTGTGTTAGCAAAACACACTCAATTATACTTAAATCCAACATCAACCAGCCCTCTCCACTAAAGGGCCAAAAACCAAAATTTTCTAGGGCTCAAACTCGAACCTAGGCCTCCCTAGAACCCCCAAATACCCTCAAATTACCCGCTGAGCAAGCACAACATGCAATTATGCAAAATCACAAACCCCCTAATTTTGGGATGTTACAAAAGACACTAAGTACTCACAAGAGTTAGTGCAACCAAATGAACACGCCAATGCTCAAAGGAGCTAATCCAACCGAAACATGCTATACAGTGAGTATAACACGAGAGTTCGCAACAAATGTTGAACCTCGGTTTACTCGAGAAAACATATATATCACTCCCCAACAATATCCACTCCAAATCCCCAGCAACACACCAAATTTCAATTGTACTCTATCCCGCGTTCAATTCAAATTAAACAACAACATTCAATCACATTTCCCAAATATTCTTTTATCAACAACAATTAAATATATCATTTGTATCATATAAATTATTCAAAAATTCATATAAATGTTAAATTTCAAACCATACAAAATTTAACACCTCAAACCAGGCCTAGACGTTATGGCCGGATCTGACGTTGTCACATGAGAGTGTGTTGGAAAAACCATATTGTCGCTAAAACCACTTTTCTATTTAATCACTTTTCATTAACACTCGTTAATTATAAATTCGTGTCGATCATTTTCAAAATATTATTTGTTGCGGAAGCTTTTAAAATAGTTCGCGTAATCGTGGTGTTTTGATAAAACATTTGGTTCTTTTAAAAACCCAAGTTTTTCCTACTACTAGCAGAACAATCATATACCATAATAAAACCCAATTTTAAGAAAAATTCGTAGAGGCCATAATTACAGCAACATACCCAAATAAACTTGAAATCATAAATAAGTAATAAACAGTATAAAAGGAGTCGTGTGGCCACTGCTGAGTCCACCGCCGCACCGATCTGCCTATGTCTGGGGGTTACCTGTACAGATTAAAAAAAGGGGTGAGTTTTCGTAAACTCAGTGTGTAACCCCCATACAAACAAATAGACAGTCAACAGATAATCACAGTCTGGGCGTAAGCCCTTTCTCGATATCGATAATAGTATCGGTTTGGTCTTGGCCCATCTTATCTGGCTTGATCATGAAGTAGAGCCTTAGCCCATCATAGTAACAGTAGCAATAATAGATATGCAGTCACAAGATCCTACCCAACCAGCCTCTACACTCCATCTCCGTCCAACCTTACACTCCATGTGGGGATATAATCAACCCACCAATCCCTACACTCCAAATAGTACCGAATGCGGCACTAGCCAGTAGTTTACAGCTGAGCTGCGAGATATTAGGCTCGAAGCCTTTCAGTACACTTCCTCCGATCAATATCAACCCTCAACCCAATGCAATGCAACATACAGTCATGACATGCTATCTCATAGTAACAGTGCACACGATATTAGTTCAGTGAAATATTATCATGCTCAATAACATATATACGTATAACAATCATTCATCATTTCATACAATTAGGGGTCTAGGTAAGCTTACCAACCTTACGATGAGTTCACGATCATCTCGGGCGACCCATGGAACCTTAGTAACAAATCGGTGAAAATGGGCTCACATGCCCATGTTGTTGCCGCTGTGTGGCCCACACATCCGTGTGGCCCACATGGCTAAATTGGCCTTGGTCGTATGGATCAAACGACTGGCCCGAAATCCCACACGCGTCGGTGTGGACTACCCGTGTGGGCCCATACGTGCGTGTGGCCCACACGGCACAATTGGTCAAGCCCATGTGTCGCTGCACGGCCTCTCCCGCCATCACACTACGCGTGTCCTTCGCGTCTGGCTGGCTCGTCGATCACACGCCCGTGTTCTATCACACGGCCTACCACACGCGACCACACGCCTGCGTGTCGCCGACAGAAGCTTTTTAGCTCTTCGCGAATCCCAATTTCTACAATTCCGGTACACACACAGTATCGATTATTGTGATCACCACCCAAGCCTTCAAGAACCTATATTTGACCAATATAATACCAATTTAGACACTTAAGGCTTTATTGAAAACAAAAACGCGAGAGATAACCACACGTTAAACTCACAAAACATTACCTTTAGTCAAATAATCGGGCTTTACGCACACTTGAAACGTCAATTAACGATCTACAGCCCTTTGATTATCTCTTAAACACCAAACGAAACCAGTAAACAATGATTCATAATTCCAAAACAATAATTCACCACTATACTTACCCAAAAACGCGAAAAGAGAATCGGCGGTGGATGCGCAGACCAAGCGACAAAAAGAAAACGATTATGTAAACAGTAAAAAGATGGGAAATTCGACAGCAAGGTGGAGAGGAAAAGGAAGGGGAACAACCAAATTTTGAAAAAAGAAAGCAGAGAAATCAGAATTAGATTTTCTGGTAAACCCTAACTCAGATTCCCTTAATTCTCTCCATCAACTCCCCACTACTCAAATTTTTAGTAAAACTTGTAACAGTCCGATTTAGACCCTAGTCGGAATAGTGGTTTTGGGACCACAAATCTGAGTTTGAAAAATATTTTAATATTATTTCTCGAGTCTACAGCATGTGAATTAGTATGAGTGAAATTTCTGTGATTGAATTTGATCGTTTGTGTGCTTAATTTGCAAAAAAGACTTAATTACGTAAATGCAAAAGTGACTTGCTATTTATTAAAGTGCTATATTGCTATGGCTTTTATAATATGAGGTCCTTATGTTGTTATTATGCCATTTATTTGAAAATGGACAAATATGGGCATTTATTATATGTTTATAATTGTTTTAAACCAAGGCTAAAATTGGTATTTGGTAATTAGTGTTAATATAATTAGAATAAAAACAATTAGATGGCCATTACCATCTATTTTCCACCGAATTTGAAAGAAAAAGAAGGGGTTTAGAGCTTTTGAACATTCAGCCTTGGTTTAGCTTAATTAATGTATGTTTTTGTTTCGGTTTTTGATAATTTCTACGTTTTTGTGATCGTTGCTTCGTGTTCTCTTAAGCCCATGCCTTAATTTATGAAATTGATGATTATTTTAAGTTATGCCATTGTTGATGTTGTGAGCTTTGTGGTATTAAATGGTGAAATATGAAAGCTTGATGTTAGATAAATATGTTTTGTATTGAGATTTTTGATGAATTTGAGTATTATAGGATAAATTGAGAAAATGAGAAATTGAAGGACAAAAAATTGAAGTAAATGAAAAATATGGGTTGTTGGGGACCTATAGAGAATTCGGCTAAGCATGGGTTATATTGAATAATGTGTATTTTGTGATTTTATGAAATAAGGACTAAAATGTCAAAATGTTAAAATGTGAGGGCTAATTTGTAAAATGCTTTAAATATGTGTATTTGGATTGAATTGAATGATTTGGTGAATAAAAGAGTTAAATTTAAATGTATATAGATCAAGAACCAAAGAAAACGGAATTAGATCGGGGGAAATCTAAAGTGGTCGAGTAGACGCGTTTATTTCTATCCAAATTAATACGAGGTAAGTCAATATACAAATAAATGTGTTTAAATTGAATTATTAATGCTTATATGTGAATGAATTGTGATATATGGATATTGAGCTGAAAATGTGAAATCCGAGAAAAAGTTAGATAATGTGATGATGTCCGAAAAGTCCCGTATGAACCTTAAGAAATAGTTAGGATACGTATGTTATGACATAGGATTCCGATATGAATTATCGTGTAAGACCACGTGCCGGGGCGTTGGCATCGATTTGAGATTTACGAGTAAGACCATGTTTGGGACATCGGCATTGTATATGATTTTGTGTAACACCACATGCGGGGCAGAGGCATCGATATTTAATTACATGTAAGACCACGTCTTGGGCGTTGGCATTGTACGAGTTTTTTCAAGCTATCCGAGTATCCTTATTGGTTTCGAAGCGGTTCAACGAGCATTCCGAGAAATGAATGAGTATACGATTGTGCATCCGAATTTTGCACGTATGTATGTATATGAAATTTGGCAATGGAAGATAAGTATGAATATGATCATTTGATATGTGAGCTATATGAAAATGTGATATGTTTATAAGCAGGTGGTTATGATCAATTGAGTTAAATGAGAAATATGAATTTGCTATTGTGTTATGCCATAGTTCATATGAATGAAATAGTTTATAATTGTTTATGTGATAAGTTTATTTGTATATGGCTTACTAAGCTTTTGAAAGCTTACTTTGTGTGTGTTTGTATTATTTTATAGATTATTGAAGCTACTGGAAGCTCGGGGATCATCGAGGATCATCACCACACTATCAAACTATATTTTGGTACTTTTGGAAAATGTATTTATTGAAGTATGGCATGTATAGGCTAGATTTGTTAAGATTTATTTTGAGACATGTATATACAGCCATGTGATATGGCATGTTAATGAATGTAATTATGGGTTAATTTAGTCTATGATATGTGATGCAAAAGTTAGTATGTTTTTGATGAGAGGTTGGTATGTTTTGGATGAATTTGTATTTAGAAGTGAATGATGTTGTTATGGGTCAAATTGGGCATAAATTTGATATGCTTTGGCTGCTTTTGGAACATTAAATGATGCTTGTTGATGCTTGTAGGTATGACCTATAATGGGTGGCAATTTGACCTTGCAAATGGCCTATAATTGACCACACGGTTGAGCACACGGGCGTGTGTCTTGACCGTGTCCTTCACTATCCCAATTTAAAGTAAGTCAGACTTTCACACGAGCCAAACACACGGGCGTGTGGAAGGCCGTGTGATTCAAGTCAGTGTTGCACACGGGCCAAGCACGGGTGTGTAACAGCCATTTGATTTTAGTCGATTTTATACACGGTGAGACATGGGCCAAGGCACGCGGGCGTGAGGCACACGGCCTAGGCACGTGGGCGTGGGCTCTATTTTGAAAGAAAATATTCTAAGTTTCGTAAAGTTTCCATATGAGATCGGTTTGGTCCCAAACCCTCTCTAAAGCATGTTTAAGATCTTGTAGATCTTCTAAAGGGATAAAGTGATTGTGAATGATGATGATTTGTTGATACATAATGCATGTTTGTGAAATATTTGAGAAATGTTCCGATATGTCTGGTAATGCCTCTTAACCCTCGTCCGGCGACGGATATGGGTTAGAGGTGTTACAATTGTTGGTATCACAACTACGGTTTAGTCGATTCTAGAACTAACGTAGCGTATGTGAGTCTCGCTATACATGCCATATATTTGAACTGTGATAGTGTGATGAATCCTGACAGATAAAATGTGTTTTCTATATAGTAAATGGATCCCGATTGAGCCGTAGCTAACGATGTTGAAAGTAATGTGCCTGCTCCCGCTCAAGGGACATCGCCGTCTGATTCTAGACCGGTTACTAGCGGTCAGGAAGGAGAGGCTAAACAAGCCTTCTTCCAAATGATGAATGAGTGGTTCACTCAAGATATTAGAGCAAATTCAATTTGTTCCTCAACCTCCGCCCCACCTAATCCCCCTCAAATTCCTGTTGTACCTTCGGTTATGAATTTGAATCTGTTGAATAAGCCTCCGGTCGATAAAATCTGAAAGCATGGGGCCGAAGAGTTCAGGGCCACTAATGATGATGATGCCGAGAAAGCTAAATTTTTGCTTGAGAACACAATTCGAGTATTTGATGAGATGTCATGTATTGCTGATGAATGTGTGAAATGTGTTGTTTCTTTGTTGAGAGATGCATCTTACCAATGGTGGAAAATTTTGACTTCAGTTGTTCCGAAAGAACAAATTACTTGGGATTTCTTTCAATCTAAACTCGGAAGAAGTACATTAGTCGAGATTCATTGATCAAAAGCGAAAAGAATTTCTGGAATTAAAAGTGGTCGTATGTTTGTTCTGAGAATGAGCGAGAATTTGTGAGACTGAGCCGGTATGCATGAGAATGTTTTCGACTGAGGCAATAATGTGTAAAAGGTTTGAAGACGGCTTGAATGAAGATATCCGTTTGCTAGTCAAAATTCTAGAAATAAAAGAGTTTGTTGTGCTTGTGGACCGAGCGTGTAAAGTCAAGAAATCGGGAAAGATAAAAGAAAAGTTGAATTAGAAGCTAGAGATGTGATAAAGAGATCCTCAAGTAAATCATTTCAGTCTGCATCAAAGAAATTTAGAGATGAGTATAATCGTTCAAAGGCTAATGTGGGACATTCGAGCAAAGATCGTTCAAGATCACATTCGAGCTTTCGAGCTCCAGCTACATCGATTGCAAGTATTGGAAATGTCAGATCCGATTGACATGAGTGTAGACATTGTGGTAAAAGACATCCGGGTAATTGTCGATTACATGATAGAGCTTGTTTCAAATGTGGATCATTAGATCACTTTATCTGAGACTGTCCAAGTCTATTGAGCAAGAGATTGTCACGAGAATCCAAGTCGAATAATGCTTCACTAGAGGTAGACCTCCCAAAACACGGAAATGCGAGTTGTAGCCAAAGAGCTAAGAAAGATACTACTTTGTGAGATCGAGGCGAGAGCACCTATCGTGAGCTTATGCTATTCGCGCTCGTGAAGAAGCTTCATCTCCGGACATCATTACCGGTACTTTTACTCTTTATGATACTTGATTGCATTGATAGATCCGGGGTCTACTCATTCATGTATATGCATGAATTTAGTATCCATGAAGACTTTGCTGTAGAGTCTACTAAATTTGTAATTAGAGTATCGAACCCCTTAGGCAATCGTGTTCTCGCTGACAAAGTGTGCAAGAATTGTCCGTTAATGTTTGAGATATCTCGTTTCCGATCGATAGAATGTTATTACCCTTTGATGAGTTTGATATAATTCAGGGAATGGATTGGCTAACATTGCATGATGCTATTGTGAATCAGAACGAAAAGACTATTGATTTAAGATGTCGAATGATGAGATAATTCGGATCGAATCTAATGATTTAAATGGGTTACTACTAATGTAATATCTTCGATGAAAGCTCAATTATGTGAGAAAGGGATGTGAAGCTTATTTTGCGTATGTGATTGATACTAGAGTGGCGTAAAAAGAAAGTTGAATCTGCACTGCGGTTTGTTAATTCCACGATATGTTTCTGAAGAATTACCGACTACCTCGATACGAGAAGTTGAGTTTGGCATTGAATTAGTGCCGGGGACGACCCCTATCTCAATAGCTCCGTATAGAATGGCTCCAACAAAATTGAAAGAATTAAAGTCTCACTTGCAAGAGTTGACTGATAGAGGATTTGCACGACCGAGTTTTTCACCTTAGGGTGCTCCTCTTTTGTTTGTGAAAAAGAAAGATGGCACGATGAGAATGTGTATTGATTGCCGTCAGTTAAACAAAGTGACTATTAAGAACAAATATCCTCTGCCCAGAATCAATGATTTGTTTGATCAGTTGAAAGGTGCTGACGTGTTTTCAAAGACAGATCTGAGATCAGGCTATTATCAGTTACGAGTAAAAGATTATGACATTCCTAAAACTACTTTCAGAACAAGGTACGGGCACTATGATTTTTTAGTTATGCCTTTCGGACTAACAAATGCTCCTGTTGTCTTTATGGACTTGATGAAATGTAATTTTTAGATCGTATTTAGATCGATTTGTTGTTATATTCATTGACGACATTTTGATTTATTCGCGTGTTGAAATTGAGCATGCCGAACATTTGAGAATTGTGCTACAAACTCTGCGTGATAAGCAATTATATGCAAAGTTTAGTAAATGTGAGTTCTGGTTGCGTAAAGTTGGATTTTTGGGGCATATTGTGTCAGCATCCGGTATACGAGTTGATCCAAGTAAAATTTCAGCTATTTTAGAGTGGAAGCCTCTGAAAAATGTGTCTGAAGTCCGCAGTTTTCTGGGACTTGTTGGTTATTATCGACGGTCGTAAAAGGCTTTTCGATGATTTCAACTCCGTTGACAAGATTGCTTCAGAAATATGTGAAATTTGAATGGTCTGAAAAATGTCAAAAAAGCTTTGATCAGTTGAAAACCCTATTGATTGAAGCTCCAGTGCTAATATAGCCAGAATCGGGTAAAGAATTCGTTATCTATAGTGATGCATCTTTGAACGGTTTAGGCTGTGTTTTGATGCAAGAAGGCAAAGTTATAGCTTATGCCTCAAGACAGTTAAAGCCACACGAAAAGAACTATCTGACACACGATCTAGAATTGGCAGCTATTGTGTTTACGCTGAAAATTTGGCGCCACTATCTGTTCGGTGAGAAATGTCACGTCTATTCTGATCACAAAAGCTTAAAATATTTGATGACTCAAAAAGATCTGAATTTACGACAGTGAAGATGGTTAGAGGTGTTAAAAGATTACGAGCTTATAATTGACTACCATCCGGGGAAAGCCAATGTTGTTGCTGATGCTTTGAGTCGGAAATCGTTGTTTGCCCTTCGTACGATGAATACTCAGTTGGCTCTATCTGATGACGGTTCGATAGTAGCTGAGTTGAAAGCGAAACCATTATTTATTCAGCAGATTTGTGACGCTCAGAAAGTTGATAACGAATTGATAGCAAAACGGGCTCAATGTAATGCGAATACTGATTTAGAGTTCTGAGTTGATACTGAAGGTTGTTTAAGGTTCAAAGACCGAATGTGTGTTTCGAGAAATTCAGAGTTGATTCAGATGATTTTGAATAAAGCTCATAACAGTCGGATATCTGTTCACCCGGGTAGTACGAAAATGTATAATGATTTAAAACAGTCTTACTGGTGGCCTGGTATGAAACGAGACATCTCTGAATTTGTTTCGAAATGTCTAATTTGTCAACAAGTCAAAGCCGAGAATCAGGTACCTTCTGGGTTACTTCAGCCGATTATGATACCCAAATGGAAATGGGACAGAGTCACGATGGATTTTGTATCGGGTTTACCTTTGACATCGAGCAAGAAAGATGAAATATGGGTTATTGTGGATAGATTAACTAAATCAGCTCATTTCATTCTGGTTCGCACAGATTATTTACTTGATAAGCTTGCCGAGTTGTACATTTCCCAGTTGTGAGATTGCATAGAGTACTTATTTCTATTATTTCGGATAGAGATCCGAGATTCAAATCACGGTTTTGGAAGAAACTACAAGATGCATTAGGTACAAAATTACATTTTAGCACTCGCTTTCCATCCGCAGATGGATGGTCAATCCGAACGAATCATTCGGATACTCGACGATATGTTGAGATGTTGCATTCTCGAGTTTGAAGGAACGTGGGAGCGATACACCGCCATTGATTGAATTTCCGTATAATAATAGTTTTCAATCGAGTATCAAAATGGCACCTTACGAGGCTTTGTATGGTCGCAAATGTCGAACACCATTGTATTGGACCGAGCTTAGTGAGAATAAGATACACGAAGTCGAATTGATCAAAGAGATCGAATAGAAAGTGAAAGTGATTCATGATAGTTGTAGAAGGCCCATTTCGCCGGTGGCCCAATTAACCATTAAAACCAAACAAATAAAAAAACCAATAATTAAAAGTCCACCACGCTTTCTTTTTCTACAAGGCCCAATTGAGGTCCAAACAACTACTACCCAAATGCCCAACCTAGCCCACACTAAAACAAAAATCAAAACCCTATCCACTAGGGTGTGCGCCGCAGCCTCTCCAACCACCGTACACCTCCACGTCACCACGCGCGCACGCCCGCCCGCATCGCCACGTCCTCCGCACGGTGATTTCACCTGCAAATGAAATGAAGACACAAAGACGAAAAGAAGGCAAATCGATTGATTGTATTTTTATTTTTTTCTTCTCTATAAAGGTCAAACACAACAAACATTGTAAGGGACGTTCTTTCTGAGAATACATAAGAAAGAATAAAAACATTTTTGAAAAGGTGATTTCTTATTTTTGATTTTATTCTTTTGGTTATTGTTTGAAATACGAAGAAAAAGAAAAGAGGGAAAGAAAAGGCTTACTAGTTTGGTCACGGCGTCGAGTCCTCCTCCGTCGTCGTAAGCCAAAACGCTTGCGGTCGAAAGCCACTTTTTCTTCTCCTTTTGATCCCGCAGTTTAGACAAGGCCATAGGGCCTCTGCTTTTGCGCATGGCCGGTCACCTGAACCAGTGGTGGTACGGCAGCGGCGAAAACACCATGAAGGGTTTGATAAGGCTCAAACCCTAGTAGATAAAATAACACCCCCTTTTTCCTTTTTTAAAACAAAATGGCAGAAATGAAGGATAAAGAGAAATTTTGGCTTTTATAAGTAATGCAAAACGATGTCGTTTAGGGCTGTTTCATAGGCCTCAAAACGGCCGCTTTAACTTGGCCGAATGTGACCCCACCCACCTTCCCGAGGATCCGCATGTTTACGTGTTGAAGGGATAATTTCGCATTCGGTCCCCCCGTTTTGTGTTGACATCTGATTGAGCCCTTTTTTTTTATCTATTTCGTTCTTTTAATTTTACCTCGAGGATTTGCGCGCCTTTTCGATTTAGTCTAGCTTGAACGCATGCGTTTTGGCTAACTAAAATATTTGCTAGATTAGTCCCTTTAATTTACGCGTAGTATTTTAGTCCTTTTTCGATTTCATTTTTAATTTATTGCTTTTTAGTTCTCTAATTTTGTTCTGATTTCAATGCAGTCCTTTGATTATTTATTTAATTATTTGTTTATTGATTCCTCTAATTATTTTCTTTTTTATTAATATTAAATATTATACATTTTAAATGGTTTTAAGTATTTTTATTTCTATTTATATGTTCTTTTCATTAATTATATATATATATATATTTTATATATACATATAATTATGTTAAATTATTTTTAGGTATATGCTATTGATTTTATATTATTTTATATATTTCTATTATGTATATAATTTATCTCTTTAAAAGACCCTATTCTAAATTATATATTTATTTATTGTATATACTTTTATATATCATTATTATTTTTATATATACATTATTTTATATCAAGTTTTTTTATTATGTGTATATTACTTAAATTAATACATATTTTTTGCTTATTACTTTAAAATTTGCTATATTTTATTTTAATTTGTTTTAATTAATTATATTTTAGTTTTCATTGTTTCTTGATTAATAATGTTGGTATTTTCAAAATAGGAATTGTGAGATTTTTGATTTTGTATATATTGAACTGTATGTTCATATTATCATTCTTATCATCCATTTTTACAAAGATTGTATTCACCTATTATTATTCCATGCTTGATACTATATTTTTGTTTCTTATTATCTAGTGATTCAATCAAAACATTTTAAGTCGATTTTGAAATCACTTATTTAAAAGTTTTTTTTGAAACAAGGCAATATTTGATATTTGGAAATTCGAGGAAATCGTGCCCTATCGTGTTGGGTTTCAGTTTTCTGTTTAACCAAATAACCAAATATCCTTTTAAAATTTTGTCCATTTTTCCAAAATAAGGCAATATTTGTATGTTTGGAAATTCGAGGAATCGTGCCCTATCGTGCTGGGTTTCGGTTTTCCGTTTGACCGAATAACCAAGTATCCTTTTAAAATTTTGCCCATATTTTCAAAATAAGGCAATATTTGTATATTTGGAAATTCGAGGAATCATGCCCTATCGTGCTGGGTTTCGATTTTTCGTTTAACCAAATAACCAAATACCCTTTCAAAATTTCAATGCATGAGCTTCGAGAATTTTGGGATGATCTTGAATTCAAAGACTTAAATTGCCGTATCCTAACGTGCTGGATGTGACATTTTATTCCTTCGGAACAAGAGAATCTTAATATTCAAATTCGAGTATCTTCAAACGGGACAAAGAAGATCATAATTTTAACATCTTTTTAAATTTTCGACATAAGGACATTAATTAATCAATTTGGTACCAATTTTGGGCGTTATGAGGGTGCTAATCCTACCTCACACGTAATCCGACTTCCAAACTGTTTTCTTAGATTCCGTAGACCAAAATTATTGTTTCAATAAATCTAAAATGTTTTATTAAAATAATCCATCTCAAGGTGACCCAATCACACCTTGAATAAAGGATCGTATGGCGACTCCATTAGTCTCTTTTAATATCGATCCTCATTTTTTTAAAAACACTAAAAATGGTTTCGACAGATTAGGCGACTCACTGGGATCGGTTGAGAGTCGGGCCATAGATTGATTAACTCTTGTCCTTTTGATTGAAAATTTGGAAAATTGTTTTGAAAAATCATGTTTCCTTTGATGCATTTGATGGTTTTGGTAAAATACTTGCATCGGCACTGCATAACCGTTGTGGTTACACCTTTAAGTGGGAGTGAGAAACTATGCCTTCGTGAGGTTTTCACCTTCGCATGGGTTAGTGGACTGCTTCCGGGATACATCTGTACCTATGCGCTTCGTGAGATTTTCATCTCCTCATGGCCATAGGGAAATGTATTCCCCTGAACCGAACTCGATCCATATGAGCCTATAATGGGTGAGGATTGAGGAATTTGCTGGTTCAGGTACCCATTCTTTAGAACCAAACCACATATAATGGACCCTAAGAGCTAACCCTAGGTAGAGCCACGCCGAACCCTAGTGGTCACCCATTTAGGTAATCTATTTTGGTTGTTTATTTTTCTTGCGCTAACGTGTTTTGTGTTGTTTATGATTGCATTGCATTGCATTGCATTGCATTGCATCATCTTAGAAAGGAGATGTTGATTCATATTCGATTACTAAATAGAAGAGTTTGTCATAAGGAAATGGGTTACTTGATAAAGTGGATTATAATACGGTCGTCCGACCATTGTCCAAGTAAACAATGAGAGAAGGCTGATAGTCCGCAGAAGAATACAAGACTTTGCCCGAGGATTCAAGCCGACAAGGATTATTCGAGAGTCATCATGTCTCAATTTTCTTAAAGAAACTTATGAACATCGCAGAGGATAAGTGAGTGAAGAGTCACGACCTGGATCAAGCAACAAGGAGCTAGAAGAGGCATCTATTGAGAAAGTTCATGTGACACGACCATAACATCCGGATATGAAGAAAAGGATTAGTGTTTTCACCTGGACTATGAGGACAAAGCCGCATATGCAATCCGTTTTATGTAAAGAAATTTATTTTCTAGAAAAGTTCTTCTAATGGAATTGAATTCATAATCAACACCTCTCTTTCTTTTTGCATTCATTCCATGCATTTGCATTGCATTTTATGCATTTGCATTACATCATATCACATGCATTACAATTCGTAGAAAGTTTCTAATTGAATAAAAATTATTTCAGCAACCTGGAAACCGACAAAACCTTACCAGATACGCATCCCTACGGCACAAGAAAGAACACTCAAGCAATGGATAAAAGACTAGAAAAGTTGGAACAAATGCAGAAACAAATGCAAGAACAAATGCAGGCACAGATGCAGGAGTAGCTCCCTAAGATCCAGCAGGATATGATGGACAAAATGATAGAAGCTCAGGGAAATATGATGACTCAGATGACGCAGCTGTTGAGGGGGCTTATGGATAAAGGAAAGAACCCCGTGGTAAATGTTAAGGAGAATACTGAGTATCTTCAATTTTCCCCTGGTTTTACTCCACCACATGTGCAAACACGACCTGAAGTAACTGTACAAAGGCCATCTGTCATGATCAGGCCTCAACAATTCCAGACAGATGCTTTAATGAATCTCCAAACTGGCTCAGGGTCAGGAGATAATCCAATCAATACTGATGTCCCTGATTTGGATGAAATAGCTGAAGGAGAAAGGACAAAAGTAAAATTACCAAAGCAGCTAGAAGATAGATGTAAATGGTTGGAGGAGAAATTTAAGGCAATAGAAAGTGCTGATGGCTGTTATGGAATTGCTGCCAAGGATTTAAGCTTGGTCCTAGACTTGGTACTCCCATACAAATTCAAAATTCCTGAATTCGAGAAATATAATGGGACAAGTTGCCCCGAAGCTCATATTACTATGTTTTGTAGAAGAATGACGGGTACATTAACAATGACCAATCATGATCCATTGCTTCGAGGATAGCTTGATGGGGGCAGCAGCCAAATGGTATAACTAGTTGACTCGTTCCCAAATTGGTTCATTGAAAAACTTGGCTCCAGCTTTCATAAAACAATACAGCCACGTGACAGATATGGCACCCGACAGGATTACACTCCAGAATATGGAGAAGAAGACAAACGAGAGCTTCAGGCAGTATGCCCAGCGATGGAGAGAGGTGGCGACGCAAGTCCAACCACCACTCTTAGAGAAAGAGATGACCATGCTCTTTATTAATACACTGAAGGCCCTGTTTATCACTCATATGCTAGGGAGCGCTACAAACAGCTTCTCGGACGTCGTAATGACTGGAGAAATGATTGAGAATGCCATAAAAAGTGGAAAGATAGATGCGGGAGAAAGTATCAAAAGATCAACCCCGATAAATAAGGAAAATGAAGTGAACAGCTTGAGCATGCGTTCCAAATAGGTCACTGCAGGTCAACCGAGGGCTGTGACCACTGGTCATTAGGGCTCATCAAAATAAGAATCCAGTGCCAAGCAACTCCAGTTTACACCAATTCCAATGACATATAGGGAGTTGTATCAAAGCCTATTTGATGCACATGTGGTGGCTCCTCATTACATGGAACCAATACAACCCCCATACCCCAAATGGTATGATTCAAATGCTCAATGCGAGTATCACGTGGGAATAACGGGTCACTCCATCGATAACTGCATTGCATTTAAGAAATTGGTCGAAAGGCTTATTAAAATAGGGGTTGTGAAGTTCGATGAGCCGAACGAAGCAGTCAATTGTGATAATTGAAGGAAGGGACAGGAGAGTTGCGATTCCTTGAAGAAGTCATCAGAAGCCTAGAAATAGGGAAATCAGAACACCAATGTGTATCCGAAGAGGGAACCGAGGAATAAAAGTTTTCCAAGCATCGGCCTTTATATACTTGAAAGTGTTTTGAACAATAGGACTCTGGAAGAGACATGTATTTTTAAGGCTAATCTAGAGTAATATTCAAAATACGCTTATTGCTTTCAGCCTAGAAGTAATAAGAGTCATTTTGTGAAATAGGCTTGTGTTCAGAATCTTTATTTCAATAAAACACATCTTTTTGAGCAAATATTTTTCCATTCTTTCAATAGATTCTTTTATACTTTGGATTTCTATTCAAATATTCTTTCATTATTCATGATCTTACCATACGAATAATCATCCTTAGAATCATTTATTCTTTGGATTTTTTTCCTTCATACCTAGGTACCCGGATATCAACGACATGAGCGACGCGTTATTCTGACTCCTTTTGAATGAAATATGGGTCTAAGGGATCTCAGGACTTTGAAGATGACAGAAATTGTAACCTATCTTCTGATTTGTTAAGGATGATAGAACTGGATGAAAAATAGATCCTACGTCGCGAGCCAAGGAAGGAGATGAACATCAAAGCCTAGCTCAATGCAGAAATAAGATTTCCTATATGTGGGGCAAGGATGTTACCAAGCCAGTCTCATTAAAAGCTTCTGGCCAACATCGATTCATTTTCGTGGATGTCGGTTACTTCACTAAAATGGTAAAAGTCGCTTCATATGCCAATATTACAAAGTCGATAGTCATCAGAAAAAAGAAAAAAGAAAGAAAGAATACCGAAAAAAATGTCGAAAAGATCATATTTAACCGCACATGTTAAAAGTTTGCGGTCTGTTCGAAGATCAAGTGCGACATCTGTAACACCCCAAACCCGGCCCATGCATTAAGGCCAGATCTGACATGTTACATGAGAAAAATACTACTAAGTCCTTTTTCATTTGTACATAAAAAGATTTAGATTTAAAATCATTTAAAACAACTCCCATTTAAAAATTTCTAATAAAGTATTATTGAATAAAGATTGATCGATAAATCGATAAATTTTGAGATAAAATCTTATAAACCGTGACCTTGGAAATATTGTTAATAGTTCGAGAAGAATTTGGAAATAATTTTTGAAAAGTGTTGATAAAAATTTCCAAGAGAAATTTCCGAGTTAAAAATATATTTATGAAAGTTTATTATGAAACCCTTTTTGTATATCCATTTTAAGAAAAACGTTTATTTGAGTTATTAGAAAAAGATCTCAATTTAAAATACTTAGAGAAATTTATAATTTCGTCAAGCATAAAACAAAACAAAATTAATCCAGAGGCCTTATTACAAACCTTAACTCAAAATAGTAAAATAATTAAAAGTACTAAAAAGAAATCCAAATTCCAAATTAAACCGTTTTTGCAGTATGGCCTCCACCGAGTCATCCATGGCCCAAGTCCCCATCACGGATCATTACCTGAAAAGGGATAAGAAAAAATAGGGTGAGTTACTAGAACTCAGTGTATAACCCACTACCGTTGTCCACTAGGCCAAAATCCCATTAAGCGATAATTTGGGCCTAAGCCCATTTACAATAATAATAACGTATCAATTATATCATGTGTATGAAATGCAATTCCCAAACCAAACCTAGTAATCCATCCGCTACACACCACCCGTACCAACCAACGCACCTGTGGGGATCTTTTGTCAACCCACCCCGCCAACACACCAATCGCAGGCATTAAGCCATTTATATCAAATATAATTTTGTGGTCAAGCCACCAAAATATCAGAATTTACATGGCATTGCCACTATACAGAATTGTGGGAGAGCCACCAAAACTTCTCTTCATCATTATCCCATTCCATGCAAATCATGTATATAGTGCATAACAAATCATAATATAATAACAATAATTAATTCGGATATTTATTACAAAAATTATGGCCCATTATAACAAAATATCAAATTGGCCCATTTAGCAAAATATCAGATCGGCCCATATATCAAAATATCACATCGGCCCATATAGCAATTTTCAAATTGGCCCATATATCAAATTATCACATCGGCCCATATATCATATCATCATATCGGCCCATATATCGTATTTTCACATTGGCCCATATAGCAAATTATCAATCGGCCCACATAGTCAAATATCAATCGGCCCATATAGTCAAATATCAATCGGCCCATATAGTCATATATCGATTTGGCCCATTTAGCGAAATATTTTGATTTGGCCCATTAAGGGTATTTTTGTAATCTTTCACGGTGTTAATACCGATTTTATCAATTTTATCAAAATAATGATATCTAAGCCAATTTTTCCAATTCCACCAAAATACGATTTAATCAAGCGATTTACTACCAATACGATATTAATCTTCAACTCACGGAATACTGTGAGATTACACACTGATTACACGTAAGCACTACGCTTTCTTGATCGTTGACACCTAAAATATTATAATGCTCGATTAGTCAATGTACGCGATTTAATAAATCTACTTTAAAACAAACGATCTAAAATTTTACCCTCGGGATCGTGAACAACTACGATTTTTCGGTTTTCCCCGGTTGATGGTCCACAATCCAGTGGAAAATCCCGAATCGCTGATGCCTCAGAATTGCAAACGACCTCGAATAGTCGATTCTCACTGGATGAGGGTCCACAACCCAGAGGAAAGTCTCGAATCGTCGAAACAGCCCTTCGCTTGAATTTAGGAGTAGGGGTCGTTAATCCACTCCTTTTGAGATCTCCACTCGACTTTCCTTTCGAATCGATATAGCTTGCCTCCATTTAAAACAAATATTAGTCAAAACTAATATTACGTTGATATGAACGTTTGATTAAGGAGAAAGGTCGGCTTACCACTAAAATCGTATAATCACTAGACAATGGATCGAGCGATTTAGCCCCTAATACATAAAGTCGATTATTCAACCTTTAATCCGATTAACACAATAACCAAATGGAGTTATCGAATGGACTATGAAAAGACCCTTACCTTAAAGATGATAATCCCGATTCCCACTGATTGATTTATGGCTATGGATGAATCAAAGGTAATCGATTCGGCCTTCCCACTATATCACTACAAAAAGGTATCGATTAAAATATGAAGGTATATGGAGAAACTCCATTTTGGTTTTGAACAAAGCGAGTATAATCGAATAATAATAAACACTCATTCGGTTAGGAAGGAAAAGAAAACGAAAAGAGTAGAATGAAGCCCTTACCCGATTCAACCAAGGAGAAACATTAAACACGTGAGAATGGAGAAGAAAGATGATATTAAGGAATCGGCTAATGAAAAGGAAAAGGGCAAGAAAGATTCGGTCAATTAAAAATTTGTCAATTAAGAAGAAGAAAAGAGAGATTGAAGAAGTGGTGAAAAGAAAAGAAGAAATGGAGAAGGGTGCTAGATAGTTTCGGCTAACACACAAAGAAAATGAGCCCAAAATGTCATGAGTGATTCGGCAAAACAAGAAGTAAGATGAGCAAATGGCTAAATGTTTCAGCTATCAAAGAGAAAATATGCACACTTTTGGGTTTAGATTTTCGGCAAAAGAGGGAAAATGTTGAGAGAGAGCAACCAAAAAAATGCTAGAAAGGAACAAGCTTTCACACCAAAATTGTAAAATGCCTAAAGGAAAAATCGGCTACCAATCTACCCCCAAAACCGTCCACATCCATTACAATATTGGTCAACATTTGGCCAACCACACTTTCCAAAACAATTTCTACAAAATAAGCCAATTGTTCCCCTTACTTGCCTTATTCTTTTGATTCCTTTCCCCAACCTCAACCTTTCCTTATTTCTTAGCCACCTTACCAAAAATAAAGAAGTCCAACTTGCCATATATACCTCTTGGCCGACACTTAAGGAAAGAGTGAAAAAATATTAGTCAAAAATTTGCACAAAAAGGAATTTGAACCTCTTCCCTCAAGGTACATCATGTGGCACCATAACCTCTTTACCAATAGCTCATTTATGCTAGCTATTTACTCATTTATTTCCATATGATTTAAGGTCACTTACTCCATCTCCTTAAAATGCTAAATGCCAAAAATTTTTACTAAGTCCAAATAAACCCCGAGCCTTCTCAGGACCTCCTAAACATACACAATTAATAATTTAACTAGCTTAGCACCACAAATAATGCAATACATAAAATTCCAAATTTTAGGATGTTACAACATCACAGTGCAACAAAGGCAGCCAATAATAAAAACAAAATATCATAAAAAAAAGATCGAGACTTGTAAAGATTGGCATACGTGGTTACTATTTACCCTCTACGGCCAGATCGCCGCTGTGGCAACACAATTCTCATTGGTTTTGCCCATTGAAGTTGAAATTGCTTTGTTCCAAGTTTTATCAGAACTGAAGTTGGATGAGGCAGAATGGATCCAATCCTGATATGATCAATCAAATTTGTGAGAAAAAGTTAATAGCTATCCATTACAGTCAGATGATGCGGGTTTGCGACAAAGAGGTTCATCCTAGAAAATTCCCAAAGGAGGACCTGATATTGAAGAAGATCCTTCATATAAAAAAGGATTTCAGAGGAAAATGGAGGCCAAACTAGAAAATACTTTATGTAGTGAAAAATTCTATTTTGGAAATATTGACCAAAATGGATGGCAGGGATATACCCAATCCGGTGAATTCAGTTAAGAAGTATTTCACTTAAAAAAGAGAAGACAAGGTGAAAACCTGCAAAGGGCACCTTAAAAAATAAATAAATAAATATATATATTTAAAACTTCAATCAAAAAGAAGAAGGAGAGGCCAAGGCGAAAACCCGCAAAGGGCGCTTTGAGACCAAAGGGGATTTGAGTTGAAAACCTGAAAATGGCGGCTCAAATTTTGATCAAAAGTGGGGCATATAGTAGTCTTGCCATACTTGGATTAACAATGAAGAAGTATGCTACGTCTTGGGGCATCGACAAAGTACTCCGGATCCCCTAAACGCATATTGAGCTTAAAATGGTTCTCAAGAAGTTTGAACAGAGAAGCTTAGGCTGCGATATCTGAGGCACCTAGCTTCCATTTTACCCATTTTAAATTTGATATTTGTGATTATATTATTTTCAAAATATGTTCACAATAAATTTCCTTTGATTGCATTTGCTATCATTGCTTAACTTATTTGTTTCAAGCTATGCCCCTAATTAATTTCATTCTTATCCATGGTTATGATCTTTTCAAGCATTTCGCATTGAAATAATGATTAGTGGACTAATAACATTTTCACAAAAGGAGTTTCACATATTACTCTGGAAGCTTCTAAATAATACAAGAACTTGAAATAGGACTATTGTTTAAAACTCACCAAGTTTAAGGGATTGAAATATTGGTGGAGGAAGAGTCTAAACTGAGACTATCTCTTCGGACTCTTTTCAAAAATGGTGGTTGAACAAATGACAAGATATTGCGTTAGTAATACAATTCTGACGAAAAATGGGCATTGTTAACCCAAGTGTAAAACGGGAATCATTCTAAAAAAATGATATTCTGCATCCATGCGAGCATCATGCGTACACATCTGGTTGGGTCACCCGGGGAGTGGTCAGTTGATGGAACAAGCTACAGATCCTATACCCCTAAGTTATAGTTGGATAGATGGAAGCTGATACAGATCCTATACCTTTGAATAGCAATGGGACGGATTGAAGAAGAAACAAATCCTACATTTTGAAGTCGCAGTGGGATGGATGGAAAAGATTCACATCCTATACCCCTAAGTCACAATAAGATGAACCCTAAAATTTCAGTGGCCCAAATCTATTAAGCAAGATATAATTATTTCCTCGAGTTTGCTGTCAAGAATACCAGCCGAACAAGATGGCAGCATAATACGTTAGTGATAGAGCCCTGATAAACGATGAGCGATAACAACCCTAAGCTTTTAAAAAGGGATCATTCTCATGAAATTCTATATTTAGTTAGGAGCATTTGATTCATTCCGATCATTGTATCCTAATCATCAAGCTTTTAAAAAAAAAGATCATTCTCATGACATTCTGCATTCATGCAAATGTCATCCAGTTAGGAGCATTTGATTCATTCCGATCATTGCATCCTAATCACTATAAGAAATCATTCTCATGACATTCTGCATTCATGCAGATGTCGTTCATAATACATTTAGTTAGGAGCATTAGATTCATTCTGATCATTGCATCCTAACCATTTTGCATAGGCATAAACACATAAAACTGATTTTACAGGATAGGTCCCCAGAGGACGGTGTCGCAACATCGGTGAATTCACAGATCTTGCCTTCCTGAGCGAAGCGGATCGAAGATACTAGTCTGGCATCCCTGAGTTTGCAGTGGAGCAGACCAAAGATTGTAGATCTTGTCACCCTAAGCAGTAGTGAACTAAGATCGAACGGCAAATCTTGTCTCCCTAAGCAGTAGTGGAAGCGGAATAGGTTGAAGATTGTAGAACTTGTCACCCTAAGCAGTAGTGGACCAAGATCGAACGACAAATTTTGTCTCCCTAAGTAGTAGTGGAACAGATTTAAGCCACCAGCCCTATCTCCCTGACCAGCAGTGGAATAGGTCGAAGATTGTAGATCTTGTCACCCTAAGCAATAGTGGACCAAGATCGAACGAAAAATCTTGTCTCCCTAAGCAGTAGTGGAACAGATTTAAGCCACCAGTCTGGCATCCCTGAGATAGCAATGGAGCAAATTGAAGGTAGCAGATCTTGCCTTCCTGAGCGAAGCGGAACGAAGATACTAGTCTGGCATCCCTTAATTTGCAAAGGAAGCGGATCAAGATAGCGATCCGGCATTCCCTGAAGTTGCGGGAGCGGTCGAAGACATCGATCTTGCCTCCCCGAGTTTGCAGATGGAGCGATTGAAGATAGTAGATCCGGCATTCTTGAAGTTGCAGGAGCGGATCGAAGACATCGATCTTGTCTCCCGAGTTTGCAAAGGAGCGATTGAAGATAGCGAGATCCGGCATTCCTTAAGTTGCGCGGGAGCGGTCGAAGACATCGATCCTATCTCCGGAAGTTGCAAAGGAGCTGATTAAAACGACAAATCCTATACCTCTGAAGTTGCAGTAGGTCGGATTGAATTTACCATACAATTTTAATCTCCCTAAAGTTGCAGTAGAGTAGACAGAAGACAGCAAATCTCATCTTCTCGAAGTTGCGGCAAAGCAGATAGAAGCTACAAGTCTAATTTCCTCAAATTGGATCGAAGCGCTAGTTCTTATACCCCTAAAGATGTAGTGGGATGGAATAAAGCTACTCGAAGAGGAGAAGCACCGAAAGAAGTCCAAGATTCGAAGACCGAGCAAAAATGTTCCTTTTTGAAGTCTTTGCTCTATTCTCGTTACCCGACAATGAGCAAAGAGGGGCAGCTGTAGAAGGCCCATTTTGCCCGGGGCCCAATTAACCATTAAAACCAAACAAATAAAAAGAAACCAATAATTAAAAGTCCAATTAACAGTTTCTTTTTTTTATAAGGCCCAATTGAGGCCCAAACAACCACTACCCAAATGCCCAACCTAGCCCGCACTAAAACAAAAATCTGAAACCCTAGCCAGCTAGGGTACGCCGCAGGTCTCTCCAGCCGCCGTACATCTCCACGTCACCACGCGCGCCGTACGCCTCCGTACCACCATGTCCTCCTCCGTACAGTGATTTCACCTGCAAATGAAATGAAGACACAGCACGAAAGAAGGCAAATACTGACTGATTGTATTTTTATTTTTTTTCTTTGGCTATAAAGGTCAAACACAACAAACATTGTAAGGGATGTTCTTTACAGAAATACAAAAGAAAGAACAGAAAACATTTTTTGAAAAGGTGATTTCTTATTTTTGATTTTATTCTTTTGGTTATTGTTTGAAATACGAAGAAAAGAAAATAGGGAAAGAAAAGGCTTACTAGTTTGGTCACGGTGTCGGAGTCCTCCTCCGTCGTTAGAACCGAGCCAAAACGCGGTCGAAAGCCACTTTTTCTTCTCCTTTTGATCTCACGGGTTTAGACAAGGCCATAGGGCCTCCTATTTTTGCGCATGGCCGGTCACCTGAACCGGTGGTGGTACGGCAGCGGTGAAAACACCATGAAGGGTTTGATAAGGCTCAAACCCTAGCAGAGAAAATAACACCCCCCCTTTTCCTTTTTTTAAAATAAAACGGCAGAAATGAAGGATAAAGAGAAATTTTGGCTTTTATAAGTAATGCAAAATGATGTCGTTTAGGGCCTGTTTCATAGGCCTCAAAATGGCGCCGTTTTGGCCGACCCGTGTGACCCGACCCACCTTCCCTGAGGATCCGCGTGTTTACGTGTTGAAGGGATAATTTCGCATTCGGTCCCCCCGTTTTGTGTTGACATCTGATTAAGCCCTTTTTTTTATCTATTTCGTTCTTTTAATTTTACCTCGAGGATTTGCGCGCTTTTCGATTTAGTCCAAATTTGAACGCCACAGCTTTTGGCTAACTAAAATATTTGCTAGATTAGTCCCTTTAATTTACGCGCGTAGTATTTTAGTCCTTTTTCGATTTCATTTTTAATTTATTGCTTTGTAGTTCTCTAATTTTGTTCTGATTTCAATGCAGTCCTTTGATTATTTATTTAATTATTTGTTTATTGATTCCTCTAATTATTTTCTTTTTTTATTAATATTAAATATTATACATTTTAAACGGTTTTAAATATTATTTATTTCTATTTATATGTTCTTTTCATTAATTTTATATATATATTTTATATATACATATAATTATGTTAAATTATTTTTAGGTATATGCTATTGATTTTATATTATTTTATATATTTGTATTATGTATATAATTTATCTCTTTAAAAGACCCTATTCTAAATTATATATTTATTTATTCTATATACTTTTATATATCATTATTATTTTTATATATACATTATTTTATATCAAGTTTTTTTATTATGTGTATATTATTTAAATTAATACATATTATTTTCTTATTACTTTAAAATTTGCTATATTTTATTTTAATTTGTTTTTAATTAATTATATTTTAATTTTCATTGTTTCTTGATTAATAATGTCGGTATTTTCAAAATAGGAATTGTGAGATTATTGATTTTGTATATATTGAATTGTATGTTCATATTATCATTCTTGTCATCCATTTTTACAAAGATTGTATTCACCTATTATTATTCCATACTTGATACTAAATTTTTGTTTCTTATTATCTAGTGATTCAATCAAAACATTTTAAGTCGATTTTGAAATCACTTATTTAAAAGTTTTTTAAAACAAGGCAATATTTGATATTTGGAAATTCGAGGAAATCGTGCCCTATCGTGTTGGGTTTCAGTTTTCTGTTTAACCAAATAACCAAATATCCTTTTAAAATTTTGTCCATTTTTCCAAAATAAGGCAATATTTGTATGTTTGGAAATTCGAGGAATCGTGCCCTATCGTGCTGGGTTTCAGTTTTCCGTTTGACCGAATAACCAAGTATCCTTTTAAAATTTTGCCCATATTTTCAAAATAAGGCAATATTTGTATATTTGGAAATTCGAGGAATCGTGCCCTATCGTGCTGGGTTTCGATTTTCCGTTTAACCAAATAACCAAATACCCTTTCAAAATTTCAATGCATGAGCTTCGAGAATTTTGGGATGATCTTGAATTCAAAGACTTAAATTGTCGTATCCTAATGTGCTGGATGTGACATTTTATTCCTTCGGAACAAGAGAATCTTAATATTCAAATTCGAGTATCTTCAAACGGGACAAAGAAGACCATAATTTTAACATCTTTTTAAATTTTCGACATAAGGACATTAATTAATCAATTTGGTACCAATTTTGGGCGTTGCGAGGGTGCTAATCCTACCTCGCACGTAACTGACTTCCAAACTTGTTTTCTTAGATTTAATAGACCAAAATTATTGTTTCAATAAATCTAAAATGTTTTATTAAAATAATCCATCTCAAGGTGACCCGATCACACTTTGAATAAAGGATCGGTGGCGACTCCATTAGTTTCTTTTTAAAGTCGATCCCCGATTTTTTAAAAAACACTAAAAAATGGTTTCGACAATAGTTTGAAAGCAACATCAGATTGTCAAAAATCGTATGCAGACCTGAAACGAAAAGATATTGAGTTTCAGATCGGGGACAAAGTGTTTTTGAAAGTCTCACCGTGGAAGAAAATACTTCCATTCGATTGTAAAGGCAAATTGAGTCTGAGATTTATTGGGCTGTATGAGATTATTGAGTGTATCGGGCTGGTTGCTTACAGACTATTGTTACCATCTGAGCTAGAAAAGATTCATAATGTGTTTCACGTATCGATGCTTTGACGTTACCGATCTGATCCCTCACATGTAATTTCTCCATCTGAAATAGAGATTCAATCCGATATGACTTATGAAGAAGAACCGATTCGCATCTTAGCCAGCGAGGTTAAAGAATTATGAAATAAGAAAATTTCGTTAGTAAAAGTAATGTGGCATCGACATGGTGTTGAAGAGGCTACATGGGAGCCCGAAGATGTTATAAGACAACAATATCTGAATCTATTCAAAGGTAAGATTTTCGGGGACGGAAATCCCTATGGGGGAGAATTGTAACAGTCCGATTTAGACTCTAGTCGGAATAGTGGTTTTGGGACCACAAATCCGAGGCTAAAAAATATTTTAATATTATTTCCCGAGTCTACAGCATGTGAATTAGTATGAGTGAAATTTCCGTGATTGAATTTGATCGTTTGTGTGCTTAATTTGCAAAAAGGACTTAATTGCGTAAATGCAAAAGTGACTTGCTATTTATTAAAGTGCTATATTGCTATGGCTTTTATAATGTGAGGTCCTTATGTTGTTATTATGCAATTTATTTGAAAGCGGACAAATATGGGCATTTATTATATGTTTATAATTGTTTTAAACTAAGGCTAAAATCGGTATTTGGTAATTAGTGTTAATATAATTAAAATAAAAACAATTAGATGGCTATTACCATAATCTTTTCCATCGAATTTGAAAGAAAAAGAAAAGGTTTAGAGCTTTTGAACATTCGGCCTTGGTTTAGCTTAATTAAGGTATGTTTTTGTTTCGGTTTTTGATAATTTCTACATTTTTGTGATCGTTGCTTCGTGTTCTCTTAAGCCCATGCCTTAATTTATAAAATTGATGATGATTTTGAGTTATGCCATTGTTGATGTTGTGAGCTTTGTGGTATTAAATGGTGAAATATGAAAGCTTGATGTTAGATAAATATGTTTTGTATTGGGATTTTTGATGAATTTGAGTATTATGGGCTAAATTGAGAAAATGAGAAATTGAAGGACTAAAATGTGAAATAAATAAAAAATATGGGCTGCTAGGGACCTATAGAGAATTCGACTAAGCATGGGTTTTATTGAATTATGTGTATTTTGTGATTTTATGAAATAAGGACTAAAATGTCAAAATGTCAAAATGTGAGGGCTAATTTGTAAATGCTCTAAATATGTGTATTTGGATTGAATTGAATGATTTGGTGAATAAAAGAGTTAAATTTGAATGTATATAGATCAAGAACCAAAGAAAACAAAATTAGATCGGGGGAAATCTAAAGTGGTCGAGTAGACGATTATTTCCATCCAAATCCATACGAGGTAAGTCAATATACAAATAAATGTGTTTAAATTGAATTATTAATTCTTATATGTGACTGAATTGTGATATATGGATATTGAGCTGAAAATGTGAAATCTAGAAAAAGTTCCGATAATGTGACGATGTCTGAAAAGTCCCGTATGAACCTTAGGAAATAGTTAGGATACGTATGTCATGACATAGGATTCCGATATGAATTATCGTGTAAGACCACGTCTGGGACATTGGCATCGATTTTAGATTTACGTGTAAGACCATGTTTGGGACATTGGCATCGTATATGATTTCGTGTAACACCCTGTCTGGGACAGAGGCATCGATATTTAATTACATGTAAGACCACATCTGGGACGTTGGCATTGTACGAGTTTTCCAAGCTATCCGAGTATCCTTATTGGTTTCGAACGATTCAACGGGCATTCCGAGAAATGAATGAGTATACGATTGTGCATCCAAATTTCAGTACGTATGTATGTATATGAAATTTGGCAATGGAAGATAAGTATGAATATGATCATTTGATATGTGAGCTATATGAAAATGTGATATGTTTATAAGCACGTGGTTATGATCAATTGAGTTAAATGAGAAATATGAATTTGCTATTGTGTTATGCCATAGTTCATATGAATGAAATAGTCTATAATTGTTTATGTGATAAGTTTATTTGTATATGGCTTACTAAGCTTTTGAAAGCTTACTTTGTGTGTGTTTGCATTGTTTTATAGATTATTGAAGCTACTGGAAGCTAGGGGATCGTCGAGGATCATCACCACACTATCAAACTATATTTTGGTATTTTTTGAAAATGTATATATTGAAGTATGGCATGTATAGGCTAGAATTGTTAAGATTTATTTTGAGGCATGTATATACAGCCATGTGATATGGCATGTTAATGAATGTGATTATGGATTAATTTAGTCTATGATATGTGATGCAAAAGTTAGTATGTTTTTTATGAGAGGTTGGTATGTTTTGGATGAATTTGTATTTAGAAGTGAATGATGTTGTTATGGGTCAAATTGGGCATAAATTTGATATGCTTTGGCTGATTTTGGAACATTAAATGATGCTTGTTGATGCTTGTAGGTATGACCTATAATGGGTGGCAATTTGACCTTGCAAATGGCCTATAATTGCCCACACGGTTGAGCTCACGGGCGTGTGTCTTGACTGTGTCCTTCACTATCCCAATTTGAAGTAAGTCAGACTTGCACACGAGCCAAACACACGGGCATGCGGAAGGCTGTGTGATTCAAGTCAGTGTTACACACGGGCCAAGCACACGGGCGTATAACAGGCCGTGTGATTTTAGTCAGTTTTGTAAACGGGCTAAGACACGGGCCAAGGCATGGGCGTGTGAGGCACACGACCTAGCCACATGGGCGTGTGCCCTGTTTTGAAAGAAAATATTCTAAGTTTCGTAAAGTTTCCGTATGAGATCGGTCTGGTCCCAAACCCTCTCTAAAACATGTTTAAGATCTCGTAGATCTTCTAAAGGGATAAAGTGATTGTGAATGATGATGATTTGTTGATACATAATGCATGTTTGTGAAATATTTGAGAAATGTTTCGATATGTCTGGTAATGCCTCTTAACCCTAGTCCGGCGACGGATACGGGTTAGGGGTGTTACAAAACTCAAACTCTAGCCGAATTTTGTAGCAAAAATACTATCCCTTGCCACCCCAGGGAATCGAACACAAGACCTCCAACACACCAACACTCCACTTAACCACCAGACCAGCAAGCCCATTCTGATATATCTTACCAACATTTAAACTTAAGCCTGCTGATTAGAGATCGGGCTTAGTCACCAAAAATACCAAAATTTGCCCAAGTCATTACTTGAACTTGGGACCTCCCACACACTCGTAGAACACTTAACCACTGAAGCAGACAGGTATTTGTGTCACAAACATACAAAAATAAATATTAAGGATTTTTGGGGCGTTACACGAACTTACCTGGCTAAACAGCAAAAATGTCAAAAAATAGGGGCTTTTTGGTAATTTTCCATTCTTCTCGATTTTCCACTCGATCTTGATCTAAATTAATAATTTCATTCAATTTATTAATTTAGATAGTAAAAAAATTATTTTATGCAATTTAGTCATTTTTTTACATTTTTACAAAGTCACCCCTAACATTTTACTTTTATTCAATTTAGTCACTGAGCCTAAAACATGCAAATTAACCATTTTTACCCAAATTTAAGCTTAGCAAAATGTTCATAGCTTCCAATACAGCCCATATTTATAGAAATTTCAGATCAAATCCTTGTACTTTTATTATTTCAATAATTAATCCCTAATCGAAAAATTCAATATCTTTAACAGTTTCAAAATCGAAGGTACGGGCTAGCTGGACCTAATTGCAACGATATCAAAAACATAAAAATTAAAAGAAATGGGTGAAATAGCTTACCAAGCACCCCAAAATAAATTGGTCGAATGGTTTTCCTTCACCCACCATATTCATTCGGTTGAAGCAATTAAAGAATGAAGAAGATGATAATTTTAGGTTAAGTTATTTTGGTTTATATTAATTAATTATTATTATAACATTTAAAATTTACAAGATTTACCATGCAACCTTCCTATGAATATCCACTCACATTAAATATGGTATACTTATCACCCAATTCCATGAATTTACCTTTTCATAGCTATTAGATCCATTTAACTAATAACATTCAACTTTTGCATCTTTTTCAATTTAGTCCTTTTCTCCTAATTAACCTTTTAAACATTAAAATTTCTTAACGAAACTTTAATACAACCTTAATAACACTACGTAAATATCTATAAAAATATTTACGGCTTGGTTTATAGAAACGAGGTCCTGATACCTCATTTTCTAAAACCACTTGACTTTAGGGTCTTACCACTTGAACTTAATTAATCATTTATATAACATAAATTTCCAAATCAAAAATATTTTTAAAACTATATTTGACTCATAAATATTAAATAATAATATTTACAAACTTACTCGTCAAATTTGTGGCCCCGAAATCACTGTTTCTGACACCACTGAAAAACGAGCTTTTACAGGGTATTACAATAATGGTATAAATTAATTGTTTAAAATATTTTTTCAGCAATTTTCTTAATTGAGTTGGTGTCGAGTTAACTCGTGACACCAACTCAGTCACACACTTGAATAATAGCATAGATACAAATAGTGTGGGTGAAAAAGTTTTTTATGTAAATATATTAACATTCATAAAAAGAATTAAATTAAAACTTTGGTTAAAGTGGTAAATTTGAAGCTTGGTTAATGATGGTGTCATCGTTTTAAACCTTATCATAGGCATTTTTTTATTTATTTTATTAAAAGACAAGTTGTAACGATCCGAAAGTCAGTAGTGTCGAACAAAGCGATTTCAGGACCTCGTTTCCATAAATCGAGCCCGTAAATATTATTATTAGATATTTATATAGTTATTATATAAGTGAATTGAATTTTGGATAGGTATTTTTTTCCAAATTAGTGATTAATTATGGTTAAGGGACTAAATTGTAAAAGTTCAATCGCTATAGATTTTTAATTAAAAAATAGCTTGAGGACTTAAATAGAAATTAACCAAAAGACTAAAATAGTAAATGGACCAATTTAAAAACATGATAGTGGACGGTATAATCTTAATTTGATTAATTAAAGTAAAAACACATTTAATTAAGTTAAATTATAAACTAAATCAAGTATATAAAGCTAAAATCGGTCGAAAGAGAGAGAATTCTCATCTCTTTCAACTAAACCAAAGAAAGAAACAAGGAGAAGACACCATTAATGTAACATCCTGAAATTCGGGATTTTATGTTTTGCATTATACCATGCGTTAGGCTAGCTAAGAGTGTCAGTTGTGTATGTTTAGGGACCTTAAGAAGGCTTGGGGTTGAGTTGGGCCTTGGTAGAATTTTTGTGTTTATGCACTTAAGGGGGAGAAGGCAAGTGACGTCAAGACTTAAAAGAATAAGTGAGTTTTTTTGCTAGCACAAGAAGAGCTAGTAGCAAAGTGGTGAGGCGTCACATGAAGGGGCTTAAGGGGTGGAGTTTGAATCTCACCTATTGCAAATATATATTTTTTTGTGCTAATCAGGTGGAAGATGGTAAGTGTCGGCCATGGCTCTATAGAAGGAAAGGAAGACTTTCAAATGATGGAAAGAAGACTAAGGAAAAGAGAAAGGAGGAGATCAAGGGAAAAATAAGGAAAGAAGTAAAGGAAAGAGATAAGGGGGGATATGTTGGCCAAATTTTGGGAGGTGCTTGGGGAAAGAAAATTTGGTCAACCATAATATTTTTGGTGTTAGGGACTTACGGTTTTGGTAAGGGGAATTAGGGAGCCGAATTTCCTATATCCTTTTTACAATTTTTATGCATGAAAAGTTTTTCTCTCTTTTTGAACATTTTTTTGTTCTTTTTTTCCAACCTTTTTCCTTTGTTTTCTGAAACACTCAAGCCATTTTGCTAATCTTTTCCTTAGTGTAGGCCGAAACTCTCTGACACCTCTTTTTCCATCTCTTCTTTTCTTTTTCACCATTTCTTCAACCCTTCTCTCTTTTTCTTTAGTTAATATTTTTAATGGTCGAATCTTGCTTGTTCTTTTATCTCTAAGTAGCCGAATCCTCCTAGCCATTCTCTCTCCTCCATCTTGCGTGTTGATCACTTTCTTCCTTGGTTGAATCGGGTAAGTGGCTTCATTCTTTTCCTTTCATCTTCTTTTCTCCATAACTGAAGGTGTGACCATCATCATTCGATTGTTTCACTTTATTTCTAAAACCGAAACACCATTTCCTTCTACTCCCTCATATCGTGATCATCTCCTTTTTTTAGTGTTCTTGTGGGGTTGGCCGAATCTCACATCCTTGCCGACTTATCCTTAGTCATAAGTTGAATCGGTGGGAATCGGGTTCATCATCGATTAAGGTAAGGAGTTTCTTCTTGGTCCATTCGATATCTACACGGTTATTTTGTTAAACGGATCGATAGTTATGTCTAATCATTTATTTTAGGGACTTAACAACTCGTTCTCCTCTGTTTTTTGGTCTTTCGGAAGTAGTGGTAAGCCAAAACCCTCTCCTTAGACAACTACTTCTTTCCTTGTAATATTATTCTGACCGAGACTCTTCCAATGGAGGTAAGTGGTAGTGATACTAAAGGAAAATCAATAGGAGGACGAAAAGGGAGTGGACTTGCAATCTCTACTCCCAAGTTCAAATGTAGGGTGGTATCGGTAGTTCGGGATTTTCCACCAGGCTGTGGATCGACATCCGGTGAAAATAGGTAGATTGTGGTCGTTCGCGATAGTGAGGGTAAGTGTGATAAACCGATTGTTTAGATTTGGATTAAGACACTATCTCTTGTTAGTTAATTGAGTGTTATGGTGACATAGGTGCCAACGATCAAGAAGGTTTAGTCCTTACCGTAATCAGGTGTGTAATCTCACACCGAAATCCTGTAGATTCGTGATTCACCATCATGTTGGAAAATAGATCGTTGTTGCTTACGAATCTAATAACCGTAATATGGCAAGAATCGAGTAACTTGCTTAAACAACGTTAGTTTTAAGATCTGTCAAAATCGGTATTAATTTGTAAAATTACAAAAATGTCCTTATGGGCCGAATTACTAAAAAGCTTTAATGGGCCGTTTTTATGAAAATGCCCCTATGGGTCAATTTACCAAAATCCCTTAACGGGCCGATTTGTTAGAATGCCTTAGTGGGCCGATTTACCAAAGTGCTTTAATGGGCCGATTCATCAAAATATTTCATTAGATTAATGGTTGTTATATATGTGGATATACTTTTCTTATGTTGCATCTTTACATATTGCATGGGTTGGGAAATATTGTATGGAGAGCGGTGTAGCACAGTGGCATAGCCACAATTAAGCTTATTATTGTGCTTAATTATGATTTCGTGGCATGGCCACAAAATAATATACTTTAGCACTTTTGACCGCAAATTAGTGTGAGCGGGGGGGTGGGTTGACTTGATCCCCACGGTGTGATTGGTGGTCGAGGGTGTGATGGATGGATGGGTTGGGTTGCATTCATTTCTTTTAAATCTTCATTATGTAAATGGGCTTAGGCCCAAGATGTTGCTATACGGGTTCAGGCCAAGTGGATGATGGTAAGGGGGATTATGCATTGAGTTCTTGTAACTCACCCCTTTCTTTCTTAATCCTTGCGGTGATGCTCGATGATGAGGACTTGGGCCCATGGATGACTCAGTGGAGGCCATACTTTGAAAAAAATCTTTTTGAACATTAGTAAACTTCTTTTCCACTTTATTTCATTACTTTTACTATTTTAGGTTTAAAGTTGTAATAAGGCCTCTGATATTTTTATTTTGCTTTATGTTTTGATATACTTATTATTTTCCATGAATTGTTTTAAACGGGAATTTTTCTGAGATCTTAAACAACGGTTTTCCAAAATTGATTAACAAACGGATTTCATAACAAATATGTACAGATAATTTAACTTGGATTTTCCTTCGAATTATCAACATCATTTTCAAAAGTCACAGTTTTTTTTAAAGTTCACTAGTTTGATTTTCGATTCACCAATCAACCTCTCGAGATTAGTAAGAATCATAAGTTCTTTACACACTTTCTTCAAGTGACATGCCAGATTCGGTCGTACCGCATGGGCCGAGTTTGGGGTGTTACAATTAAAAGGGGATTTTGAAGCTTTTAATAAATAATTGGTTAGTGCAATTTAGTCATTTTCTTGTAATTTTTATGTTTTGATATCATGGGAGCTTAATCTAGCTAACCCATGTATCAATTTGTAAAAATTTTAAAGTTTTGAAAGATGCTATTGTCTATAATTTAAAGTTTTAGGTGTTAAATTGATAGATTTTAAGCTTAGAAATGAAAAAGGACTAAATTGTAAAGCTTAATTGATAGTTTCATATAGTAGGGACTAACCAAATAAATTGTAAAATTTGTTGTATAAATATGAAATATGAGGTCCCTAATGGACAATAGTGAAATTGGATTTTAATTTGGAGTTTTTAAATTGAAAGTTATGTTAGTCCTAGTTTTAGGGACTAAATTGAATAAAATACAAAATTAGTATAAAATGACAATTGACTGTGAATTTGGTTGAATATTGATGGTGTCATATTTTTAGGTTAATCGATAGTTAACGTCAACTCAGATTCTTCGAGAGGGAAAGGAAAAGCTAAAGCCATCGACGAATAGCTCACAATTTTTTGTTTGTATATCTATAATTCAAATCACTTAAATTGTTGCATATTTATCTGGTTTTGCATGGTAAGATTATGAGGTGAGTTGAAATTGATTGAAAAAATTGAATTGATACGATTTTGATTAATTATTAAGATAAATGACAAAATTGAATAGAATTAAAAATATTGTAACTTGATGAAAATATGAAATTGACTTTGAATTGGTTTGATTCATGCTATGATACATATGAATTTATTATTTGGTTGATAAATTGAAAATGATGAATTGTGAAATTGAGTTATATTCAGAATTGAATAATTGGTTACCCTATTAACCTATTAACTATTCAGGTATAGTTGGATATAGTGGGCATGCCATAGGATAGATCGAGTATAAGTTACTTTGACTACGTGTCGATGAGTGCTTAGCACAATTTTTACTTTGCTTATATCGATGAGGCATTGGGTGTCGAATTGGTGTGTTGGTTGGATCCATTTATTACACAGTCTACGGTTTGATATTACTCAGCGTACCACTAAGTTATAGACATACCACTGAGTTTATTACTCAGCGTACGGTTTTGTTTTTTGTGTGCAGAATAGGTACAACTTGAGATCCCGAGCATCGACCTCAGCATCCAATCAGCAATCTCGAACTCAACAAAGTTTGTATCTTTTGGCTTTGTTGTTAGTTGACATGTACCTAATAGGTTGATTCATTTGGAGTTGGTGACTTAAAAAATTGATTATAAATGCTTGATATGTATGCTTTTATGCAACTTAAATTGCCATAGCTTGATTATGATATGATATGTTTAATGGCAATATGTCTATACTATGCCTCCAAATCCTTTACATATATGTTCTATATGATGTGAATGATTGAATGTTTAAGATTTGGTGAAATTAGGTATGAATAGGTAAGTTCTAAATGAATTGTACATAATGGTTGGCATCGGTGATGATGTTATATGCTTATTTTGATCTATATGTACATTCTAGATTTGCTATAGTTTGATTACATATGTTATATAAAATGGCAATATGAGTATATTGTTGTAACAGTCTATTTTTAGTAATATCAGAAACAGTGGTTTTGGGATCACAATTCTGACGAGTAAATTATTATTTTTTTATTATTTTAATATCATTGGGATTAAATTAAGGTCGTATTCAAATTTCATTAAGAGATTTTATAGTTTACTTAGTTAATTAAGTAAAAAAGTACTAAATCGTAAAAAAAATGTAAAAGTAGAGTTCTATTAGTTAAAAGGGTTAAATGACTATGGAAATGGAAGTAAATGGACTTAAATGGTAATTATACCATTCATAAGGTTAGTGGACAATTATGGACATAATTTAATTGATTATTAAAGTTAATGACTAAGGTTAAATTAGTAATTTGATAAATAAAACTTAAACTAAAATAAGGAAAAGATAGTATCATCCTCCCCAAGTATATTCATCATCGAAAATTGAACGAAGGGGAGCCATTTTAGGGCTTGAAGCTTTGGTTAGCTTAAATACTTGCATGGTAAGTGATTTCAACCTCGTTTTTAATGATTTTTATGTTTTCGAGTTCATTTTAGCTTAATCTAGCTAGACCAAGGGTCAATTTGTAAAACTGTTAAAGGTTGAGGGTTATGCCATGAATGTTCTTGAATGATTTTTGGTATTAATTGATAGGTTATGAATCCTTGTTGAGAAATAAACAAGTTTTGTTAAGTGATTTTTGATGAAATTGCATTTAGGGATTTATTTGTGAAATTAGTAAAATTTCATGTTAAAATTATCAAATGTTGGTTTAAATGAGTTGGTATAGGTCCTTATGAAATTCGGCTAGCTTGAATGGAGGATTAAAATGGTTAGATTTTAAATTACGAGCTTAAGGACTAAATTGTGAAAAATTAAAATGTTAGGGGTAAATGGTTAATTTTGCATAAATAAGAAATGTGGATTAAATTGAATACTAGAAGTATTTAATTGATTGAAATTACCTATTTAGATCAAGATAAACCACGTACGGACCTAGATCGAGGAAAACCAAAAGCTTCAGATTAGCTCGATTTAACTACTACTCCCCTAATTGTTGAGGTAAGTTTGTATGAACAGTTATCGTATTAATGTTATTTAATTTGAAGGTTTACTATGTTATTTTTAATGTAAATGGATCGATATATAAACATATCAATGCTATGATGAATTGACGGATATTGAGTCCCGATTGAACCTTAGGAATTCTTAAGATACGAATGACATGTCATTAGGGATTTCATGTTTCGGGTGTTGGTCTTGAATGTCCTACCGATGGTTGAGGTCTTGCATTTGTTGCGGATTCTCCACAGCTCGTGTGAAAAGCATTGTGTAGCTTACATTCTGACCCACAGCTCATGTGAGTAGGCCCATTTCACAACTCGTGTGAGCAATGATGTTAAGGAAAGGTTACATTTATATGTAAAGGCACACTTTGTGTGTGCTTTCCCGGGTATTTGATGAAATTCTAGATGGTTCAACGGGCAAGAAAAAGGAAATGGAAAGGTAAGTATGCAATTAAATTTAATCATGACTTTACGAATGGAAATATGAACTACATGATGTTGTACATATGGTTGATTTCATTATATCATGGAAAAACTTACTAACTTGTGAGTTGATGATGTTGGTTAGGCATTTCTAAGCTTGTGGCATTGGTGTTGAATTGTATTTTAACTATGTTATGTATTATGGAAATGGTAACTTGTGTTTATGTTTATACGAGTTTACTAAGCATTGTTGGTTACGTAGTTTCTTTCCTTTGTTTTATAGATTATCGGAAGTTTGATCGGTTTGGAAGCTTGTCGGAGATCTATCACACTATCCAGAAGTCTTTTTGGTAGTTTTTGAGCATTTTGGCCAAGGTTTATAATGGCATGTATATGGTGTTTTCTGATGGTATTTTGATGAATGTGTTAATGGTATTTTGGCATGTATAAGTTTTGAAAGTTATCTTGATTTGGTACCATTTGGTGCTTGTCAATTTGTGTCATTTTGATTACCTCACTATGCATGTTTATAAGTCTCTTATGGTATGTTTGGACTGGTTTGGTAATGTTTAATTTGAGATATGTATTGGTAAGTAATTGAGCTAGATTATGATGCTTAAAATTAAGTAATGTTGACCTGTGATGGCATATTATGTTTTGGTATGTTTGATGTAACAGCCCATTTTTTGGTGAAATCGGAACAGTGGTTTCAGGACCACAAATCCGAGCCGAAAATAAAATTTATTTTTATTTTATTTTATGGTTCGTAATATTATATAATTATCATGTGAGAATTTTGATAAGAAAATTTTACCGATTATGTGCTTAATTACGAGAAGGACTAAATTGCATAAAATGCGAAAGTTGGATTCTAGTAGCTAGAATGATCAAATAGCTATGGAATTCAAAACTTGAGGTCCTTATATGGTAATTAGACCATTAATGAAAAGTTAGTAGATATTTTTGGATGATTCATCCATGGAAAATTAGAAAAAGGCTAAGGACTAAATTGGAAAGTGATAAAATTAAAAGATCATAAATAATTAAATAGAAATAAAAATCATTTTATATCATCTTCTTCCCTAAATATTCCATGGAAACCCTAGGAAATAGAAAGCAAGCTTTCTTGGTCAAATTGGTAAGTTTTCATGTCCCGTTTTTAGTAATTTTTATATTTTTGAGATCGGGAAAGCTTAATTTGTCTATTTGGGGGATTAATTTGAAAAGATATAAAAGTATAGAATTTTTACCATAGATGAATATGCTGAAATTATGAAATTTATGGTAGAAAATGAAAGGTTGTTGATAGATAAACAACTTTTAAAAAATGTGAATTTTGATGAAAACTTGATTTAGGGATTAAATTGTAAAAATGTGAAATCCATGAAAAAATTTTGAATTTTATAGAATACATGTGCTGTAAATTTTATATTGAAATTTTGGTTAGGCTTGGAATAAGGAGTAAATTGCAAGAATTTTATTTTTCGAGCCTAGGGACGAAATCGTCATTTATTAAAAGTTTAGGGGCAAAATGGTAATTTTTCCTAAGATGTAAATTGGACTAATTTGTGTATGAATTGCATTAAATTGATGTTAAATTTACTCGTATAGATCCGGATAAATCGAAGACGGAGTTAGAATGAGTAAAGGAGAAAATGTCAGATTAATAGACTTTATGTATACGAACATTTATCAAGGTAAGTTTGTTTAACTTAGCTATGCATGTTTTTATGCTTAAATTGAATTGTGTATGTGGTTGTATAAATATATAAGTGAAATGATTGCATATCTAATAAAGCCCGATAAATGATAATACCCGATAAGTGATAAATGATAAAAATGTTATTTTTGTGCTTGAGTTGAATGTGAAAATGTGAATTACATAAATGCATAGATTTACGAGATTGAACATATACCTAACAATTGCCTGATAAATGTTAAATCCCGTTTGAATAAATGGAAGTCGATGGATAAATGTGTTTTTCTTGATAAAACTGCATGTGTTGCAGAATGGATTTAGCCCGGACGGGTAATCTTGAAATAAGCCTCTCGAGCATATGTTTCAATTAGAATTTAGCCTAGACTGGTAATCCTAATTGACTGGATTTAGCCTGGACTGGTAATCCAAAATTAACTCTATAGGGAATTCTTTGTCATATAAAGGATTTAGCCTAGATTGGTAATCCGACAAAGCCTTAGAGTATATGTAACAGCTAGAATTTAGCCTGGACTGGTAATTCTGCTGCATGATATGTGGCTCGAGAGTGTACCTAAAAGGTACTACTGAATATGAATTGACGGACTATGAAATTGTACACCTCAAGTGTACTACCTGTGTATCCATCGATGTTTTCAATAATTCAACGGGTAAAATACTAATACGAAAAGAAAAGGGATTTTTACATGTATTTGCTTGAAAAATATGAAATGATGTTACATGAAATGGTTTGATGAATACGTTCATCTATGAGAATAGATTTGTACACCTTGAGTGTACCATCTGAGTGATTATCAATACTGCAATTGATTGTTGAGTAAAGTCCTGACATGAAATATACCGAAACTCGAGATGAATTAATATGAAATAAATTTGAGATACATGGAAATAATTTTTATATATGTTATGTGAATACATGTTGTGGAAAAACATATGTGTATGAAAATCTGAATAGTGTTGGACTCATATATGTGTTTCTTGATGTTTATATGAAATATGTGTCTAACATGGGTATTGAGAATATGTGTTAGGGCTTGTGACCAAATGGTTTGGTTATACCTTGCAATGTTTAACTTAAATGTGAATGGTTGGTAAGTTATTACCAAGTTATACGGACTTACTAAGCATTATATGCTTACTCCGTTTTATTTTCCCTGTCTTATAGTAAATCGAAATGCTCATTGGATTGGAAGCCTGGCGGAGATCACTCACACTATCCAATAGTTCATTTTAGTATATAAGGTAAAACAATTAAGGTTATAATGGCATGTATAAGTTAAATTGGTTAAGGAACGATATGTAAATATTTGATAATGACTAGCCACTGGAATGGCTAGTTATGGACATGCTTTGGTGTTTATGTATGAAAGCTATCATAGTATATGTTTAAAATGGTTAATTGATAGAAATCAAATTAAAAAATGGATGAATGAATTAAATTAGTATAATTGACACAAAATGCACAAATGTGACCATTGTATATAGGTAAATATGAGTACAATATTGATATGGAAATAAATTGTGGTGCATAAAGGCATATTGGTTGAATGTTTATATGGCCATGAGAATGTGTTTAAGTTTTGGTACAGGTATAAGGCAAAAAGGGTGAGGAATAAGGCTTGGAAAATAGCCTTATTTTGTCCACACGGGTAGACACACGGGCGTGTGTCTTGACCGTGTGTGACACACAGCCTAGCACATGGGCGTGTGGTCTGGCCGTGTGTCCCCTGCATCCTAAAATTTAGAAACAGAATGCTCGAGAATGAGCACGAGCGCGAGGACACGGGCGTGTGTCTCAACCATGTGGGTGACACGGCCTTAAACACGGCGCGTGTGTCATGGCCGTGTGAAACACTGCATCTAATTCGAATTAAATTAACCACCACGGCCTAGCACACGCGGCGTGTGGCATGGCCGTGTGGCGCAAGTCAGAGAGCAACCTAAATCGGACACGGCCTGATGCACGGGCGTGTCTAAGAGTCACACGGGCGTGTCCCTTGGACCACACGGGCGTGTGAGCATTGCACCTTGGAAAATTTTTGAAATGTCACGAAAAAATTATAGAGTTTCCGATTAAGTCCCAACTCAATTCTAATGCTCGTATTGGACCTCGAGGGTCCATCTAAGGGACGTTATGAATGATCTCAGTTAATGAATAGTGATTGACATGATTTATCTGAAAATGTTTTGAAAAGTTCCGATAAAGCTCCGTAACCTGTTCCGGCGATGGATATGGGTTAGGGGTGTTACATTTAGTGGTATCATAGCTATGGTTTAGTCAGTTCTCGGATTGAACATAGCATAAGTGGAGTCTAGAAATACATGCCATTATATAACCTGTGATAGTGTGATATCTCCCGACTCTGATGAAAATTATTTTGCAAATAGACAGAGATGCTTTCCAACTGAGCTAATTCCGATACTTCTGGAAGTGATACTCACGTGCTTGAGTAGAAATGTTATATATGATAAAGGGGACTTATAAAGGTACGGATAAATGTTTTATAGTGAACGTTGTTAATGATAAATGTTAAGGGATATGTGTATATTTACGAAAGATAAATTTTGAGGCTTACGATCTCTACCCCTTTACCAGTATAGTTTTATACAATGAAATTCACAATATTTATATAGATTAAACTCATGAATGTGAAACTAAGGAATTCAATAGCTGAATGATTAATGATGTAGTTAGAACCGAGAATGGGTTAGTAAATAAAGATGGATTCTGAAGAGAGATATCAGATTTTTTTAAAAACTATTTGGGATATACAATGCCTATTAAAGAAAGAAGTTATTTATGAGAAATTGATTGATTCAGATATGGTATCTACAGAATGGGCTAACTGAAAAATTTCTTCCGAATAAGCTTTGCGAGTGAACTGAATGATGTGAGATTATTGATGACTATATATGTTAGTGGAATAGTGATGAAATTGTAAAAATATTGAATACAGTTGTTATAACCGGGTATATATTACAGTAATCCCTTCTGGGTATTTTATATGGGTATTCTATATGTACTGTTATTCTCAGAGGCATGTGAAATTGTGCATGTTCAGATGCAATATTTATCGTATTGAAAGGCTAGTAAATTATGATAGATGGAATTATTGTAAGTCTGGTTGATTCATGAAAGGTATCGCTCTACCTTACTTGGGTTTCTAATTCAACATGATTGATATAAGATTTAATGATAAGGTTCATATGATGTTATTTACTACTTCTACTGATTGAAGCCCTGAATTACGAATATGCGAATTATATTGACTTTGTCATTGCTGTTTCTACCGATGTATACGTGATATTACTCTTCTGAATTTTCTCTGAGATATCATCAGTCTCTTTATTATTTAAACATGGTTTATCTGAGAAAGATATTCATCGGTCGGAGGTAATTACATTCATTACCGTAATAAATATTGACTCAATCATGAGGTATGGTGATAGAGATCACAAATTATAGAAACTGAATTATTGCATTGGTTATTCTTGGGGCCACTTTCTGTTCTCCCTCTACTGATTTGAGGTACACTTTTGATATTAAAGTGTTGCTTTATCTATACGGTTGAAATGTCGGTCATATTAATACACTATGGTTTTGAATCTATCTGATGGTTGTGGCTTTGGAAAAACTCAAAGCTTCAATGTTAATAATTGAAGTAGCTACATTGATGACATAGTTATTACAGAGAAGATGTAAGAGTTGAATGGACCGATAAATATCAGTAAAGTTTCGACTAGTTGAAAGCTTTGTTGATCAAAGTATTAATTCTGATTCAGCCTGAATTGGGTAAGGAACTTGTTATTACAGTAATGTAACATTGAATGGGATTAGGCTGTGTCTTGATGCAGTAAGGTAAAGTAATAGCCTGTACTTTCAGACAGTTAAAAACCACATGGAAAGAATTACTCAATATATGATATAGAATTGACGGCTATTTTTTTTGTATTGAAATCTGACAACATTACTTGTTTGGTTAAAAAAAATGTTGTATATTAACCGATTATAAAATTTTGAAGTGTTGCTAAAAGATTTGAATCTGAGATAGCGTATATGGTCTGAAATATTGAAAGATTATGATTTGATAATTGTATATCACTTGGAAAGAATGAATGTGGTTACAGATGTTCTGAATAGAAAATCTCTGTATATTTTTCAAGCCATGGATATCGAATATGATTGTCTGATAATAACTTAATTTTAGCTGAGTATAGAGCTAAACTGGTATCTCTATAACAGATCAGTGAAACTCAGAAAAGTGATAATGAGTTGTGAGTTAAATGAGTATAGTGTGAAATAATTTCTAAATCAGGATTACAGAATAGATTCGGTAAATGTCTGTTAATCAGAGACATAGTTTGTGGACTGAAGAAATTAGAGCTTGTACTGGAAATTTTACATGAATGATCACAGTGGTACTACGCCTGTTTATCAGGAGAATGATAAAATGCATAATGATTTGAAAAAGATGTATTAGTAGCCCGGAAATGAAATGTGGTATTTTTGAAATTGTACCTAAATGATGAATGTACAAGCAAGTTAAGGATGAAATTTTCAAGATGGTTATAGTTAGAGAAAATACTGAAGTGGAAATGGGACAATGTTAGTATGAACTTTATGTTGGGATTATCCTTGTCTATGAAAAAGAAAGATACTATTTGAGTAATTGTTGATTGTTTGACAAAGCCTGCACATTTTGTTCTGACATGAATGGATTTCTCGCTTGATAGATTGCTTGAATTACCTATTTTTGAGATTGACAGATTATATGATGTGCTAGTTTCTATTATTTTTTATAGAGATCTACGGTTTATATTCCGATTCTGAAACCAGTTACAACAAACCCTGGGTACATGTTTACATTTTTGTAACACCCCAAACCCAGCCCAGACGTTATGGCCGGATCTGGCGATGTCACCTGATGGTGCTTTTGAAACCGTAGCCACGCTCAAACCATTTCTCCTTTTTAAGTGTTTCTCATTATTTTATGTTAATTCCAATTAGTGTCATTCGTTTCCAAAACGCTGTCCGTTTTCCAAAACATTTTTACCACACGAAAGCTTTTAAAAAAACAAGTTGCGTAATCGTGGTGTTTTGGTAAAACATTTGTTTCTTTTGAAAACCCGTGCTTTCCTACTTCTAGCAATAAAAACCATAAAACATTGCAAATCCTAATTTAAACTAAAAATCCGTAATGGCCATAATTACATAAAACTTTTCCCAGATATAATCAAAACCATAAATAAGTATAAAACTGTGAATATATCGTGAAGCAGAAGTAGTGGTCACCGTCAAGTCCTCTGCTGCACCGATCCGTCTAATGCTGGGGATTACCTGAACAACTTAAACAGAAAAAGGATGAGCTTTTGCAAACTCAGTGTGTAATCCCCACAGAAAACATGCACACAGCATAATATCGGAAAATAGTCATATACTTACAATTCGGGTCTGAGCCCATTATAGAATCGATGTGGACCTTAGCCCATCTCAGATAAAATATGCAGAACAGAACAGAATAACAAGGTCCTACCCACCAGCCTCTACACACCAACTCCGTCCAACCCTACACACCATGCGGGGATAAAATCAACCCACCCATCCCTACACACCATGCTGTACCGTAATGCGGCACATAATCATATAATTGCAATTGAGCTACCAGATAATCAGGCTTAATAGCCTTTCAGATACTTCCTCCAATATCATCAACCCACCCCAATGTAATGCAGCATACAATACATGACATGTAAATATGCAAAAAACGGATCATACATTCAGTTCAGTACAGATTTCATATCATATAACCGGATCACACAAATAGGGGTCTAAGTATCGCTTACCGACCCTACAGTTGGTCCACAGTCGACTTGGGCGACCCGTGCAACCTTATAGATCATTTTTGAAAAATGGCTCACACGCCCATGTGGCCTGCCCATGTGGGCCCGCATGCCCGTGCGACCCACACGGTCGAAATTGGCCTTAGCCTTGTGGATCACACGGCCTGGCCCAGAATTCCACATGCCCATATGGTTCGCCCGTGTGGGCCCACATGGCCCAATAGGTCGAGCCCGTGTGTCGAACACGGCCGTGTCACTTGCGTACATCCTGGCTCGTCGATCACACGGCCGTACTGTGGCTCACAGCCTTACACACAGTCTACCACACGACCGTGTAGCATCGACAGAATCGTTTTTCGGCTTTCGCCTATTCTCATTTTCTGTGATTTCGGGTACACACCTGGTATCGTTTCACTGCCAATACGCTCCCAAGCACTCCAAGACCTAAAAAATGATAATTAGAGCCCAATTTAGATCACTAACGAAAACTCAAAACTGAAAATCATTTACATTGAAGTCGATAGCGGACCTAAACACTTACCGGCAACAAATTGAAATTTCTAACACTCAATTTGCTTGTGAAGCCGCAACTAATTTTTGACTTTCGCCTAAACCAAGAGAGCCAAAACAATCCTTTTTAGGAACTAGCTAAGAAACGATAAAGTAGAGACAGTCAGATACTTACAGAACGAGTGTATACAATTGCTGGCCGAAAAGTAGGCTAGTAGAAAAATCAAACAGAGAAGGTGGACTAGGGAGCAAAAATTTGACAAAGCAAATAAGAAGAGGACAGTAGAAAAATTGGGGAAAAGAGGAGAATGCCAAAATTTGGGAAAAATAAAAACCAAATAGAAACTTAGATGACATCGATAACTACCCCACATCCCTAAATTTTCTCCCACTAGTCCTACTAACCTACAACCACTCCAGAATCCCACTCTGCCGAAATACTTGTCCATCACTGCGCAAAAAGAACACCTATGCTCCAGCATGGATTCGAACTCATGACCTCATGCAATCAAACACTCCACTTAACCACTAGACCAGTAGGCCCATTATGTTATTTAATTACCAACTACTAAACTTAAGCCCTTTAGGCTAGGTTAAGGCTTTATTTAAAAAAATACCAAAATTTACCCAAGTCAGGCTTGAACTTGGGACCTCTTACACACACTCATAACCATTGAAGCAGATAGACATTGTGTGTCAATTAATTCAGAAACACATACAGATATTTTGTTCTCCAAAAGCACATAAGCCGGAATTAAAGAAATTTGGGGCGTTACAACTCTGCCCCCCTAAAAGAAAATTTCGTCCTCGAAATTTTACCTGATCAAAAAAGGTGGGGATACTGCTGACGCATCGAATCCTCTGGCTCCCAAGTGGCCTCCTCAGTGCTATGATTCCGCCACAACACTTTCACTAAGGGGATAGACTTTTTCCAAAGGACCTTTACGTCGTGCTCTAAAATCTATACCGTCTCCTCCTCGAACGTCAGATCTGGTCTAACCTCAATGTCTTCAATAGGAACAACATGCGTGGGATAAGAGTGGTAGCGTCTGAACATTGAGACGTGAAATACATCATGAATGCGATCCAACTCCGGAGGAAGCTCCAACTGATATGCGACTGGCCCCACTCGTTTCAGAATACAGTACTGTAACATCCCAAACCCGGCCCAAACACCACGACCAGATCTGGTATGTCACTAAGAAAATTTTGGAAGAACATGTCGTATTTTCAGAAAAATATTTTTTCTAAAGTTTATCTTCTTATTCGAGAGAAATTTAATAGTTGATAGTTTAAATAAAATATGCCTTTATAAATTAAAAAACCAAATTTAAATAGATACATTAGTTCAATAAGAATTTAAATAACTAAAAGTAATTAAAGCCCAAAATAAAACAAAACATAAACTAGTGGCCCATAGCCTTATTACAACGAGATTTAAAATCCATTAATTAAAAATATAAAGTATTAACTTGAGACTTTTTGCTTTGGATCCAGTTGGTCTTTTGCATGGCCACCTTACGTTCCTCTCGGCCGGTCCAAGCACTAGGTATCACCCGAAAGGTTAATTAATAGGGTGAGTCGCGAGACTCGATGTGCAACCCTCATGCACCACTAGATTTTGGCCTTAGGCCCATAAAACAGATTAATAATTCCATTTATAAAAAAAATAACAAATAATATGCAAGGCCCAACCCATTTGCCTAGGTTTCCATCCGCTACACGCCCCCGTACCAGCCATTCACACCGTTGGGGATTTCTACAATCGACCCACACCGCTACACGCCAATATGGCAGTCATGCTGCTCATCAACATATTATGGCCGAAGCCCTTATAACAGATCACGGCATTAGCCGCTACAACATATAACAGATCACGGTATAAACCGCTACACATTTAACGTATAACTTCTTCCTTTCATCAACCCAACCCATGCAGTCATAAAATCAATATGCTTTTATCATATAAAGTCAAACATTCACTGACTTGGTGATTTGCTTCACCCTTTTCAGGTTTCCAACATTAAACCGAGATATCGGTATCTATCACAACATATAAACTTATGAGCATACATTAATAATCAGATCTAGATGGTGGGGAAGTATTACACACCTGATATCGCGAAATCCAATATTCTTAGTCGATGTCCTTGCTATCTGGATCTATTATCCTCAATGTAAAGCCTTGCTCAAAAGACGGAAAAACACACAAAGATTTAGCCCCTTCAACAATCGGCCAAGGTTAATAAATCCCAAATTACACGTTAAAACTAATAGATCCCTTACCTTGAAATCCCAAAATTAGAGACTAACGATTTTCGGCTTTTAGATCTAGACGACCAAGTTTCCTTCAAATCCCGGAATGTCGCCCAACATAGAACCATTAAACTATTAGCTTTTTAGCCTTTGCCTTTTAAAAACCGAAATAGAACGTGAGAGCTTAACAGAAGTCGACGCTTACCTTAACATGGGGGTTCGACTAGCACTAGAGAGAAGATTCGGCAATGCCAAAGGAAAAGATTAAATGCCGAAAGAATAGTACTATTCTCACAAATAGGATGAGTAGAGAAAAACTATGGAGATTTTGGCTTTTTAGAGAAATCGGCTCAAGAGAAAAAAAATGGAGAAGAGAGTGAAATGAGAGGTTTCGGCTTTTGAAGAAATTGAAGAAAAGAAATTGTAGAGGGAAAGGCTAAGAATTTTGGCACAAAGAATGAAGAGGAAATTAGGGTTTAAATGCCGAATCAATGAGATATCCCCTATTTATAGAAATTTCAAGCACTTACCTAACCTTGCGAGATAAATCCTATCTTTTCTCCTTTATCTTAATCTACTAGCTCATCTAAAAGAGACTTAATTATCTCTAACTCCTCCCTCCTTTATCAGCATATTATCCACATATTTTATTCATTAAAATCCCTAAATTTTAGCCTTTATCTGCTTATTATCTACATAAAATAAATTCCTAAATAATATCCTTTATCTGCTTATTATCCACATATTTTAAACATAGATACTACCTTTTAAACCCTATAATGCCCAAACAGATAATTTTAATCAAGGCCTCTACCTAAGCCTGAGCCCAATTTGGACCCCTAACACTTAAATTAACACATTAAACATATCCACCCATTAAACGCATAGGCCCAAAAATTTAGGATGTTACAGGTACGGCCCAATAAATCGAGGGCTCAGCTTACCCTTACGACCGAACCTCAAGACCTTCTTTCATGGTGAGACCTTGAGAAAAGCTAAGTCCCTCATAGAATACTCAATATCCTTTCTCTTCAGATCAGCATAGGACTTCTGCCTATCAGATGCCGCTTTCAGTCGATCTCGAATCAATCGGACCTTATCTTCAGTTTCAGAAACCAATTCTGGACCCAGAACACGCCGCTCACCCAACTCAGTCCAACATAAGAGAGTGCGACACTTACGACCATACAGGGCCTCGTAAGGTGCCATCTGAATGCTAGACTGATAGCTATTTTTGTAGGCGAACTCTGCCAATGACAAGTACTCCTCCCAACTACCTCGAAAATCTATAACACAGCTCCTCAACATATCCTCCAGTACTTGAATCACCTTCTCCCTCACGACCATCACATGCGAGGATGGAAAGCGATCTTGAAGTCCAACCTTGAACCCAGAGCCTCATGCAACTTCTTCCAGAACCGAGACGTGAAGCGAGGATCCCTATCGGAGATGATTGAGACAGGAACCCTATGCAGTCTCGCTATTTCAGATATATATAGCTTAGCTAACTTCTGGAGAGAAAAGTCCATCCTAACTGGAATGAAGTGAGTAGACTTGGTCAATCGATCCACGATGATCCAGACAGAATCCTTCTTAGTGGGTGTTAAAGGCAACCCACTAACGAACTCTATCGTTACTCGTTCCCATTTACACATCGGTATCTTTACCGGCTGTAGCAACCCCAAAGGTAACTGATGCTCAGATTTAACCTGCTGACAAGTCAGACAGCGAGCAACGAAGCTAGTAACTTCACGCTTCAACCCTAGCCACCAGTACAACTCTCGAAGGTCTCGGTACATTTTGTTCCCACCGGGATGCATAGAATAAGGGCTACTATGTGCTTCCCTCAGAATTGACTGTCTTAAATCCTCATCACTCGGTACATAAATCTAACCACAGAAACAAAGTACCCCATCATTGTTAATCCCAAAATCAGTAGTATCCCCATTATCAACCTGACGGCAACGCAGCTCAAGCAACTTATCCCCCATCTGTTTACCTCTGATCTAATCAATCCATGTAGGCTTAACCTGAAGTTCCACTAACATACTCCCATCGTCGAATAAACTGAGTCGAGCGAATATCGCTCTCAGATCGGTCATAGCCCTACGGCTCAAAGCATCTGCCACTACATTGGCCTTACCAGGATAGTACTCGATGGTACAGTCATAATCCTTCAACAGTTCAACCCATCTATGCTGCCTAAGGTTTAACTCCTTCTGAGTGAGGAGATATTTGAGGCTTTTATGATCAGTGTAGATAGTACACTTCTCACCGTATAGGTAGTGCCTCCAAATCTTTAAAGCGAAGACTATAGCAGCCAGTTCCAAATCATGAATAGGATAGTTTACCTCATGCGTCTTAAGCTGACGTGACGCATAAGCTATAACCTTACTATCCTGCATCAATACACAACCCAACCCCACATGCGACGCATCACTGTATATGACGAAATCCTTCCCAGATTCAGGCTCTATCAGAACCGGAGTCTGAGTCAAAACAGATTTGAGCTTCTCGAAGCTCTCTTGTTGCTTATTATTCCAGACAAAGGGAACTCCCTTACGCAGAAGCCTGGTTAACGGTGTTGCGATCAAGGAGAACCCTTCTATTAAGCGTCGATAATAACCCGCCAGCCCCAGAAAGCTACAGATTTTGGACACATTCCTCGCCTATTTCCAATCCAACACATGCTCAATCTTACGAGGATCAACACGAATCCCCTCTGCAGAAACCACATGTCCCAAAAAGGTTACTTCCCGGAGCCAATTCTCACACTTACTGAACTTCGCATACAGCTGTTTCTCACGAAGAGTCTGTAGTACCACTATGAGATGCTCATCGTGCTCGTCCTCAGTCTTAGAATACACTAGGATATCATCGATTAATACCACCACAAACTGGTCCAGATAAGGCTGGAACACACGGTTCATCAAATCCATAAATGCTGTTGGTGCATTGGTCAACCCAAAAGGCATAACTAGGAACTCGTAATGTCTATAACGAGTCCTAAATGCCTTCTTATGCACATCGGCCTCCTTAACTCTCAATTGATGATATCCTAAACGTAGATAAATCTTGGAGAACACAGAAGCCCCTCTGTACTGGTCGAATAGATCATCTATCCTTGGAAGTGGGTACTTATTCTTGATTGTCAGTTTGTTCAACTGCCGATAATCGATGCACATCTGCATTGTTCCATCCTTTTTCTTAACAAACAGCACCGATGCTCCCCAAGGGGACACACTTGGACGGATGAACCCACGATCTAACAGTTCTTGAATTTGAGCCTTAAGCTCTGTGAGCTACTTCGGTGCCTTCGGTAGTGCGCGATAGACACCGGAGCTGTACCCAAAATGAGCTCAATCCCAAATTCCACTTCTCAGCTCGGGGACAGACCTGGTAATTCCTCAAGAAAAATGTTCGAAAAGTCCCTCACGGTTCTGATGTCCCTAACCAAAGAGTCCCCAGAATCAGAAACACTGATGTAGGCCAAGAATGCCTCACATCCTTTCCGTACCAACTTTTCTGCCACCAACGCAGAAATCACATTAATCAGATAGTATTGATGTTCCCCAATCACCACTACCTCGCTGTCCTCCTCAGTTTTCAAAACAACCCTTTTTGTCGCACAGTCCAGACTTACCCGGTGTTTAACCAGCCAATCTATTCCCAGAATCAAATCGAACTCCCCAAACGAAAGCTCCATCAGATTAGCCAGAAACACTATCCCTTGGACCTCTAATGGAATGTCTCTATATAGTTTACTAACTCGGATAGAATGCCCCAACGGACTCACAACAGTTACCTTACTCAAAGTACTCTCAACCGGAATCCCTAAGGTTTCAGACACAGTACTAGCTACGTAAGAGTATGTAGAGCCTATGTCTATCAATGCCAAATAAGGTAAATTATAAATTAAAAATGTACCCGTGATGACGTCCAGAGCATCTAGGTCCTCACAGTGACGGGCAGCATAAACCAGTGCAGGCTGCCTCGCCTCAGTTAGTCCAACACCTCTGCCCAGTGCTCTCTGTCTTCGGCCCATATCGTTACCACCCCTGGCCTGACCTCGGCCCCTAGGTGGTCGGCTTGAACTACTCTCGGCGGTGTGCGTGCACGCACCATTGTACCGTGGCTGGTATCGATCGATTCTCAGCGGATAATCTCTAACACGATGCTCAGTAGAGCTGTATCTTAAACAACCACCAGTAGCCCTCCAACATTCGCCTAGATAGCGTCTACCACAGTGCCCACAAAGCGCCACCCCAGCAGGTACAACAGGAGGCCCAATTCTCACTGGCCCATCAGATCTGGCCATTTTCTTAAGCCTCATCACAGAACTCAAGGGTTCTATTTCCCTCTTATTCTTCCCTCTCTCTCGGTTTTGGCGCTCAGCGCACTTGACCTCCTCGACGATCTTCGCCTTCTCAACCGGTGTAGCAAACCCACGCTCCCTCTGCGAAGCTATCAGAACTCGCAAACTGTCCCTGAGACCATCCTCGAAGCGGACGCATCTCTCATACTTGGTCGCCACCATGCCCCGCGCATAACGGCTCAATCTCAGGAACTCGGCCTCATACTCGACCACTGAACGGTCCCCCTGTGTGAGATTAAAAAACTCACGCCTCCTAGCATCGATATAGCTGGCTCCCACATACTTACTCTGGAACCCAGTCTTAAAGTAATCCCAAGTCAGTCGGTCGAGCTGAGTGCCCTCATTAACCGTCAACCACCACTGGTAGGCTTCATCGCGAAGCAGAGAAACAACCCCATTAAGCTTCTGCTCAGCGGTAAAATCCAGGTCGTCCATAATTCTTTCCGTGGCCTCCATCTAATATTCGGCCATGTTAGGGGCGACTCCAGTGGCACCCCTAAATAACTCATCCCCATTGGACTGGAGTCATTCCGTAACCGATCCTCGGCCCCCAGATCCAGTGTTAGGCCCAGCGACCCTCTCCAATATCCTCAGCATGGCCTGGGACAATGCGTCGTCCCCAGCCATGCGATCTCGAGGCCTAGTCCCTGTCGCAGGAGATACCGGTGTCTCACTAGTATCCAAATTAGGTAGATTTTCAGATGATGATGACCCAGCTTGAGCCCCTCTACGGCCTCTACCACGGCCTCTAGTACCTCGTCCGCAGATACCTCGTGCCCTCATCGTAAATTTAGAGTTTATCTCAGATATGCGATTTTATGCATTAGTTCTGATTCGATATTTATTAATAGATATTTTATGCGAAACGATGTCGAGTTCGAGAGTTCATTATCGCGAGTCTCAGTCTCACTACAGTTTTCAGTTTACACTACCTAGAGTGTTTTCAGTACAATATACTACCTATTGGCTGTTTCAAGCATGCTAGTAGTATTTTCAGACAAATCTAAACAGAGTTTCAGAACACTTACAGGATTCAGCGCCGGAGACTCGGTGTACCACATACCCAGTCCAAAAATATTTCAAATCACCTAAAAATCGTTTCTTTAAAACAAATCTTTAAAATCCAAATCCACAGTCGAGTTTTGCAACCTGGCTCTGATACCACTAAATGTAACACCCCAAACCTGGCCCAGACATTATGGCCGAATCTGGCGATGTCACATGATAGTGCTTTTGAAACCGTAGCCACGCTCAAACCATTTCTCCTTTTTAAGTGTTTCTCATTATTTTATGTTAATTCCAATTAGTGTCATTCGTTTCCAAAACGCTGTCCGTTTTCCAAAACATTTTTACTTCGCGGAAGCTTTTAAAAAAACAGGTTGCGTAATCGTGGTGTTTTGGTAAAACATTTGTTCCTTTTAAAAACCCGCGCTTTCCTACTTCTAGTAATAAAAACCATAAAACATTGCAAATCCTAATTTAAACCAAAAATTCATAATGGCCATAATTACATAAAAGTTTTTCCAGATATAATCAAAACCATAAATAAGTAAAAAACCGTGAATATATCATGAAGTAGAAGCAGTGGTCACCGTCGAGTCCTATCTTTTGCCCGATCCGCCTAATGCCGGGGATTACAGAATGCTTTAAATGAAAAAGGATGAGTTTTAAGCAAACTCAGTGTGTAATCCCCACAGAAAACATGCACACAGCATAATATCGGAAAACAATCATATACTTACAATTCGGGTATGAGCCCATTACAGAATCGGTGTGGACCTTAGTTGTAACACCCCTTACCCGGGCCCGATGCCGGGACAGGATATGAGGCATTACCGGGCTTAAACAAAAACATTTATACAAAACCAGGCTATAAAATTTCATTCAATTAAAAATTTCTCGTTCACATGCAAATCGCCCCTTATATGGGCCCATGAGGCCCAAAACATACATTGGGAACTGTTCAGGACTAAACCGAGAACTTAGGAAACTTTAAGAAGACTTAGAAATTTTTTCATCAAAACAGGGGTCACACGCCCGTGTGGCTTAGGACACACCCATGTCCTTAGCCCGTGTAACTCTCTGTTTATGACATCATCAACAAAATAGGGTCACACGGCTAGGTCACACGCCCGTGTGCTTAGGCTGTGTGGCGAATTAAATTTTGAAAAATAGATGCAGACTTCACACGCCCTGGGCACACGCCCATGTCCCGGGGCCGTGTCCTCCACACAGCTGAGACACAAGGCCGTGTCTCTGCCCGTGTGGCCAAGAAAATGGCTATTTTCCAGACCATTTGGCACCCTCATTTGCACATACTTAAACACAACTTCAATCCATCCATACCAACACACATAACCACATCACATAAAACCTTTAGTATAAGCACACATATATAAATAGGCATTACAACTCATTAACCAATATGAGTCACACCTCATGGCCATATACAAAATGAATCATATTACCATTATGAACCAACACATTTGGCCAAATCAAATGACACATACACAATTGACTAAATCCCTATACATGCCATAAACTCAAAGGGTTTTGCATTCACTTTTACCCAACATGATAGCTTGATAGTGTGATAGCATCTCCGGCGTTCTCCAACTCGAGCTAACATAAAACCCTATAAGATATGAGAAAGGAATGGGAGTAAGCTACAAAGCTTAGTAAGTACGTATGTAAATAATAAAAAATTGTTTGCCATGCTTTTAACAATCATTATTATAAGCTTTCAAGATAATACCATCATTGTTGCATAAAATTTCACAATTCATTTATGTTCATCTTGAGTTGTCTACTCGAGTTACAGTCACTAAATTATTTTTATCCGGAGCTACAGAACTCCAAATTAAGATCCGCTAATTTTCCTTGAACCTAGACTCACATATATTCTTACCATAAAATTTAAAGAATTTTTTGTTCAGCCAATCAGTACGGTTTATTCTTTAAATTGTCCCCTATTTTGCTGTTCGATAGCTCTGACCCCTCTTCACTAAAAAATTATTTTCTCATGGTACAGAACTTGAATGACATTCATGTTTGTTTCTATTGAAAATAGACTCATTAAGAGATTCAAGCATATAAATTTTATCCCTTTATTATTTTTGTACAATTTTTAATGAATTTCCCAAGTCAGAACAGGGGATTCCGAAATCATTCTAACTCTGTCTCACAAAAATTCAAATATCTCAGAATATGAAATTCTTTTGCTTACACCGTTTATTTTATGTGAAAATAGGCTCAATAATATTTAATTTAATATCTTATTAAACCTCTAATTCGATTTCCACCATTTTTGGTGATTTTTCAAAGTGATACAGCTGCTGCTGTCCAAACTGTTTCATTGCTAATTTTACTCTTTCATGTTTCCTTTATATAAATTTTCATTTACACACACATAACACTAAAGTATATCCATAGTTAGCCATGCCAATAGCTAGTCATCATCAAATATTTACAAGCCATTCATTGGCCAATTTAACCTATACATCAACACTCAATTTAATTTGGCTTAAAAGACTCACACATGATCATCATCAAATCTTATCATGTATCTACTCATCATGAATGTAGATCATTAATCACAAGGATATCAATATTTCCCAAGTATAACTTATTCATGTACATTCTTCCAAAGAATTCATCATATACCGAATTCACTTCACATGAGTTCTATGTACATACATGCACTTCTCGTAACATAGTCACTTACTTTCTCGTTTTTAACGTACCCGTTGAACCACTCGGAATGCTAAAAGATACTCGTGAATCTTATACATATAATACCGTATCAACGCCATATCCCCGATATGGTCTTACATGAAATATCATATCGACGCCATGTCCCTGACATGGTCTTATACGAAATCACATACCGAGCTCATTTCTCGTGAGTTTCGCATATATACTTATATCACTCCATCACATAACTTTAGCCCTTTTTCCATCTTTAACATCAACTTTAATACTTTATCCCATTGAACCACTTGGAATATTTAAGGATACTCAGAAATTGTCATACACGTAGTAAGATGCCAATGCCATATCCCAGATATGGTCTTACATGGGATCACATGCCAATGTCGATGCCATATCCCAGATATGGTCTTATACGGGATCTCATATCGATGTCGATGCCATATCCCAGATATGGTCTTACACGAGATCGCATGTCAATGCCGATGCCATATCCCAGATATGGTCTTATACGGGATCTCAATTCAGTGTCGAGGCCATATCCCAGATATGGTCTTATACGAGATCTCAATTCAGTGTCGAGGCCATGTCCCAGATATGGTCTTATATGGGACCTTATTAATCTAATGTCGTGACAAGGTATCCTTTCTATTCCTAAGGTTCAACCGGGATTCTCATTCTTCGATTCTTTGCCAAATCATCATCAATCGAATCCGTAGAAACATATATATATATATATATAATTCATGCAATATCAAAATATTAAATACATAATATAATGTTGTATTATTTACACACGAACTTACCTCGATACCAAAATGGCAAAAAGGGACCTAACCGTCAGTTACTCGTTTTTCCCCCGTTCTAAGTCCGAACCTCGTTTTCTTTGATATATAACATCACATTTAGCTTACTTACTAGTCACATTATTCATTGTGACCCAAAAATCATACTATGACAAAATTACTTTTTTGCCCCTAAACTGTCATATTTACACTTTTGTCCCTAGGCTCGTAAAATTATTTTTATTCAATTTTCTTGTATTTTAGGCCTAGCCGAACCATTTTCATAACTATAGCAGTCCACAATTTGCATTCATTCACACATTTTCATACATTTTTAACTTTTTACAAATTAGTCCTTTTATGCGATTTCATCGAAAATCACTTAGTAAAAGTTGTTTACTACACACCGAGCATTCATTTTCTACCATTAGACATCAAAGCACATGCATGTCATCCATGGGTAAAATTTTAAACACAAACCCTAGCTCAAAATAATGGTAGAAATAGCTAAACCGAGTTACGGGAATCTCAAAAATGTAAAGAACATTAAAAACGGGGCTTGGATGCACTTACTATTGTGCTTGAAAGCTTGAAAACCCTAGCCATGGCTTCCCCCATGCTAAATTCAGCCAAGCAAGAAGATGGACAAGGGTTTTTGGATTTTATTTTGTCTTTTAGTCCATTTAGTTACCAAATTACCAAAATGCCCCTAACTTAAAAATATCCTATTTCACTCAACTCATGTCCATTTTTGTCCAACAATTTAACCAATGGTCTAATTACCATTTAAGGACCTCCAATTTAATATTTCATAGAAATTGGGCACTTCTAACATGTGGAACTCAACTTTTTCACTTTTTACAATTTAGTCCTTTTGACTAAATTGAGTGCCCAAACGTCGAAATTTTCGAACGAAATTTTCACGAAAACATTTCGTGAAATTGTAGACCATAAAAATATAATAAAATAATTTTTTCCTCGTCGGATTTGTGGTCCCGAAACCACTGTTCCGACTAGGCCCAAGTTCAGGCTGTTACATTAGCCCACTCAGATACAGAATAAGATACAATTTATATATTAGGCTTTAGCCCAATCAGATACAGAATCAGATATATATTAGGGCCTTAGCCCATCTTAGATATAATATGCAGAACAGAATAGAATAACAAGGTCCTACCCACCAGCCTCTACACACCAACTCCGTCCAACCCTACACACCATGTGGGGATAAAATCAACCCACCCATCCTTACACACCATGCTGTACCGTAATGCGGCACATAATTAGATAACTGCAGCTGAGCTGCCAGATGATCAGGCTTAATAGCCTTTCAGATACTTCCTCCAATATCATCAACCCACCCCAATGTAATGCAGTATACAATACATGACATGCAAATATGCAAATAACGGATCATACATTCAGTTCAGTACAGATTTCATATCATATAATCGGATCACACAAATAGGGGTCTAAGTATCGCTTACCGACCCTACAGTAGGTCCACAGTCGACTTGGGCGAACTGTGCAACCTTACATATCATTTCAGAAAAATAGCTCACACGCCCATGTGGCCTGCCTATGTGGGCCCACAAGCCCGTGCGGCCCACACGGCCCAAATTGGCCTTAGCAGTATGGATCACACAGCCTGGCCCAGAATTCCACACGCCCATGTGGTTCACCTGTGTGGGCCCACACGCCCGTGTGGCCCACACGGTCTAATAGGTCGAGCCTGTGTGTCGCACACGGCCTTGCTCGGCCATCACACGGCCATGTCACTTGCGCACGGCCTGGCCCGTCGGTCACATGGCCGTATTGTGGCTCACAGCCTTGCACACGGCCTACCACACGGTCGTGTGGCGTCGACAGAATCATTTCTCGACTTTCACCTATTCTCATTTTCTGTGATTCCGGGTACACACCTGGTATCGTTTCACTGCCAATACGCTCCCAAGCACTCCAAGACCTAAAAATTGATAATTAGAGCCCAATTTAGATCACTAACGAAAACTCAAAACTGAAAATCGTCTACATCGAAGTCGATAGCGGACCTAAACACTTACCGGAAACGAACTAAAATTTCTAACACTCAATTTGCTTGTGAAGCCGCAACTGATTTCTGACTTTCGCCTAAACCAAGAGAGCCAAAACAATCCCTTTTAGGAACTAGCTAAGAAACGATAAAGTAGAGACAGTAAGATACTTACAGAATGAGTGTATACAATTGCTAACCAGGAAGTAGGCTAGTAGAAAAATCAAACAGAGAGGGTGGACTAGGAAGCAAAAATTTAGCAAAGAAAAGAAGAAGAGGACGGCAGAAAAATTGGGGAAAAGAAGAGAATGCCAAAATTTAGGAAAAATAAAAACCAAATAGAAACTTAGATGACATCGATAACTACCCCACATCCCTAAATTTTCTCCCACTAGTCCTACTAACCTACAACCACTCCAGAATCCCACTCTGCCGAAATACTTGTCCATTACTGCGCAAAAATAACACCTATGCTCCAGCATGGATTCGAACTCAGGACCTTATGCAATCAAACACTCCACTTAACCACTAGTCCAGTAGGCCTTTCTGTTATTTAATTACCAACTACTAAACTTAAGCCCTTTAGGCCAGGTTAAGGCTTTATTTAAAAAAATACCAAAATTTGCCCAAGTCAGGCTTGAACTTGGGACCTCTCGTACACACCCGTAACCATTGAAGCAGATAGACATTGTGTGTCAATTAATTTAGAAACACATACAGATATTTTGTTTTCCAAAATCACATAAGCCAGAATTAAAGAAATTTGGGGCGTTACAATTTTAGTATGGTATTTCATCCTCAGATGGATGATCAATCTGAACATATGATTCAGATTTTGGAAGATATGCTTCGATCCTGTGTACTTGAATTTGAAGGTAATTGAGAAAAGTATTTGCCTTGGGTTGAAATTACTTATAACTTTTAACAGTCAAATATAAAATTTTACTATACAAGGCTTTATATGGTCATAAATGTAAAACTCCGGTGTTTTGGACGGAGCTCAGTGAGAAAAGATACATGTAGTAGGTTTGATTCTTTGAAACCGAAGAAAGATGAAAATGATCTAAGATAGCTTAAAAGCAGTAATTGAACGTTAGAAATCCAATGCGAATCTAAAATGAAAAGAAATGGATTTCAGATTGGCAACAAAATATTTATGAAAGTTTCACCATGGAAGAAAGTTCCCCGGTTTGGCCTTAAAGGAAAATCAGGCCCGTGGTCTATCGGGTCATATAAGATTATGAAAAGAATTGGACCTATTGCGTATTGACTGATACTATTATCAGTGTTCTACAGAATTCACAATGTTTTACGAGTATATGTATTATGAAAGTATCGATCAGGCCCATCATCTATTATTGCTTTGATAAATGTTAAATTCGTCCCAACATGACTTACAGTAAGAGATTGATTGAAATTCTGGCACTAGAAGAGAAAAACTGAGAAATGAAAAGGTAGCTTTAGTAAAAGTTTCTGACAGTGACATGATATAGAAGGAGCTACCTAGGAACTGGAGGAAACAATGTGAGAGAGTAATGTCTGAATCTCTTTACTGGTAAAATTTTCGAGGACGAAAATTTCTTAAGGGGAAGAGTTGTAACAGCCCATTTTTCGGTGAAATTGGAACAGTGGTTTCGGGACCACAAATTAAAGCCGAAAATAAAATTTATTTTTATTTTATTTTATTTTATGGTCCGTAATATGATACAAATATCATGTGAGAATTTTGATAAGAAAATTTTACCGATTATATGCTTAATTACGAGAAGGACTAAATCGCATAAAATGCGAAAGTTGGATTCTAGTAGCTAGAAGGATCAAATAGCTATTGAATTCAAAACTTGAGGTCCTTATATGGTAATTAGACCATTAATGAAAAGTTAGTAAATATTTTTGGATGATTCATCCATGGAAAATTAGAAAAAGGCTAAGGACTAAATTGGAAAGTGATAAAATTAAAAGATGATAAATAATTAAATAGAAATAAAAATCATTTTATATCATCTTCTTCCCCAAATATTCTATGGAAACCCTAGGAAAGAGAAAGCAAGCTTTCTTGGTCAAATTGGTAAGTTTTCATGTCCTGTTTTAGTAATTTTATATTTTTGAGATCGGGAAAGCTTAATTTGTCTATTTAGGGGATTAATTTGAAAAGATATCAAAGTATATAATTTTTTCCATAGATGAATATGCTGAAATTATGAAATTTATGGTATAAAATGGAAGGTTGTTGATAGATAAACAACTTTTACAAAGTGAATTTTGATGAAAACTTGATTTAGGGATTAAATTGTAAAAATGTGAAATCCATGAAAAAAATTCCAAATTTTATAGCATACATGTGCTGTAAATTTTATATTGAAATTTTGGTTAGGCTTGGAATAAGGAGTAAATTGCATGAATTTCATTTTTCGAGCCTAGGGACGAAATCGTCATTTATTAAAAGTTTAGGGTCAAAATGGTAATTTTGCCTAAGATTAAATTAGACTAATTTGAGTATGAATTGCATTAAATTGATGTTAAATTTACTCGTATAGATCCGGATAAATCGAATACGGAGTTAGAACGAGGAAAAGAGAAAATGTCAGATTAATGGACTTTATGTATACGAACATTTATCAAGGTAAGTTCGTATAACTTAGCTATGCATGTTTTTATGCTTAAATTGAATTGTGTATGTGACTGCATAGATATATAAGTGAAATGATTGCATATCTAATAAAGCCCGATAAATGAATACCCGATAAGTGATAAATGATAAAAATGTTATTTTTGTGCTTGTGTTGAATGTGAAAATGTGAATTACATAAATGCATAGATTTACGAGATTGAACATATACCCGAAAATTGCCTGATAAATGTTAAATCCCATTTGAATAAATGGAAGTCGATGGATAAATGAGTTTTTCCTGATAAAACTGCATGTATTGCAGAATGGATTTAGCCCGGACGAGTAATGTAACACCCCATACCCGAGTCCGAGACTAAGACTGGATACGAGACATTACCATGCTTAAACTCACTTAAACATGTACTTACGGGCTATAAAATTTCGTTCTGAATTAAAAACTTCTCTTTCTTAGTCAAATCAGCATTTCATGGGCCTACGAGGCCTCAGACTTATGTTCCAAAACTTTCGGAACTCATCTGGAAACTTTCTCTCCAAACAGGGGTCACACGTCCGTGTGACTTGGGACACGCCCGTGGACCCCTAAAACATGCCCGTGTCTTTCACCCGTGGTGGATACTGGCAAATTACACACGGCCTGGACACGCCCGTGGCCCTGGCCCGTGTGCCAAACCTTGGTATTTTGACTTATTCACACGGTCTATACACACGCCCGTGTGCATTAGCAGTGTGACAATTCAATTACTAAGTGTAAAGTGCAGACTTCACACGCCCAGGGCACACGCCCATGTGCTAACCGTGTGGTACACACGACCTAAACACACAGCCGTGTTATTAGCCCGTGGTCTATCCCGACTTAAAACACTAATGTGCGGGGACACACGCGGCTTACACGCCTGCGTGTGTCCATCCGTGTGGGCACTTAGAGGCTATTTACCAAGCCAACTGCCACCCTGAAATCAAGACCAATCCCATGCTCAATTCGGAAACTCAAGTATTACATCTAACATGAACAAGGATGCATACTTCATTGATGGATTAAAACATACATACATAATCATTCATGACTCATCTCTTTGGCCATATACAAAAAAGAATACTAAGCTTGATAACCAACATTTTGGCTAATTTTAAAACATAACTCAAAATGAAATGCTTCCTATACATGCCATACTTAATATAAACACTTGGCTATACCAAAATATCGATTGATAGTGTGCTCCGAGCTCCGATGACGATGATCCATGAGATTAGCTAGGCGGGACTACATGGAAAGAAAGAATAAAGGACGTAAGCATTTAGCTTAGTAAGTTTGCATGTAATTCTCATAGCAATATATTTGCTTAACATTAACCATTCATCATAAAAAAATGGCATTATGAATCTCAAGTATTTAAGCTTACTTACTCTTACTGATTCTTACATATCTCATGGTACTTACTATTCTCATGCTCGTACGGTAAACAATATACCTGTATCACTTGATCACATAGATCAGTATACTTTACTAAGATAAGTATAATCTCAACTTCATCATCCATATCATGAATAATACTCTTAACTAGCATAACTTGATAATAACTTTACTTACTTAACTTTCTTACTATATCATTTGAGCTTTAGTCTCTTGCCCGATGAATTTTATGAATAACAGAGATCTTGAATCTCATCCCACATAACTCGATGCCAAAGCCATATCCTCGATATGGTCTTACATGGGATCTCTCATCTTGGTATTGATGCCATGTCTTGACATGGACTTACTCAAAGTCTTCCTTGTGTGTTCCCTTGGGAACTTACCATTGCCATGTCTTGACATGGTCTTACTTGGTATCTTTACTCATGAACTGGTCAATGCCGAGCCTTGGCTTGGACTTACATGAAAGCTTTCTTGTTACTCACCAATGCCATGCCTTGGCTTGGACTTACATGGAATCTCTACCTCATGATAGCTTTTCAATGCCAAGACTAGTCTTGGACTTACATGACATCTTTGCTTGGAGACTCACCAATGCCATGCCTTGGCTTGGGCTTACATGGGTCTTCATCTCATAATAACTCTTCAATGCCAAGACTTTTCTTGGACTTACATGATAACTTGCTTGATTGCCGATGCCATGCCTTGGCTTGGTCTTATACGGACTTTCTTATCTCGTGTGGTAGATCGAGTATCCTAAGTAATTCAACTTCAATCGGGACTTTCTCATGCTTAATCTCATTAATTTCTTTATTTAACATAGAAATAAGCATTTCTATGGTAATAATGTACATTATACTAAGCAATTCAAAGATAATAATCATAAAGCTTAGAAATCATACAAACTTACCTCAATATACAATATGTATGTAGATATGCAATTTAGTCCTCGACTTTGTTCTTGCCTCGGTTTCGATCCGGGCTTCGTTTTTCTTGATCTATAATAATAATTAGATCATTTAATACTCACATTGACTAAATTGACTCTTAACTCATTCTTTGGCAAAATTACTATTTTGCCCCTAAACTTTCTCTTATTTGCACTTTTGCCCCTAGGCTCGTAAAATGATTCTCATTTAACTTTCTTAAACATCATGCTTAGCTAATTCATTTTCTCTACTATAACAATCATCAATTCTCACTATTTCTAATAGGTATGACCAATTTCATAACTATTACAAATTAGTCCATACTATCATTTTTCATGAAATTCACTAAGGAAAAGATGTTTATCTAACATCAAACTCTCATAAACTTCCATAAAATATCATTTTACATGCATGATACACATGGGTAGATTTTTGAACATGCTTCTTAGCTCATCTTATAGCTAAAAATAGCTAATTCATAATACGAGGACTCCAAAAATACGAAGAATATTAAAAACGGCGCTAGGATGACTTAGTTGCAAGCTTCAAAAATTTGAAGAACCCTAGCTATGGAGTCTCCCAATTTTCGGCACAAGGAAGAATATGAATGAAATTTTTATCATCTTTTTCCTATTTTAATCATTTAATTGGTAAATGACCAAAATGCCCTTCTCTTTAAAAATTTACAATTTACTAACTCATGTCCATTTTTGTCCAAAACTTATAATTTGGGAAAATTGCTATTTAAGAACTTCTAATTTATATTCTAAAGCTATTTCATACAAAAAGCTTCTAGAAACTCATATTTTGCAACTTTTGCAATTTAGTCCTATTTGATCATTCCATGTCAATTTCACAAAATTTCTACATGGAACTTTAATACTATCATGAAAACATGTCATAAACCTTAAGAACTCAATTTACTAACTTTCAGTTTGTGGTCTCGCACCACTATTCGACTAGGCCCTGAATCGGGATGTTACAATTCTCCCCCTCTTAGGAATTTTAGTCCTCGAAAATCTTACCAAAAAAAGAGTTTGGGTCTTGCTTTCTCATGCCTTCTTCTGGTTCCCACGTAGCTTCTTCTATTCCATGTCTTTGCCACAATACTTTTACCAGGGCAATACTTTTATTCCTTATCTGCTTGACTTCCCGAGCTAAAACCTTACTTGGTTCTTCACCATAAGTCATGTCGAGATGAATCTCTATCTCTGACGGGGTAATTACATGTGAAGGATCTGATCGGTAGCGTCTCAACATTGACACGTGAAACACATCATGAATCTTTTCTAACTCTGATGGCAAAGCCAATCGATAAGCTACCGGCCCAACTCTTTCAGTAATCTTGTATGGTCCGATAAAATGTGGATTCAACTTGCCTTTACGGCCAAATCTGAGAACCTTTCTCCATGGTGACACTTTCAAGAAAACTTTATCCCCGACTTGGTACTCTATCTCTTTCCTTCTTAAATCTGAATAGGATTTTTGTCTGTCTGAAGCAGCTTTTAAACTTTCTCGTATCACTTTCACTTTCCCCTCAGTTTCTCTAACCAAATCAACCCCGTGAATTTGGTTTTCCTTGAGTTCAGTCCAATATAGAGGCGTTCGGCACCTACGCCCATATAAAGCGTCATAAGGTGCCATCCTTAAACTTGACTGAAAACTATTATTGTAGGCAAATTCTACCAATGGGAGAAACTTTTCCCAACTACCTCAGAATTTGAAAATACAACATCTGAGCATATCCTCGAGTACTTGAATTAACCTCTCCGACTGACCGTCAGTTTGAGGATGAAAAGCGGTACTAAAGTTCAACTTTGTACCCAAGGCCTCTTGTAACTTCTTCCAAAATCTGGATGAAAACCTCGGATCTCTATCTGAGATGATTGACAACGGAACACCGTGAAGCCTTACTATTTCTAAAACGTACAAGTTTGCCAACTTGTCTAGTGAGTAATCAACTCGTACAGGTATAAAATGGGCTGACTTCGTAAGTCTATCAACCACGACCCATACAGCATATTTCTTGCTCGGAGACAACGGTAAACTTATAACATCCCGGTTTAGGGCCTAGTCAGAAAGTGGTTCGAGACCACAAATCCGAGGGTCATGAATGCGTTTTTGAGGCTTATATTATGTATGCATGCTAGTGTGAAAGTTTCATGAAGCAATTTTGTGAAATTGTGGTTGAATTGTCCAAAAGGACTAAATTGCAAAAGTTGCAAAATGTGTGTTTCTAGAAGCTATATGTGTGAAATAGCTTTAGATTATTAATTAGAGGTCCTTAAATAGCAATTTATCCAAATTCTAATTTTTGGACAAAAATGGGCATGGATGAGTTAAAATTGAAAGTTTATCAAAAAGGGCATTTTGGTCATTTATTAATTAAGTGATTAAAATAGGTGAAAAGATGATAGAAATTCATTCATCTTCTTCCCATAGCTGCTGAAAATTTGAGAAGCCATTGTTAGGGTTCTTTCAATTTTTCAAGCTTGCTAGTAAGTGCTCCTAAGCCCGATTTTTTATATTCTTCGTATTTTTGAAGTCCTAGTAGCATGAGTAAGCTATTTATAGCTATTTGGTGAGCTATTATGGATGTTCAAAAATGTACATATGTATGACATACATGTATTTTGATGTTTTATGGAAGAATATGAAAGCTTGATGTAGTAGAAACATCTTTTGCTAAGTGATTTTCCATGAAAATGCATGTAGGGACTTAGTTGTGAAAGTCTTAAGTTTGGTCATACATGGGTGATTTAGTGAGAATTGTTGAATGCTTTAGTTGAGTAAGTGGTTCGGCTAAGCATGAAACGCTAGAAAGTTGAATAAAAATCACTTTACGAGCCTTTGGGACTAAAGTGTAAATATGAGAAAGTTTAGGGGCAAAATAGTAATTTTGCTAAAGTATGAGATGTGGGTCAATTTAGTCAATGTGTGTATTGAATAAGGTGATTTATTCATTATAGATCAAGAAAGACGAAGCCCGGATCGAAACCGAGGCAAAAGCAAGGTGGTGGACTAAATTGCACATTTCAATACTTTTGAGTATCGAGGTAAGTCTATGCATAAACAATGCATTCATACTTACAATTTGTAAATGCTAGCTAGGGTGTAGAATGAATGAGAATGAATGAGAATGATTGGGAACTTATGTGGTTCAAGTAGAATGAATGTAATATAGATGTGAATGGATGAATAATTGGGTAAATAGACTTGTGCATGTATTGTGATAATGCTAGATGGTGGGCTAAGTGCGATACCATCCAAATGCATATTGACGATGAGTTGGCTATGTGCGATGCTATCGTTAGGTATATCATTTAGTGGCTATGTGCGAGATCACGATGATTACCTTTGTGGTAGGCTAAGTGCGATACCACCTTATAAATTGATTGTGGTGTGCTAAGTGCGAAACCACCGAGATATTGGCTGTGTGGATTAATTGTGTATATTAGCTGTGTGTAATAGCTGCGTGGATAAGATATGTGGATTAGCTGTGTGGGTTAGCTATGTGAGTTAGCTATATGGATGTATTATTGAGCAATAATGACGTGTTGTATATTGTGTAAATGTGATATTGAATGCAGGGGTACATTTCAATAATTATGAGCATATGACTCATGATGTGTTGGTAATATGGTAAGGGATAGAAAGAGTAAGCATAGTTGTATATTATATGCTGGCATAATGCTAATTGTGGTTGGGCTTATACTATGATGCTTAATTGTTTATGTGTAAACTTACTAAGCTCAAAGCTTACTCTCTTTCTTTTCCCTTGTCTTATAGATTAAAAGCGTTGAATCGAGATACGAGGATCATCAGAAGATAGCCCACATATCAGCACATTTTGGTACAAGAAACTTAATGTTTTGTATATGGCATGTATAGGGGCTAGATAAGTTAGTAAATTTTGTTGTAAATGGCTAAGATGTGTTGGCCTATAGATGGATAGCTTATTTTGTATAATGCCATGGTTGTTGGCTATTACATTATATGAAAGAAAGATGTAGTTTTCTATGTGAGAATGCACTTCAATTTGAGTTGATCATGATGGTGTTAGATGAGTATATGTTGTGTATGTTAGAAGGGTGAAAAGAACTTGACACTTAGTCTTGTTCTTGACCATGTGGGTAGACACACGGGCGTGTGTCTAGACCATGTGTGACACACGGTTAGCCCACGGGCGTGTGCTGTGGCTGTGCGTCCCCTGTATGTTAATATTTGAAAACAGAATAGACCACGGACTAGTCATACGGGCATGTGCCTAGGGCGTGTGGGATTAATCAGTGTTGGCCACGGGCTAGCCACACAGGCGTGTGTCTAGACTCTAGGCCGTGTGAGGGAAGTCAGTGTTCACCACGGTTGGGGAGCACAAGCGTGCCATGGCCGTGGGGCATTTGGAAAAATGCATGGGTTTTTAGACACGGTCTGGGGACATGGGCGTGTGTGCTCATGCACGGGCATGTCTAATCTTGCACGGGCGTGTGAGACTTGTATAAAAGAGAAAAATTTTAAGGATCGTAAAAGTTCTGGATTAGTCTCGAGAGCCCTCGTGTGTATGAGTGAGACCTCGTAAGTCGAGAATGAGGTTATAACGAGTAATGATGTTTAGCCTAAGTGGCGATTAAGCGGTTTGAGTTTGGTAACGCCTCGGGCTCGGTTCCCGGCGTAGAACCCGGGTAAGGGGTGTTACATTTAGTGGTATCAGAGCTATGATTTTGTCGGTTCTAGGACTACCGTAGCGGGTACAAGAGTCTAGCTATAAATGCCATAAGTGTACGATGATAGTGTGGTGGTTTTTGATGATTTTAAATCTTGTTTTATATAGAATATGGATTCTGATCCATTGACTGCTGATGAAGCAGCTAGTAATGCGCCACTCTGCGCAAGGAACCGCCGTGCTTAGGTGCAAAGTGGACCCGAGGCGAGGGTCAAGGGGAAGAGGCACGAGAAGCCTTTCTCTATATGATGAGTAATTGGTACTCAGATTATGTCCGAGCGAACCCTAATGCTCAACCTCCTCCACCTCCTCCTATACCTCAACCAAATCCTGTGGCTCCTCAAGGTATGGATGTAGTGAGGATATTGAAACCCCCGGTGGATAAGATTAGGAAACACGGGGCTGAGGAGTTTAGAGCTAAGGTAGATGACGACCCTGAGAGGGCAGAGTTCTGGTTGGAGAACTCGATGAGGGTGTTCGATGAGCTCTCATGTACACTTGAGGAAAGTTTGAAGTGTGTCGTATCTTTGCTAAGAGACTCGGCATACCATTGGTGGAAGACGCTGACATTAGTGGTCCCGAGAGAGTGGGTAACGTGGGACTTCTTTTTGGAAGAGTTCCGGAAGAAGTACATAAGCCAGAGGTTTACTGATCGAAAAAGGAAAGAATTCCTTGAGCTGAAGCAAGGAAGGATGACAGTAGCTGAATACGAGCGTGAGTTTGTTAGGCTTAGCAAATACGCTCAAGAATGTGTGTCGACAGAGACCATCTTGTGCAAGAGGTTCGAAGATGGGCTGAATGAGGATATCAAACTCCTAGTTGGCATTTTGGAGTTGAAAGAATTTGTGGTATTAGTTGAGAGGGCAAGTAAGGCCGAAGAGTTGAGTTCAAATAAGAGGAGAGCTGTGAGTGAAGCCCGAGATGCGAGAAAGAGACCGATTAGCAAGTCGTATCAAGCCCAGTCAAAAAGATCCAAGGAAGTGAATCCTCGGACGTCAGCCTCAGTAGGATATTCGCATCGAGACTTGGACAATACTCGTCAGGGTTCGAGAGTCTGAGCCCCCTCGATGGAAAGTGTGGGCAATACAAAGAGTAAACCGGAGTGTCCAAGTTGTGGTAGGTATCACACCGGAGAGTGTTGGGGAAACAGTCGGAAATGTTACAAATATGGTTCCCCTGACCACTTTATCCGTAACTGTCCCGAGAGGGATGATAAGGAAGAGAGGCAAGAAGTGAGACCTAGTGATGTGTTTACGAGGGGTAGACCACCAACGAACCTAAGAGGTGGGGCTAGTGGTAGAGGTGCGCCCAAGGACTCTGCTGTGAGGCCAGAGGGTTGGGCACCTGCGAGGACGTACGCCATTCGCACTCGCGAAGAGGCATCCTCCCCCGATGTGATAACAGGTACTTTTTCTCTCTTTGACACCTCTGTTATTGCTTTAATAGATCCAGGGTCTACTCACTCTTATATTTGCATGAGATTAGCATCTAGTTTGAGTATGACCATTGAGTTTACGGACATTGTGATTAAGGTGTCAAACCCGTTAGGAAAGCATGTGTTAGTGGACAAAGTGTGTAAGAATTGTCCTTTGTTGATTGAGAATCATTGTTTTCCAGCAAACCTTATGTTGTTGCCATTTGATGAGTTCGATTTAAACCTAGGCATGGATTGGTTGACTACCCATAGTGTCTTAGTGAACTGTGGTAGTAAGTTTATTGAACTGAAATGTGAGAGTGAAGATGTAGTTCGGGTTGAATCAGGTGGATTGGACAGTCTACCCGTGATGATTTCTTCCTTAGTGGCTGAGAAATGTTTAAGAAAAGGGTGTGAGTCCTATCTTGCGTTTGTGTTGAATACTCAAGAGGTTGGAGTAGGGTTTGAAACAGTGCCAGTGGTATGTGAGTACCCGGATGTGTTTCCTAAGAGTTACCGGATTACCTCCAAAGTGAGAGAGTCGAGTTTGGAATTGAGTTGGTTCTGGGAGCGGCACCTATTTCGATTGCCCGTGCAGAAATGGCACTGTAGAGTTGAAAGAACTGAAGGTTCGATTACAAGAGTTGACAGATAAGGGTTTTGTAAGACCGAGCTACTCGCAGTAGGGTGCTCGGTATTGTTTGTGAAGAAGATAGATGGGTCTATGAGGTTGTGTATACACTATAGACAAGCTGAACAAGGTGATGGTTAAGAATAAGTATCCTCTACCAAGGATTGATGATCTTTTCGATCAAGCTGAAGGGAGCTACTGATGTTCTCCAAGATAGACTTGAGGTCCAGTTATTATCATTTCAGTGAGTGAAAAAGCAAGATGTGTTGAAAATCGCATTTCGGACAAGGTATGGCCATTATAAGTTTTTGGTTATGCCGTTTGGTTTGACGAATGCACTGCGATTTTATGGATCGATGAACCGTGTTTTCGAGACCATATGTGGACAAGTTTGTGGTTGTCTTTATTGACGACATATTGATCTACTCTCGGGATGAGAACGATCATGAAGAGCACTTGAGAATTGTCTTGCAAACTTTGAGAGATAAGCAGTTGTATGCTAAGTTTAGCAAGAGTGAGTTTTGGCTCCGAGAGGTCGGATTCCTAGGACACATGGTGTCAGGTGATGGTGTCAGAGTTGACCCGAGTAAGATATCGGCTGTTATGGATTGGAAACCGCCGAGGAACGTGTCAAAAATCAGAAGTTTCTTGGGATTAGTGGGATATTACAGACGTTTCGTAAAGGGGTTCTCTGTGATTGCTACCCCGATGACGAAGCTATTGCATAAGGATGTCAAGTTTGAATGGACTGAGACATGTCAACAGAGCTTCGAGAGACTGAAAATAATGTTGACTGAGGCACCGGTTTTGGTTCAACCAGAATCGAGGAAGGAGTTCATGGTTTATAGTGATGCCTCGTTTAATGGTCTCGGTTGCGTGTTGATGCAAGAGGGTAAGGTAATCACTTACGCCTCGAGGCAGTTAAAACCACACGAGAAGAATTATCCGACTCACGATTTGGAGTTGGTTGCGATTGTGTTTGCGTTAAAGATTTGGCGACATTATTTGTATAGCGAAAAGTGCTGAATCTTTACGGATCATAAGAGTTTAAAGTATTTGATGGATCAGAAGGATCTAAATCTGATACAGAGACGGTGGCTAGAATTGTTGAAAGACTATGAGTTAGTCATTGATTACCACCCGGGAAAAGCGAATGTGGTTGCGGATGCCTTAAGTAGGAAATCCCTGTATGCTCTAAGAGTTATGAGAGCGAGTTTAGCATTGTCTAATGATGGTGCTATTTTGGCAGAGTTGAGAGCTAGGCCACTATTTGTTCAACAAATATGTGAGGCTCAGAGAAATGACAGCGGGATGCAAGCTAAGATAGCTAAGTGCGGATCAGAAAGTGATTCTGATTTTCGAGTGGATTTGAATGGTTGTCTGATGTATCGTGATAGAATTTGTGTTCCTAAAAATGAGGAGTTGATTCAAAAGGTTTTGTATGAGGCCCACAGTGGATGCTTGTCAGTACATCCGGGCAATACGAAAATGTACAACGATTTGAGAAAGTTGTATTGGTGGCCGGGTATGAAAAGAGATATTTCAGAGTTTGTGACTAAGTGTCTGATTTGCCAACAAGTGAAAGCTGAGCATCAAGTGCCTTCGGGATTGCTTCAGCCAGTGATGGTTCCCAAATGGAAGTGGGATCGGGTTACCATGGATTTTGTAACGGGGTTGCCGACGACTCCGAGAAAGAGAGATGCTGTGTGGGTTGTTGTGGATAAATTGACGAAGTCAGCTCACTTTATTCCAGTACGTGTTGATTATTCACTGGATAAGTTAACTGAGTTGTACGTGGCAGAGATAGTGAGATTGCATGGTGTACCTATGTATATTATATCGGATAGGGATCCGAGGTTTACTTCGAGATTTTGGAAGAAGTTGCAAGAGGCCATGTGTACGAGATTGAATTTTAGTACTGCGTTCCATCCGCAATCCGATGGTCAGTCTGAAAGAGTAATTCAAGTTCTTGAAGATATGCTTCGATGTTGTGTGTTAGAATTCGAAGGTAGTTGGGAGAGATATCTACCTTTGGTCGAATTCGCCTATAACAATAGTTATCAGTCGAGTATACAGATGGCACCGTATGAGGCTTTGTATGGCCATAAGTGTCGGACTCCTTTGTATTGGACCGAGCTTAGCGAGAAACGAATCCATGGGGTCGATCTAGTAAAAGAGATCGAAAAGAAAGTGAAAGTAATCCGTAATAGTCTGAAAGTCGCCTGCATGGTGCGTGTCGTATGCGGATTTGAAAAGAAAATAAATTGAGTTTGAGGTAGGCAATAAAGCATTTTTGAAAGTATCACCGTGAAAGAAGATTATGAGATTTGGACAAAAAGGGAAATTGAGTCCAAGGTTCATAGGGTCGTATGAGATTACAGAAAGAATTAGGCCTGTAGCTTACCGGTTGGCTTTGCTGGTAGAGCTAGAAAAGATTCATAACTTGTTCCATGTGTCGATGTTGCGACGGTATCGCTCTGATCCTTCACATGTGATTCCTTCAATGGAAATTGAGATAAGACCGGATATGTCTTATGAAGAGGAGCCGATTAAGATCTTGGCTCGAGAAGTGAAACAGTTGAGAAATAAGAGCATAGCACTAGTGAAAGTGTTAGGGCAGAAACATGGTGTGGAAGAGGCTATGTGGGAAACGGAAGAAGCTATGAGAGAGCAACATCCAAATCTCTTTACTAGTAAGATTTTTGGGGACGAAAATCTCTAAAGGGGGGAGAGTTGTAACATCCCGGTTTAGGGCCTAGTCAGAAAGTGGTTCGAGACCACAAATTCAAGGGTCATGAATGAGTTTTTGAGGCTTATATTATGTATGCATGCTAGTGTGAAAGTTTCATGAAGCAATTTTGTGAAATTGTGGTTGAATTGTCCAAAAGGACTAAATTGCAAAAGTTTCAAAATGTGTGTTTCTAGAAGCTATATGTGTGAAATAGCTTTAGATTATTAATTAGGGGTCCTTAAATAGCAATTTATCCAAATTCTAATTTTTGGACAAAAATGGGCATGGATGAGTTAAAATTGAAAGTTTATCAAAAAGGGCATTTTGGTCATTTATCAATTAAGTGATTAAAATAGGTGAAAAGATGATAGAAATTCATTCATCTTCTTCCCATAGCTGCCGAAAATTTGAGAAGTCATTGTTAGGGTTCTTTCAATTTTTCAAGCTTGCTAGTAAGTGCTCCTAAGCCCGGTTTTTTATATTTTTCGTATTTTTGAAATCCTAGTAGCATGAGTAAGCTATTTATAGCTATTTGGTGAGCTATTATGGATGTTCAAAAATGTACATATGTATGACATGCATGTATTTTGATGTTTTATGGAAGAATATGAAAGCTTGATGTAGTAGAAACATCTTTTGCTAAGTGATTTTCCATGAAAATGCATGTAGGGACTTAGTTGTGAAAATCTTAAGTTTGGTCATACATGGGTGATTTAGTGAGAATTTTTGAATGCTTTAGTTGAGTAAGTGGTTCGGCTAAGCATGAAAGGCTAGAAAGTTGAATAAAAATCACTTTACGTGCCTTTGGGACTAAAATGTAAATATGAGAAAGTTTAGGGGAAAAATAGTAATTTTGCTAAAGTATGAGATGTGGGTCAATTTAGTCAATGTGTGTATTGAATAAGCTGATTTATTCATTATAGATCAAGAAAGAGGAAGCCCGGATCGAAACCGAGGCAAAAGCAAGGTGGTGGGCTAAATTGCACATTTCAATACTTTTGAGTATCGAGGTAAGTCTATGCATAAACAATGCATTCATACTTACAATTTGTAAATGCTAGCTAGGGTGTAGCATGAATGACAATGAATGACAATGATTGAGAATGATTCAGAACCTATGTGGTTCAAGTAGAATGAATGTAATATAGATGTGAATGGATGAATAATTGGGTAAATAGACTTGTGCATGTGTTGTGATAATGCTAGATGGTGGGCTAAGTGCGATACCATCCAAATGCATATTGACGATGAGCTGGGTATGTGCGATGCTATCGTTAGGTATATCATTTAGTGGCTATGTGCGAGATCACGATGATTACCTTTGTGGTAGGCTAAGTGCCATACCACCTTATAAATTGATTGTGGTGTGCTAAGTGCGAAACCACCGAGATATTGGCTGTGTGGATTAATTGTGTATATTAGCTGTGTGTAATAGTTGTGTGGATAAGATATGTGGATTAGCTGTGTGGGTTAGCTATGTGATTTAGCTATGTGGATGTATTATTGAGCAATAATGACGTGTTGTATATTGTGTAAATGTGATATTGAATGCAGGGGTGCATTTCAATAATTATGAGCATATGACTCATGATGTGTTGGTAATATGGTAAGGGATAGAAAGAGTAAGCATAGTTGTATATTATATGTTGGTATAATGCTAATTGTGGTTGGGCTTATACTATGATGCTTAATTGTTTATGTGTAAACTTACTAAGCTCAAAGCTTACTCTCTTTCTTTTCCCTTGTCTTATAGATTAAAAGCGTTGAATCGAGATACGAGGATCATCAGAAGATAGCCCACATATCAGCACATTTTGGTACAAGAAACTTAATGTTTTGTATATGGCATGTATAGGGGCTAGATAAGTTAGTAAATTTGTTGTAAATGGCTAAGATGTGTTGGCCTCTAGATGGATAGCTTATTTTGTATAATGCCATGGTTGTTGGCTATTACATTATATGAAAGAAAGATGTAGTTTTCTATGTGAGAATGCACTTCAATTTGAGTTGATTATGATGGTGTTAGATGAGTATATGTTGTGTATGTTAGAAGGGTGAAAAGAACTTGACACTTAGTCTTGTTCTTGAACATGTGGAAGTAGACACACGCAGGCGTGTGTCTAGACCATGTGTGACATACAGGTCACCCACGGGCGTGTCTTTGTGGCCGTCGTCCCTGCATGTTAATATTTGAAAACAGAATAGACCACGGACTAGTCACACGGGCGTGTGCCTAGGGCGTGTGGGATTAATCAGTGTTGGCCACGGGCTAGCCACACGGGCGTGTGTCTAGACACTAGGCCGTGCGAGGGAAGTCAGTGTTCACCACGGTTGGGGAGCACGGGCGTGCCATGGCCGTGGGGCATTTGGCAGAATGCTTGGGTTTTTAGGCACGGTCTGGGGACATGGGCGTGTGTGCTCATGCACTGGCGTGTCTAATCTTGCACGGGCGTGTGAGACCTGTATAAAAGAGAAAAATTTTAAGGATCGTAAAAGTTCCGGATTAGTCTCGAGAGCCCTCGTGTGTATGAGTGAGGCCTCGTAAGTCGAGAATAAGGTTATAGCGAGTAATGACGTTGAGCCTAAGTTGTGATTAAGCGATTTGAGTTCGGTAACGCCTCGGGCCCGGTTCCCGGTGTAGAACCCGGGTAAGGGGTGTTACAAAACCCGTTACAAAATCCATAGTAATACGGTCCCATTTCCACTCCGGAACCAAAATGGGTTGAAGCAAACCCGAATGTACTTGGTGTTCAGCCTTTACTTGTTGACAAATCAAGCATTTGGAAACGAACTTTGAAATATCTTTCTTCATTCTCGGCCACCAATATTGTTGCTTCAAGTCATTATACATCTTGGTACCACCCGGATGTACAGATAAACATCCGTTATGGGCTTCACGCAAAATTCCCTGAATAAGCTCTTCCTTTCTCGGTACACAAACTCTATCTTTGAACATCAGACTTCCATTAGGACTAATCCAGAAATTAGACTCAACATCTGTCTCGCACTGAGCTCTCTTGACTTGCAATCCACTATCTTCTTTTTGAGCTTCAATGATCTCTTGGAGGAAAATTGGTCTAGCTCTCAACTCAGCTAGAATAGAACCATCGTCAGATAAAGTCATCCGTGAATTCATTGCCCTTAATGCAAATAGGGACTTTCTACTCAAAGCGTCAGTGACCACATTCGCCTTCCCGGGATGGTAGTCAATGACCAATTCATAGTCTTTTATCAACTCTAACCATCTCCGCTGCCTTAAGTTCAACTCTTTATGCGTCATCAAGTACTTCAAACTTTTGTGATCGGTGAAGATCCGACATCTCTCACCATATAGGTGGTGCCTCCATATCTTCAATGCGAAGACTATGGCAGCCAACTCTAGATCGTGGGTCGGATAATTCTTCTCATGTGGCTTCAATGTCTTGGCGAAAAGCAATCACTTTGCCTTCTTGCATAAGTACACACCTAATCCATTTAAGGATGCATCATTTGTAAATCACAAATTCTTTCCTGTCTCGGGTTGTACTAAAACGGAGCTTCATCAACATCGCTTTCGGTTTCTCGAAACTTTGTTGGCATCTTTCTGTCCACTCAAACTTCACATTTTTCTATAACAATTTAGTCATCGGGGTTGCAATCATAGAAAACCCCTTGACGAATCGTCTATAATAGCCAGCTAGGCCTAGAAAACTTCTAACCTCAGAGACATTTCTCGGTGGATTCCAGTCCATTATGGTCAAAATCTTACTTGGATCTCCTCGGACTCCATCTCCCGAGACAATATGTCCCAGAAATCCTACTTCCTTGAGCCAAAATTCACTTTTACTGAACTTGGCATATAATTGATTTTCTCGAAGAGTCTATAAAACTGTCCGTAAGTTCTCAGCATGCTCATTCTCATCTCGGGAATAAATCAGTATGTCGTCAATGAAAACGACTACAAACTTGTCGAGGTATGGTCTAAAAATGCAGTTCATTAAGTCCATGAATACCGCGGGAGCATTGGTCAAACCAAAGGGCATGACTAAAAATTCATAATGCCCATACCTTGTTAGAAAAGCTATCTTGGACACATCTGATTCCTTTACTCTCAGCTGGTAGTACCCCGATCTCAAGTCTATCTTGGAGAACACAGTGGCTCCCTTCAATTGATCGAACAAATCATCGATTCTTGGTAATGGGTACTTGTTCTTTACTGTCACTTTATTAAGTTGACGGTAATCTATGCACAATCTCATGGTGCCATCTTTCTTTTTCACAAATAAAACCGGAGCACCCCATGCAGAACAACTTGATCTCGCAAAACCTTTATTTGTCAACACTTGCAACTGTGACTTCAACTCTCTCAACTCCGTTGGAGCCATTCTGTAAGGAGTAATAGATATTGGTACAGATATCGGCTAGCTCAATCTTGAACTCAACCTCTCTAACGGTGGTAGTCCTGGTAATTCTTCGGGAAAAACATCCACGTACTCACATACTATCGGTACTGACTCAATCTTTAACTCTGTTTCTCTATCATTCATCACAAAGGCCAAATATGCCTCATACCCTTTTCTTATATATCTCTGTGCCGTCATATGAGAAATCATTTCCGGTGACCTACCTTGTTCATCTGATTTTACATAGAGAATGTCCCCATTCTCACATTTCATCTCATTGTACTTTTTCCCACAATTTACTATTACGTCATGGGCAGTCAACCAGTCCATACCAAGAATGATGTCAAACTCATCAAATGGTAGCAACATAAGATTTGCTTTAAAGTAATGACCTCTAATCATTAATGGACAATCTTTACATACTTCATCAACTAACACACTCTTGCCTAAAGGATTAGACACCTAAATCATAAATTCTATATAATCTATAGGCATATTCATACTGGATACTAGTTTCATACAAATGTAAGAGTGTGTGGATCCGGGATCTATTAAAGCAATAACTTTGATATCATAAAGAGAAAAGGTACCCGTAATAACATCAGGAGAAGATGCCTCTTCGCGAGTGCGAATGGCATAAGTCCTTACAGGCGCCCTACCCTCGAGTCTCGTAGCCTGCTCTCTAGGGTTACCTCGTCCACTTGCCCCACTTCCTGGGTTCCTCTGCGGTCTTCCTCTGACCATACTCCTGGATCTCGGGTTCTGAGCTCTATCTTCTTTCATTGTCTCTGGACAATCTTTTATGTAGTGGTCCTGGGAACCACATCTGAAACATGCATTTTCATGTGCTCGACATTCTCCAAGATGACGTCTGCCACACTGTGGGCATTCGGGTTTATCCGATCGGATGTTCCCCACACTAGCAACTGAGGTCGTCTGTGCCTTACTTCCCGAATAATGCTTACTCTTGTCCTTCCTTGAAAACCCAGTGGAAGTAGCCGATCGCGTGGAGAAATCTCTTGACTTCTTGGATGAGGATTGGAATGACTTATTCCACTGTCTCTTTTTAGAGTCACGAGACTCTACTTCAGATTTTCTCTTCTCCTTTACTAGTTCTTCGTCTTTACAAGCCCTCTCTACTAGCACAACGAATTCCTTTAGTTCTAGGACAGCAACAAACAATTTGATGTCCTCATTTAGCCCATCTTCAAATCTCTTACTCATGATGGCCTCAATGGACACGCATTCTCGAGCGTATTTGCTGAGCCGTACAAACTCACGCTCATAATCAGTCACAGACATCTTGCCTTGCTTTAACTCTAGAAATTCCTTTCTTTTCTGGTCCACGAACCTTTGACTCATATACTTTTTCTTGAACTCTTCTTGGAAAAATTCCCATGTGATCTTTTCCCTCGGTACCACCGACACAAGGGTGTTCCACCATTAGTAAGCAGAATCTCTTAAAAGAGAGACTACACACTTCATGCATTCCTCAGGTGTGCATGACAACTCATTAAATACCCTGATAGTATTTTCTATCCGTAACTCACCTTTTACGGATCATCATCTTTTCTAGCCCGAAATTCTTCTGCCCCATGTTTCCTAATCCTATCAACCGGAGGCTTCTCTCCTCTTACAACCTCTACTACTTGAGGGGCTACTGGGATAGGTTGAGGAATATGTGGGGGTGGAGGGGGTTGTGCATTCGGGTTCGTACGAACGAACTCCGTATACCATGTGTCCATCATGTGGAGGAAGGCTTCTCTAGCCTCTTCTCCTCCTTCTTGACTCACCGTTGTGGGTCTATTTTCATTCTCGTTCGGCATCGTCCCTTCAGCGGGAGCCGGCGCGTTACTTTCTACTTCATCCGCCACAGCTCTATCCGGATCCATTTACTAAATGTATAAACATAATTTAAGTCGTCAAGAGTCGTCACACTATCATTATAAAAACATTCTTACGTATGGCATGTATAGCTAGACTCGTGCTCGTGCTACGTTAGTCCTAGAACCGACTAAACCGTAGCTCTGATACCACTAAATGTAACACCCCATACCCGAGTCCGAGACTAAGACTGGATACGAGACATTACCATGCTTGAACTCACTTAAACATGTACTTACGGGCTATAAAATTTTGTTCTGAATTAAAAACTTCTCTTTCTTAGTCAAATCAAACATTTCATGGGCCTACGAGGCCTCAGACTTATGTCCCAAAGCTTTCGGAACTCATCTGGAAACTTTCTCTCCAAACAGGGGTCACACGTCTGTGTGACTTAGGACACGCCCGTGCACCCCTAAAACATGCCCGTGTCTTTCACCCGTGGTAGATACTGGCAAATTACACACGGCCTGGACACGCCTGTGGCCCTGGCCCATGTGCCAAACCTTGGTATTCTGACTTATTCACACGGCCTATACACACGCCCGTGTGCATTAGCCGTGTGACAATTCAATTACTAAGTGTAAAGTGCAGACTTTACATGCCCAGGGCACACGCCCATGTGCTAACCGTGTGGTACACATGGCCTAAACACACAGCCATGTTATTAGCCCGTGGTCTATCCTAACTTAAAACACTAATGTGCAGGGGACACACGGCTTAGACACACGCCCGTGTGTCCATCCGTGTGGGCACTTAGAGGCTATTTACCAAGCCAACTGCCACCCTGAAATCAAGACCAATCCCATGCTCAATTCGGCAACTCAAGTATTACATCTAACATGAATAAGGATGCATACTTCATTGATGGATTAAAACATACATACATAATCATTCATGACTCATCTCTTTGGCCATATACAAAAAGAATACTAAGCTTGATAACCAACATTTTGGTTAATTTTAAAACATAACTCAAAATGAAATGCTTCCTATACATGCCATACTTAATATAAACACTTGGCTATACCAAAATATCGATTGATAGTGTGCTCCGAGCTCTGATGACGATGATCCACGAGATTAGCTAGGCGGGACTACATGGAAAGAAAGAATAAAGGACGTAAGCATTTAGCTTAGTAAGTTTGCATGTAATTCTCATAGTAATATATTTGCTTAACATTAACCATTCATCATAAAAATGGCATTATGAATCAAGTATTTAAGCTTACTTACTCGTCTTCGATTCTTACATTATCTCATGGTACTTACTATTCTCATGCTCGTGCGGTAAACAATATACACGTATCACTTGATCACATAGATCAAGTATACTTTACTATGATAAGTATAATCTCAACTTCATCATTCATATCATAAATAATACTCTTAACTAGCATAACTTGATAATAACTTTACTTACTTAACTTTCTTACTATATCATTTGAGCTTTACTCTCTTGCCCGATGAATTTCTATGAATAACCGAGGATACTGAATCTCATCCCACATAACTCGATGCCAAAGCAATATCCTTGATATGGTCTTACATGGGATCTCTCATCTTGGTATTGATGCCATGTCTTGACATAGACTTACTCAAAGTCTTCCTTGTGTGTTCCCTTGGGAACTTACCATTGCCATGTCTTGACATGGTCTTACTTGGTATCTTTACTCATGAACTGGTCAATGCCGAGCCTTGGCTTAGACTTACATGAAATCTTTCTTGCTACTCACCAATTCTATGCCTTGGCTTGGACTTACGTGGAATCTCTACCTCATGATAGCTTTTCAATGCCAAGACTTGTCTTGGACTTACATGACATCTTTGCTTGGAGACTCACCAATGCCATGCCTTGGCTTGGGCTTACATGGGTCTTCATCTCATAATAACTCTTGAATGCCAAGACTTGTCCTGGACTTACATGATAACTTGCTTGATTGCCGATGCAATGCCTTGGCTTGGTCTTATACGGACTTTCTTATCTCGTGTGGTAGATCGAGTATCCTAAGTAATTCAACTTCAATCGGGACTTTCTCATGCTTAATCTCATTAATTTTTTTATTTAACATAGCAATAAACATTTCTATGGTAAGAATGTACATTATACTAAGCAATTGAATGATAATAATCATAAACCTTAGAAATCATACAAACTTACCTCAATATACAAAATGTATGTAGATATGCAATTTAGTCCTCAACTTTGTTCTTACCTCGGTTTCGATCCGGGCTTCATTTTTCTTGATCTATAATGATAATTAGATCATTTAATACTCACATTGACTAAATTGACTCTTAACTCATACTTTGGCAAAATTACTATTTTGCCCCTAAACTTTCTCTTATTTGCACTTTTGCCCCTAGGCTCGTAAAATGATTCTCATTTAACTTTCTTAAACATCATGCTTAGCTGATTCATTTTCTCTACTATAAAAATCATCAATTCTCACTATTTCTAATAGGTATGACCAATTTCATAACTATTACAAATTAGTCCATACTATCATTTTTCATGAAATTCACTAAGGAAAAGATGTTTATCTAACATCAAACTCTCATAAACTTCCATAAAATATCATTTTACATTTATGATACACATGGGTAGATTTTTGAACATGCTTCTTAGCTCATCTTATAGCTAAAAATAGCTAATTCATAATACGAGGACTCTAAAAATACGAAGAATATTAAAAACGGGGCTAGGATGACTTACTTACAAGCTTCAAAAATTTGAAGAACCCTAGCTATGGAGTCTCTCAATTTTCGGCACAAGGAAGAAGATGAATGAAGTTTTTATCATCTTTTTCCTATTTTAATCATTTAATTGGTAAATGACCAAAATGCCCTTCTCTTTAAAAATTTACAATTTACTAACTCATGTCCATTTTTGTCCAAAACTTATAATTTGGGAAAATTGCTATTTAAGGACTTCTAATTTATATTCTAAAGCTATTTCATACAAAAAGTTTCTAGAAACTCATATTTTGCAACTTTTGCAATTTAGTCCTATTTGATCATTCCACGTCAATTTCACAAAATTTCTACATGGAACTTTAATACTATCATGCAAACATGTCATAAACCTTAAGAACTCAATTTACTAACTCAGATTTGTGGTCTCGCACCACTATTTCGACTAGGCCCTAAATCGGGATGTTACAGGTAATCTTGAAATAAGCCTCTCGAGCATATGTTTCAATTAGGGTTTAGCCTGGACTGGTAATCCTAATTGACTGGATTTAGCCTGGACTGGTAATCTAGAACGAACTTTATAGGGAATTCTTTGTCATATAAAGGATTTAGCCTGGACTGGTAATCCGACAAAGCCTTAGAGTATATGTAACAGCTAAAATTTAGCCTGGACTGGTAATTCTACTGTATGATATGTGGCTCGAGAGTGTACCTAAAAGGTACTACTGAATATGAATTGATGGACTATGGAATTGTACACCTCAAGTGTACTACCTGTGTATCCATCGATGTTTTCAATAATTCAACGGGTAAAATACTGATACGAAAAGAAAAGGGATTTTTACATGTATTTACTTGAAAAATATGAAATGATGTTACATGAAATGGTTTGATGAATACGTTCATCTATGAGAATAGATTTGTACATCTTGAGTGTACCATCCGAGTGATTATCAATACTGCAATTGATTGTTGAGTAAAGTCCTGAAATGAAATATACCAGAACTCGAGAATAATTAATATGAAATAAATTTGAGATACATGGAAATAATTTTTATATATGTTATGTGAATACATGTTGTGGAAAAACATATGTGTATGAGAATTTGAATATTGTTGGACTCATATATGTGTTTCTTGATGTTTATATGAAATATGTGTCTAACATGGGTATTTAGAATATGTGTTAGGGCTTGTGACCAAATGGTTTGCTTATACCTTGCAATGTTTAACTTAAATGTGAATGGTTGGTAAGTTATTTCCCAAGTTATACAGACTTACTAAGCATTATATGCTTACTCCATTTTATTTTTCCCTGTCTTATAGTAAATTGGAATGCTCGTTGGATTGTAAGCTTGGCGGAGATCACTCACACTATCCAACAGTTCATTTTAGTATATAAGGTAAAACAATAAGGGTTATAATGGCATGTATAGGTTAAATTAGTTAAGAAATGATATGTAAATATTTGATAATGACTAGCCATTGGAATGGCTAGTTATGGACATGCTTTGGTGTTTATGTATGAAAGCTATCATAGTATATATTTAAAAATGGTTAATTGATAGAAATCACATTGACAAATGGATGAATGAATTAAATTAGTATAATTGATACAAAATGCACAAATGTGACCATTGTATATAGGTAAATATGAGTACAAGATTGATATGGAAATAAATTGTGGTGCATAAAGGCCTATTGGTTGAATGTTTATATGGCCATGGGAATGTGTTTAAGTTTTGGTGCAGGTATAAGGCAAAAAGGGTGAGTAATAAGGCTTGGAAAATAGCCTTATTTTGTCCACACGGGTAAACACACGGGCATGTGTCTTGACCGTGTGTGACACACGGCCTAGCACATGGGTGTGTGGTCTGGCTGTGTGTCCCCTGCATCCTAAAATTTAGAAACAGAACGCTCAGAATTGAGCACACGGGCAGAGACACGGGCTTGTGTCTCAACCGTGTGGGTGACACGGCCTTGAACACGGTCGTGTGTCATGGTCGTGTGAAACCTGCATATAATTCGAATTAAATTAATTAACGACACGGCCTAGCACACGAGCGTGTGGCATGGCCGTGTGGCGCAAGTCAGAGAGCAACCTAAATTGGACACGGCCTGATGCACGGGCGTGTCTAAGAGTCACACGGGCGTGTTTCTTGGACCACACGGGCGTGTGAGCTCTGCACCTTGGAAAATTTTTAAAATGTCACGAAAAAATTTTAGAGTTTTCAATTAAGTCTCGACTCGATTCTAATGCTCGTTTTGAACCTCGAGGGTCCATCTAAGGGACGTTACGAATGATCTCAGTTCATGAATAGTGATTGACATGATTTATCTGAAAAAGTTCTAAAAAGTTTCGGTAACGCTCTGTAACATGTTCCGACGACGAATACGGGTTAGGGGTGTTACATTTGAGGTGCCTTTGAGTGGCACATAGGTTAGGTAAATTAGGATCTTGAAATGGCAATTTGATGTGTGCTTTGGTGATTTTTAGTTCCCTTTAAAGTGTGTTTAAATGGGTTGAAAGGTTATGCATGTAATGGTATGAAATGGCTTGATTTAGGTGAAATTTGGGTTCACAAGGCTTAAGACATGGGCATGTGCCTCAGCCGTGTGAGGCACATGGCCTGGCGACACAATCGTGTGTCATCTGATGATTTCCTTAGGGTGCAAGTCAGTGAGTTACACAGCCTAACACACGGCTTGGCACACGGGCGTGTGACATGACCGTGTGAGCCTACTTAGAGAGTTACACGGGTGAAGACACGGACTGGGACACGGCCGTGTGTCCCTAGTTCAAAAGTTACACGGCCTAGAGCTATGTCACACGGATTGGACACACGGCCGTGTGACCCTTATTTTGCAAAATTTGCATCTTTTTCGTAAATTTACCTATTTGTTTCAAATTGGTCCCAAATAGCTTCTAAGTTATTTTTAGGGCATCGATGGATCGATTTAGGGACAATATGCATGCGTATGAATGGTCTATGATGTGATTAAATTATTGAATGATAAAATATTCAAATGTTTCTAGTTGTACAGTAATGCTCTGTAACCCTAATCCGGTGACGGAGATGGGTTAGGGGTGTTACAATTGTAATGAATAAATATGTATAGGTGATATCTACTAATTAATGAATAGTAGGTAAGTTGATGAAAATGTTTGAATGAATGGAGGTATTGGTGGTTAGATCACGATATTCTATGATTTTAAAATGTTATTATTAAGAAATTCATAGGTGTTGTGCAATTAGTAAGAAATAAGGTAAAAATTGGCTATGCAATTGCAGAAACAATATGTGACGTCGTGACATCGTTCAAACATCATCGCGACGAGAAATGACCTATAAGGTCACGGAGGGACGAGGAACCTGGCATCCCGATGAGGCCAACACAGTAAGTGACATTGCAAGGTCGAGTAGTCTGACGTTGTGACGTGACAAACTGTTTGGTGACGCCATGACGTGGAAGTGTTGGCATCACGACGTCAACCTTGTATTTTGAATTCTTTACAATTAGGTCCTATTTTTATCCTGGGTTAACTTTAGAGCTTTCGTAAGTTTGCGTAAGACCCGAAATTGATTCTTTATCGTATTGAATGTATGTTTTGGATGATATTTAATTATTTAATGACATTATTTTTCACACCCCAAAAATTGAGTTAGAAGAAATTGGGTTAATGAAATCAAGAGTGACCATGTCCTGATTTTTAGTTAAGATTGTGAAAATTTTGTCATGTGAGTTAATCTAGTTCAATGGTTAAGTGTTGTGATTATATATGAGAGGTTCTAGGTTCGAATCTTTTTCTTTGAATTTTTGCTATTTTTTCCTTAACTTCTATCTTTGGACATCTTGTTTATAAGTTATTTTCGTTCATCTGATGACAAGAATGAGCTTGCTGGTTCAGTGGTAAGGCTTTAGTTTACCTAGGGGTCTCGTGTTTGAATCTTGTGTGTATAAGAGGAAATATTTTTTGTTTTAAACTTTGGGGAAATTTTCTGATAAGGATAGCTAATCTGACTTAATGGGTTTGAGTGGGGTTAGTGGGATATTGTAACACCTTTAACTCGTATCCGTTGCCAGATTAGGGTTACAGAGTATTACCGATTAACCGAAAATCAAACAACATCATAAAATTATATATCTTAACATATCATAAGTCATTCAATCACATGCATTTTGTCTCTAAAACAAGCCTTTGAGACCCTAAATATAACTTAGAAACAATTCGGGACTAATTCGAGACAAATTAGAAGTTTTAAGAATAAGTTGCAAAAATTGGAAAATAGGGGTCACACGGCCGTGTGACATCACCCCAGACCATGTAATTTTCGAACAAGGGGCACACGGCCGTGTCCCATCCCATGTCCTCACCCATGTAACTCATTGAGATGCCCCACACGGTCGTGTGTCGGGCCGTATGCTAGGCCGTGTAACTCACTAACTTGGAACCTTAAGAAATTCTAATATGACACATGACTGTGTCGCCACACGGCACGGCCGTGTGACAGCCTGTGTCCTAGGCCGTGTGAACCCAAAAATGCACCTAAAATCATACCATTTCAAGCCTAACTCTTGCTTGACTAACCAATCCATTTGGGTACACATTCAAGGGATTCAAACACAATTCAAACACACATAAACATACCAAATCAAAACAACCTAAATCACCTAACCAATATGTCATTCAAAGGCACCACAATAGCATTAATACATCATTTATCTACACATTCTAACATTGCCTAAATTCATGCATAAAGACCTAGCTCAAATATATGCCAAAACATGTCTCAAATTGACCACTTGTAAGCCTAAGCCATCATCAACTTACCCAAAAGAACCTTGTTCACAAGCACTTTAAAGTACAAAATGACATAGCTTAACAAGCATTACAAGTCCATCAACCAAACACAATCTTTAAAGCATAACATACCAAATTACCATTACATAACATCCTATACATTTCAAAACCACATATTTATCTATATATACATGCCACTACCCTAGGAGATACAAAAACTACCAACTTAGATAAATAGTGTGAGTCGATTTATTGATCCTTCCAAAATGTCAGCAACGATTATCTACAAAACAATCCACAAGATCCAATAAGTTTACATAACTTAGTAAGGACATAGTATAACATTTAATCTAAATACAATTAGACACAATTCATATACTATTTGATTCAGGATTACCAGAGTGTAATCAGAGGCACGTAAGTGCGTTCAGGGGTACCGAAGTACAAACAAGGGCACGTATGTGTAATCAGGGGTACCGAAGAACAAATAGGGGCACGTATGTGCAATCAAGGGTACCGAAGTACAAATAGGGGCACGTATGTGCAATTCATAAAATAATTTTCTATAAACATGGTAATTAAAGAATCATAATATAAGAACATAAGTAGAAATTCATTTACATATTAAAATACTATGAACTTACTTATCAAAGTAATTTAACTATCAGGGACTAATTGGTAATTTTTTTTCCTCGTATGTCCTCCGGTCGATGAGATTCTTGATCTAAAATATATTTAAATTTAATTAAATCAAATTTAAACCACATAAACAATCAAATTTATGCATTTAAGCCCTTTTAATCACATTTTATGAATTTACCCCTAAACTTTTACATTTTATTTTATTTAGTCCCTAAATTTGAAACTATTAAAATTTCACATTTAAGCCCCAATACACATAATCGGTTCTAATTCCATCCAAAATCAGCCTTCCATCACATGAAAATTATAATATTTTTGTGCTAAATTTAACATATTTACATATTAGTCCTTAAATGCAAAACTAATAAAAATTCACTTAACAAAATAGTCCTAAAACATTTTCAAGCTTCAAAATCTTCCATTTAATATCAAGAACATCCAAAAATCATCAATGGTAATTTTAATAACCCTTAACAATTTTGAAAACTGAGGTACAAATTAACTAGACCTAATTATAACGATATCAAAAACATGAAAATTACTAAAAAAGAATAAAAAGCGACTTACATGCGGGGAACCAAAGCTTGGAAGAACCTTGGTTGTTCAAAAATGGTGTTCTCCCTTTTCTTCTTTGCAAAATCGGTGGTGAAATGATAATAATGGAAGATGATGACTTTTACTTTAGTTTTATCACATTTTATTATTAATTTAATAATATAATAACTTTGTTTTTCACCAAACCCATACATGTAACCGTCCACTAATAATAGGGGGTTAAATTTCCTTATTGATCTTTAAACATTTATTACTTAACACTTCAAATAGTAAATTCATCAATATATAAACTTTCCAAGTTTTTACGATTCAATCCTTTTCCCTTAATTAATCATTGAATCATTAAAAAATTTTTACCAAAATTTAATACACCTATACAACTCTATGAATATTTAATAAATATATTTACGGCCTCGGTTTATGGAAATGGGGTCCCAATACCTCATTTTTCAAAACCACTTGACTTTAGGGACAACCCACTTGTACTTAACTAATTATCCAATTAAATAAAAATTATCAAATGAAATACACTTTATCATAATACTTGACCTGGAAATATTAAATTATAATATTTATGTACTCACTCGTCAAAATTGTGGTCCCGGACCCACTGTTTTTGACACAATTGAAAAACGGGCTGTTACAGATATGGGTGGTTTTCGTTTTGAAAGTTATCCCAAAAATAGCTCCTAAATCCTCTCCTCACAATCTTCACTCTCCCACTCCCTTTCTCTCTCTCATTTTCTCTACTGTAACTTTGTTTTCTATTTTTGGGGGTTTTCTCCTTTTTCACGTTCTTCTTTCTCTATATTCTTGCTTCTTGTTCTTTCCTTTTGTTTTATTGTATTTTATTTTTGTTCTCCCACTTCCTATTTTATTCTTCCTTCATTCGTACGATCATTGCAGAGCGTCGTTGGAATTGAACGTAAGTAAATTCGGTGTAAGTATTACTTTATGTGGTAGGGATTTTGTTTTTTGGTACTTAGTTTACGTTTTGGTGCACTACGAATTTTGTTGATTATTAGTTTTGGGTTTACGTTCTTCCAGCGAATTAAGTGCCTTAGGTCGCTATTTTTGTCAAGGGTAAGCGACTAATTTCTTCGTTTAGATTCTAACGCATTTTGTTAAGGATTATTGATAACGGTTGATGTCGATTTAATGGTTTAATTTGAGTGTGTATCGATGCTAAATGGTGAATTTTAATTGATATGTTAGGTACTAGAAACCTCATGGGGGTGTCGTTATCAGAACTATCATCAGATGTGTGATTCTAAATCAAAACATCATCTAGAACTCGAAAAAAAACTTGAAAACAGAGATTGTTTTCAAAACTGCTCTGTGTCACACGGCCATATGGCTGGTCATGTCCACCACACGAGCGTGTGGTTAGCCGTTTGCCAGGCCGTGTGGAGCACACGGGCTTATGTGATTACACAGGCAATTTAGATAGGCCATGTAGGCCACACGAGCTGGCCATTTAGGTCGTGTGGGCTCATTTTTCAAAAAAAATCACTTAGGCCTGTTTGACTTAATAAATCATAATTAGACCTTCCGTGGTATCCATTTGGCTTAAATAAGTCTCAAAATATGACATCTGTTAAATATGTGTCAGTGTGTGACATGGTTAAAGTATGTGAAAAATGTATGTATGATCTGTGTTCTAATAACTTCGAAAGCATAATTACGTGTAGAAACATACATGACACTTGTATGTAGAATAACTGTTAGTATAAAGCAATATGATATGTCATGATTTGTAAGGTATGTTTAGGTATACATGTCATACCATCCATGTGATATGTACGTATGTTATTACGATTATGCATATGCATTGGGGTGGGTTTTGATATGATGGAAGAAGTGTTTTCTAGCAGTATTATTGCAATTCTAGCGATTAAATCGCAATATCTGTCTGGCAGCTTAGCTGCACCATTATGAGAAGCATACCACCATGACCCTGTGTGATTGGATGGATGGACTCTTGTAGTCCTATTTGGTGTGATTAGTTGGACGGAGTTGGTGTGTAGCGGATCGGGTTATGATTTGTTCTGATCTTATATGAAATTCTAATTTGACATATGCTTTTGGAAATATGACATTCTAATCCGAGATATGTTTTTGAAAATATGACATTTTGATCTGATATATGTTTCTGGTAATATGACATTTTGATATTATATTTGTATTTGTGTACATTATAAGTAAAATTCTATGATGATATTTACACTTGTGCATGTTATAAGTAAAAATTTTGTTTGTGGGCCGAGCTACACATTGGGCTTCTAGCTCACTCGTTTGTTTAATATGTTTCAGGTGATCTTCAAACTTAGAACCGAACGGCGTGGGGAGCTCGGATTGGTTTTCGGCTAATTAAATATGTTGATTTACATAAGTAATATTTTTGGACTTTTGGGGACTATAATCCGTTTTGGGGCTTTGATTTGGTTTTTTTTTTGTTTTGTTTTGTTCGTCAGCATTTGATATTTTCAAACGTAAAAAATGAAAAAAAAATTGCACGGGTTAAGAAACTAAAATTTGGATTTCGAACTAAAACTTTGGAAGTTTTCCACTGCATAATTAAGTAATCACCTAAGTGTTTTCCTATAAATAAATAAATAGTTTTTAACAATGTAAGCATTAACTGAAATGATTTGCCCAAAATTTAAACTTTCAAAGTAAACGCTTTTGAATTTAAATTTTGGGCTTGAAATAAGTGTTTTCGAACTTAAGTTTTTTAGAGTTCTGGAAAATTTTATATTTTCGAAACGCACAACTAAGTTGGATTAAATCAGAAGTTTTTAAACGAGATAATGAAATTCCTCAAGATACGGTAATAACGTCCAGGTCAGGTTTGGGGTGTTACATTATTTGGTTGTGATTAATTCATAGTTTCTCTGGCAATGAATGTGACATCTTGTAAGTCAGACACGACGATCGAGTCAAGTAAAGGGGTGTGTAACACCCCAAACCCGACCTGGACGTTATGGCCGAATCTGGCGATGTCACATTGAAGTGTTTTTCATAAAAAAAAGTTGTTATTAAAGAAAAACCCTTTTTTTCTATTAGTCCTCTTTTTATTACCTTTCATTGATTCTAAGATGTGTCATTTATTTCCAAAACGTGAATCATTATCAAAAAGTTATTTATTTTCAGAACGTTATTAATTTTCAAAATGTCACTTATCGTGGAAGCTTTAAAAGTAGTTTGCGTATTCGTGTGTAATTTGTTAAAAAGGTTTGATTTTTGAAAACTCGATTGTCCCTACTACTAGCAATTATAAATCAAAATAATAATAAAAATCCCAAATAATCCATGAAAATCCAAAGAGGCCATTATTACAGTAAATACCGCAAAATAAAATCAAAATTTTAACTAATTACTAAAATAGAATGAAATGAGTCGTGTGGCCAACGTTGAGTCCTCTGCTGCGCCGTTCTACCTATGTCTGGGGATTACCTGTACAGATAAAACAGATAGGTGAGTTTACGAAAAATAAGTGTGTAATCCCATATAAAACAACCAGACAGAAAGCAATCACAATCTGGGCCTAAGCCCATTTCGATGAATCTTTGATTTCGATTAGGGCCTTAGCCCATTACAATATCAATATCGATTCGGGCTTTAGCTCATCTCAGTAACAGTAATGGTAACCAATATGCAATCAGAAAATCCTACCCAACCAGCCTCTACACTCCATCTCCATCCAACCCTACACTCCATGTGGGGATATAATCAACCCACCCATCCCTACACTCCAAGTAGTACCGGTTGCGGTGTACTAAAGCGATAGTTTGCAAATTGAAATGCTAGTAAATTAGGCTCGAGGCCTTTCAGTACACATCCTCTGAACAAAATAAACCCTCAACCCAATGCAATGCAAAATGTAAATATAACATGCTATAACAGAATATCATGCATGTAGTCAAGGCATACAGTATCAAATCAGTGGAATATAATCATGTTTATTCATATCAGTCATACAGTCAATTTAGTCAATTAGGGGCCTAGGTATGCTTACCGACCCTACAGTAGGTCCACAGTTGACTCGGGCGACCCGTGCAACCTTAGTAGTCAAACAGTGAAAATGGGCCCACAGGCCCATGTTGCATGCCCATGTGGGCCCACACGCCAGTGTGGCCCACACAGCCTGGCCCAATAATCCCACACGCTTGTTTGGTTCACCTATGTGGGGCCCACACGGCCCAATTTGGCCCGGCCCATAAATCACACATGGCCAGCCTCGACGATCACAAGCCCGTGTTCGGTCACACGGCCTACCACACGGGCGGCCGCACGCCTGTGTGGCGTCGACTTTTCACATTTTTCGGCTTTTCGCCGATTTCCATTTTTAGAGTCGTGTTTACACACCTGTATTACTTCCGACGTGTAAGCACTCCCAAGCGCACCAAAGCCTTAAAATCATTGTACACATCCTCGATTTAGCCATTTAAAGATTTAAAACTATCGAATTCATCGTTAAGGAATTACCCAAAACTTGACTTACCACCGACAGAGGACCTTTGTAACCACTTCTCAATCCAAGAACGAACTTACTGCTCCAAAACCTTCACCTAAACCATCAATTTCAGAAAAAAAACTTTAGATTTTCACTCGAAAGACATACAAATACAAGAGAAGGGAAAGAATTACATACCGAAACCGCACCAACGCAATTCTTGTTGCAAAAAGGGAACGATAATAACAATAAAACGGAAAAAGAAAAAGAAAAGGGAGGATTCAAGGAGAATTTCGACAAGAGTGAAAGAAAAAGAAAAAGAAGACTGAAGAGGGAGAACAGAGAATTTCGGCAATGTCCAAGATGAAACTAAAAAACATCAGAATTTGGATTGGGGAGAGAGAAAAACAAATTTTCAAAAAGAGAGAAAAAAATCTGAACTAAATCAGATAACCCCTCAATCCCGCAATCTGCTCCCACACTCCCCCACTACAACTCAAACACCCCCAAAACCGTCCACCACTCTCTCTCACTATCAAAAATCCCTTAATTTTCTCTCCTCACCTCCCACTACACCTCTACCACTTCGACATTTCAGTTTTGCTCAAACTCTCCACGGCACCACTAGCAAAAATATATCCCCCATGCTAGCGCAGGGACTTGAACTCCAGACCTCCTACACGCCAACTCACACCTTAGCCACCAGACCAGCAGGCCCATTCTGACATATTTTACCAACATTTAATTATAAGCTTACTGATAAGAGATAGGGGTTTATTCATTTAAAAACAAAAATTTGCCCAAGCTAAGGCTTGAACTTGGGACCTCTCAGACACTTCCCAGAACTCTTAACTACTGAAGCAGATAGACATTGTTTCCAAACATACAAAAATAAATATGTAAGAGAATTTTCGGGCGTTACAACTCTACCCCCTAAAAGAAAATTTTGGCCTCAAAATTTTACTTGATCAGAATAGATGAGGATACTGCTGTTGCATCGCATCCTCAGACTCCCACGTGGCCTCCTCAGAGCTATGGTTACACCAAAGAACCTTAACAAGTGGAATGGATTTTCTCCTCAGAATCTTTACGCCGCGATCCAATATCTGAACCGACTCCTCCTCGAAAGTCAGACCTGGTCTAACCTCAATCTCTTCCACTGGAACAATATGCGTTGGATCAGAGTGGTAGCGCCTCAACATTGAGACGTGGAATACATCATGAATTCGATCTAGCTCCGGAGGTAACTCCAACTGGTAGGCAACTGGTCCTACACGCTTCAGAATACGATAAGGCCCAATGAATCTAGGGCTCAACTTGCCCTTACGACCAAATCTCAGTACCTTCTTCCATGGCGAGACCTTAAGGAAAACAAAGTCTCCCACAGAATACTCAATTTCACGCCACTTCAGGTTTGCGAAGGACTTTTGCCTATCAGCTGCCGCGTTCAGTCGGTCTCGAATCAGTCTAACTTTATCCTCAGTATCAGAAACTAGTTCAGGGCCCAGAACACGCCGCTCGCCCAACTCAGTCACACGTGAAGGTGTGTGACACCTACGACCATATAATGCCTCGTACGGTGCCATCTGAATGCTGGACTGGTAGCTGTTGTTATAAACAAACTCTACTAGCGGCAGGTAATCCTCCCAACTACCTCAAAAGTCAATCACACAACTTCTCAACATGTCCTCCAGTATCAGATATTATCGAAATCGATACCCCATGCAGTATCACTATCTCAGACACATACAGTTTAGCCAGCTTCTGCAGAGAGTAGTCAATACGAACAGGTATGAAGTGGGCGGACATGGTCAATCGATCCACGATAACCCAAACAGAATCCTTCTTAGCGGGTGTGAGGGGTAACCCACTAACAAAGTCCATAGTCACTCGCTCCCACTTCCAAAGTGGAATCTTAACTGGCTGCAACAATCCCGAAGGTAACTGATGCTCAGCCTTAACCTGCTGGCATGTCAGACATTTACTCACAAAATTGGTAACCTCACGCTTAAGACCTGGCCACTAATATAACTCACGAAGGTCTCGGTACATCTTATTTCTGCCAGGATGCATAGCATAAGGGCCACTATGCGCCTCTCGCTATATAGACTGTCCCAACTCGGTATCATTCGGTACACAGATTCTCCGACGGAAATAGAGTACCCCTTCGCTATTCAGTCCAAAATCCATAGTATTTCCACTCTCAATCTGTCGAAAGCGAAGACCCAAAGACTCGTCATCCATCTGTTTACTCTTAATTTTCTCTATCCACGTCGGTTTAACTTGAAGTTCGGCCAACAAACTACTATCATCAAATAAACTAATGCGAGCAAACATCACCCTCAGATCAGTCATAGCTCTACGGCTCAGTGCGTCAGCCACTACATTGGCCTTACCAGGGTGGTATTCAATCGTACAGTCGTAGTCCTTAAGCAGCTCAATCCATCTATGCTGCCTAAGATTCAGCTCCTTCTGAGTGAGGAGGTACTTGAGGCTCTTGTGGCCAGTGTAAATGATACACTTCTCACCATACAGATAATGCCTCCAGATTTTCAGTGCAAATACCACAGCGGCCAACTCCAAGTCATGTGTCAGATAATTTGCCTCATGAGTCTTAAGCTGACGAGATGCATATGCTACCACCTTACACTCTTGCATCAACACACATCCTAAACCGGCATGTGATGCATCACTATAAATAGTAAACTCCTTTCCAAACTCTGGCTGTATCAGAACAGAGGCCTCAGTCAGTACAGTCTTGAGCTTCTTAAAGCTCTTTTGCTGCTCATCAGTCTAGTTAAATGGCATACCCTTGCGTAGCAGCTTAGTCAAAGGTGCTGCAATAAGTGAAAACCCCTCAACAAATCGTCGATAATACCTGCCACCCCCAAAATCATGGATATCGATATCTGATCTTAGGTCGCTTCCAATCCAAGACAACCTCAATCTTTTGAGGATCGACTCTAATCCCCTCGCAGAAAACCACATGTCCCGAAAACGTTACTTCACGTAACTGAACTCACACTTATCGAACTTGGCGTCATGATTTGCTTCTCTCGCAGAATCAGTAGAACCACCCCGAGATGTTCATCGTGCTCATCCTCAGTCCTCGAATACACCAGTATGTCGTCAATAAATACCACTACGAATCGATCCAGATAGGGCTGGAACACTCGATTCATCATATCTATGAAAGCTGTTGGTGCATTCGTCAGTCCAAATGGCATCACTAGAAACTCGTAATGATCGTATCGAGTCCTAAATGCTGTTTTGTGCACATCAGTCTCCTTAACCCTCAACTGATGATATCTTGATCGAAGGTCAATCTTGGAGAAAATCGAAACCCCTCGTAACTGGGCAAACAGATCATCTATCCTCGGTAGGGGGTACTTATTCTTGATGGTCAACTTATTCAGTTGCCGGTAGTCGATACACATACGCATGGATCCATCATTATTTTTCACAAACAGTACTGGTGCCCCCTACAGAGACACACTAGGGTGGATGAACCCACGATCCAATAGCTCTTGAATCTGGGCCTTAAGCTCTACAAGCTCATTCGGTGCCATCCTATAAGGGGCGATGGACACCGGAGCTGTACCAAGAAGGAGCTCAATCCCAAACTCTACTTCACGATTCAGAGGTAACCCAGATAGCTCTTCAGGAAAAACGTCTGAAAAGTCTTTAACCGTCCTGATATCCTTAACCGAAGAATCCCCAGAATCTGAAACACTGATGTAGGCCAGATACGCCTCACATCCTTCTGAACCAAATTTTACGCCTCGGTCACGCGAAATCATATTACTCAAGTAGTTCGACGTTCCCCAATTAAGACTACCTCGCTGTCCTCCTCAGTCTTCAATGCAACCCTTTTTGTGGCACAATCTAAGCTCACTCGGTGTTTGACTAACCACCCATTCCCATTATTAGATCAAATTTTCCAAAAGGCGTTCCATCGGATCACCCAAAAAGATAGCTCCTTGAACCTCTAGAGGAACATATCTAAACAGTTTGTTAACCCTTATTGATTGCCCCAACAGACTCAAAGATCTGTTGACCTCACTCGTAGTGCTCTCAACCAAGATATACCCAAGTTTTCGAGATCTGGTACAAGCTATATAGGAGTGAGTGGATCCTATATCTATCAGTAGCGATATAAGGTACATTATAAATAAAACGCACTGTACATGATGGCGTCCGAGCATCTTCATCCTCTCAAATGATGAGTAGCATAAACTAGAGCCTACCTCACACCTCGGTGTGACTAGCACCTCTGCCCGGTGCTCTCTAACCACGACCCAGACCGTTACCACCCCTGGCCTGACCACGGCCTCTCAGTAGTTGCTGAACTACTCTCGGTGGTGCAGTACCAATGCCAGAAGCTTGCATCTGATCGGACCTCTGCGGGTAGTCTCTAATGCAGTGCTCTAATGAACTGTACCTCAAACAAGCCCCAGTTCTTTTCCAACACTCGCCCTGATAGCGTCTACCACAGTCAGTACACAGTGGCTGTCCAGTAGCAGCAATAGGAGCCCCAACTCTGGTCAGCCTATCAACTTTGGCCTCTTTCTTAGGCCTCTGAACGAAACTCGAGGGCTCCGAATCCCTCTTATTCCTACCTCTCTCTCTATTCTGGCACTCAGTGCGCTTCACTTCCTCGGCGATCTTTGCCTTATCGACCAGTGCAGCAAAGTCTCACTCCCTCTGTGGAGCTATCAGTACCCTCATATTATCCCTAAGGCCATCCTCGAAGCGAAAGCATCTCTCATACTCAGTCGCCACCATACCAAGCGTATAGCGGCTTAGTAGCAGAAATTCGGCCTCATACTCGGCCACTGATCTATCATCCTGGGTCAAATTCAGGAACTCTCTCCTACGGGCATCCACGTAACTGGCCCCCACATACTTTTCCTGAAAGGCGGTCTTAGAGAACTCCCAGGTCAGTCGGTCGGGCTGAGTGCCCTCCTTAACCGTAAGCCACCACTGGTAAGCCTCATCTCTCAGCAGTGACACTGCACCCTTTAGTTTCTGCTTGGGGGTGCAGTCCAAATCGTTCATAATCTTTTCTGTGGCCTCAATCTAGTACTCAGCCACGTTAGGGGCAACTCCAGCAATATCCCTAAAAATCTCAGCTCTATTAGACTGGAGTCGTTCCGTAACCGACCCTCGGCCTCTAGCTCCAGTATTGGGCCCAATGACCCTCTCTAAAATCCATAACATGGCTCGAGACAGTGCGTCGTCCCCAGCCACACGTTCATGAGACCTGCACCTGCACTGTGTCTCTGTAATAGGTGACACCGGCGTCTCCCTAGTGTCCAAATTCGGTATACTGCCCAGTGAAGAGAACTCAACTCGAGCCCCTCTACGGCCTCTACCACAGCCTCTTGTACCCCATCTGCGAGTACCTCTAGTGCTCATTGTCTAATTATGTTTATCTGTATTAACAGTTTTATGTATCAGTTTACAGTTTCAATAATTATTAACAGATATCTTATGTGAAACAATATCAGAAGTGTAAAGTTTGTTTTCGTACAAAGCAATGTCTATCAATTTTACTACAGTATCAGTATACACTAACTTGAGTGTTTTCAGTACAATTTATCTATAGTAGTTTCGGTACATGCTATCTATATCATTTTTAGTTTACAAACAGATAACAGTTCAGAGGACTTACGGGATCGGCATCGGAGACTCGGTGTACCAGACATTCAGTAAAAACATTTCACGTCACTTAGAAATCAGTTCTTAGAGAGTCACATCTTAAAAACCCAAATCCAAAGTTGAGTTTTACAACCTGGCTCCGATACCACTAAATGTAAAACCCCAAACCCGACCTGAACATTATGGCTGAATCTGGCGATGTCACATTGAAGTGTTTTTCATAAAACAAGTTGTTATTAAAGAAAAACCCTCTTTTCTATTAGTCCTCTTTTAATTACCTTTCATTGATTCCAAGATGTGTCGCTTATTTCCAAAACATGAATCATTATCAAAAAGTTATTTATTTTTAGAACGTTATTAATTTTTAAAACGTCACTTATCGCGGAAGCTTTAAAAGTAGTTTGCGTATTCGTGTGCAATTTGTTAAAAAGGTTTGATTTTTGAAAACTCGATTGTCCCTACTACTAGCAGTTATAAATCAAAACAATAAAAAAATCCCAAATAATCCATGAGAATCCAAAAAGGCCATTATTACAGTAAATACCCCAAAATAAAATCAAAATTTTAACTAATTACTAAAATAGAATGAAATGAGTCGTGTGGCCACCGTTGAGTCCTCCACTGCGCCGATCTGCCTATGTCTAGGGATTACCTGTACATATAAAACAGATGGGTGAGTTTACGAAAACTCAGTGTGTAATCCCATATAAAATAACCGACATGGCAATCACAATCTGGCCTAAGCCCATTTCGATGCTGTTTTGATTTTTGATTAGGGCCTAAGCCCATTACAATATCAATATCAATTCGAGCTTTAGCCCATCTCAGTAACAGTAACGGTAACCAATATGCAATCAGAAAATCCTACCCAACCAGCCTCTACACTCCATCTCCGTCCAACCCTACACTCCATGTGGGGATATAATCAACCCACCCATCCCTACACTCCAAGTAGTATCGGTTGCGGCACTAAAACAATAGTTTGCAGCTGAGCTGCCAGTAAATTAGGTTCGAGGCCTTTCAGTACACTTCCTCCAAACAAAATAAACCCCCAACCCAATGCAATGCAATATGTAAATATAACATGCTATAACAGAATATCATGCATGTAGTCAGGGCATACAGTATCAAATCAGTGAAACATCATCATGCTTATTCATATCAGTCATACAGTCAATTCAGTCAATTAGGGGTCTAGGTATGCTTACCGACCCTACAGTAGGTCCACAGTCGACTCGGGTGACCCGTGCAACCTTAGCAGTCAAACAGTAAAAATGGGCCCACATGCCCATATTGCATGCCCATGTAGGCCCACACGCCCATGTGGCCCACACGGCCTGGCCCAATAATCCTACACGCCCGTGTGGTTCACCTGTGTGGGGCCCACACGGCCCAATTTAGCTCGGCCCATGAATATCACATGGCCAGCCTCGACGATCACACGCCCGTGTTCGGTCACACGGCCTACCACATGGGCAGCCGCACGCCCGTGTGGCGTCGACTTTTCACGTTTTCTAGCTTTTCGCCGATTTCCATTTTCAGAGTCGTGTTTACACACTTGTATTACTTCTGACGTGTAAGCACTCCCAAGCGCACCAAAGCCTAAAAATAATTGTACACATCCTCGATTTAACCATTTAAAGATTTAAAACTAACGACTTCGTCGTTAAGGAATTACCCAAAACTTGACTTACCGTCGACAGAGGACCTTTGTAACCACTTCTCAATCCATGAACGAACTTACTGCTCCAAAACCTTCGCCTAAACCATCAATTTCAGAAAAAACTTTAGATTCCAACTCGAACGACATACAAATACGAGAGAAGGGAAAGAATTACTTACCGAAACCGCACCAACGCAATTCTTATTGCAAAAAGGGAACGATCATAACAATAAAACGGAAAAAGAAAAAGAAAAGGAAGGATTCAAGGAGAATTTTGACAAGAGCGAAAGAAAAAGAAAAACAAGACTGGAGAGGGAGAACAGAGAATTTCAGAAATGTGCAAGATGAAACTGAAAAACATCAGAATTTGGAATTGGGGAGAGAGAAAAACAAATTTTCAAAAAGAGAGAAAAAATCTGAACTAAATCAGATAACCCCTCAATCCCACAATCTGCTCCCACTCTCCCCCACTACAACTCAAACACCCTCAAAACCGTCCACCACTCTCTCTCACTATCCAAAATCCCTTAATTTTCTCTCCTCACTTCCCACTACACCTCTACCACTTCGGCATTTCAGTTCTGCTCAAACTCTCCACGGCACCACTAGCAAAAATATATCCCCCATGCTAGCGCAAGGACTTGAACTCCAGACCTCCCACACCCCAACTCACACCTTAGCCACCAGACCAGCAGGCCCATTCTGACATATTTTACCAACATTTAATTATAAGCTTACTTATCAGAGATAGGGATTTATTCATTTAAAAACAAAAATTTGCCCAAGCTAAGGCTTGACCTTGGGACCTATCAAACACTTCCCAGAACTATTAACTACTGAAGAAGATAGACATTGTGTTCCAAACATACGAAAATAAATATGTAAGAGAATTTTCGGGCGTTACAGGGTGTTACAAAAGTCCCCTCGTAATAATTTAACTTATTGGTTAAATTCTAAAGATAGTTGTTGTGATTATCGATTTGTGTATTTTTAGTCTTTCTACTTTTGTTTGCTCAAAATTTTCCTCTATTTTTTGATTTGTTCATTTTCAATCCTTCTATTAACTTGTTTACCAAAGTAGGTACAATCACAATTTTAACCCCTCAACCTTTACAACTTTTGCCAATTTGGTCCCTCAAAAATTTCAATTTTACTTCCAAGCTCATAAAAAAAGAGTAGGAGCCAAATTAAGAAAAATTATAGAGTTTGAGGAGGTAAATTTGTGGTTGCACCTAATTTTTAGTAGAGTTAACAAAAAAATGTTTACGGGTGGATTGAAATGAGCAAATCAAAAAGTAAAGGGACCAATTTTGAGCAAATAAAAGTAGAGGGACTAAATCTGCACAAATTGGTAAGTGTAAAAACTATCCTTAGAATTTAACCTAACTTGTTTTAAATATGGAAGAGCATTTTAATCATTTCTCAATTGAGTTGGTGTCCAGTTGACTCAAGACACTAACCTGGTGATGAGTTTAAAGTTAATAAATATATAGATATCCACGAAAAAGAAAAAGAATCCAATTTGAATCTTTATATCTTGAACCAACTCATTACCCATCGAATTCAAAGCCCACTTTCTCACATTTACAAACAACTAGGCATGACAATTGTATAATTCGGATTGATATTGAGTCGTTTGATTTTGAATGTGATTAATTTGGATTAAGTCAATTTGAGTTTTTAAAATTTTAAGTCATTTAGGGTTTGAATCATTTCAAATTCAAAAAAAATTCGATTCGAATTTGAATATCAAGTTTTTCAAGTTTATTCACTACAGACACTAATAATTTCAAGTTATGGTCTTCTTGAAATAATTTTTTTCTAACTTTTAAATTTTCTTCGAGGTTAATTCAAAGAGTAATAAGGGTTGACCAAATTGAAGTGGGTGAACTATGACATAAAAGATTGAGCGTCTATGGCATGGCTTGTAGGATGCATGTGATGTGACACCCCACACCCGATTCGTACGACAAATCCAAATGCAGAATATCACGTCTGTCACTGAAGCAACTTAAAAAAACAAAAATGTGACACTAAAGCCAAATCAAGATGTAACACCCCTTACCCGTATCCGACGCCGGAATAGGGTACGAGGCATTACCAGACTTATTCACAAGCAAACATTCAAAATCGAGACATGAATTTCTAATCAAATTTAAAACTTTTCAAAAACATTCATATCATCCCTAAAACGAGCCTACGAGGCCCAAAACATGTATCGGAAGTGGTTCGTGACTAAACCGAGAACTTTGGAAACTTTTGGAAAACTTAGAAAATTTTTCATGTAAAAGGGGTCACACGCCCGTGTGGGTTCGGGACACGCCTGTGTGACCCTAAGACACGCCCTTGCTTCAGGCCGTGTTCAATTTAGAGAGCTTTATGTTTATGACTTCATCATCAAATTAAGGTCACACAGCCAAGTCACACGCTCGTGTGCTTAGGCCGTGTGATTGATTAAATTTTCATAATTTTTCATAAAATAGGTGCAGACTTCACACGCACGGCACACGCCTGTTCGAGGTCGTGTGCGCCCACATGGCTGAGACACACGCCCGTGTCTCTTCCCATGTGCTCATTACTGAGCATTCTATTTTGCAACAATTAAGGTGCAGGGGACACACGGCCGAAACACATGCCCGTGGAGTAGACCATGTGTCACACACGGCCTAGACACACGCCCGTGTGTCTACCCGTGTGGACAAATATAAGGCTATTTACCAAGCCTTTTTACCACCCTTCCATGCACCAACCTACACAGCAAAACATAGCACCAATCCAAGCATATACTTTCAACCCAATCAGCCATACACAAGGCATCCACATATCATTTACATGCTATCATTTATCACATACAAACATCACATACTTAGCATCTCAAACCATTCAATTTCCCATATTCATGAAAACATTATCATATGTATATATACTTAACCAACATTAGCCAATATCAAATGGACATTTACAAAATGAATTATCAACTATTGAAGCCATCACTTATGGCCAAATCAATTATGACACATAACAAAAGACCAAGTCCCTATACATGCCATAACTCAAAATATTGAAATCATAAGTACCCAATATGATAATTTGATAGTGTGAATGAATCTCCGACCATCTTCAATCCCCGACCTGGCTTGGTGACACTATAAGACAAGAGAAAGAGAAAGGGAGTAAGCTTTAAAGCTTAGTAAGTTCCTATGCAAATAATAAGCATCATACAGACTTTAACATATATTTAACATAAAGTAAATTAACATAAATGTCATTGTGAATTCATAATCAAGCTTAGCATAGATGTTATTAAAATCTTAACATCATAACTTACTCAATCGAACCAATCCGAGGTTTCATCACATATCGAGCTCATTAAGCATGAGTTTTATGTACATATCTGTACCAACTTGCAACTTACCATAATCTTTCACATCATACCATAGTCTTTCACAACTTAAACTTTGCTGTTAAGTTTCCCGCTGAACCACTTGGAATACTAAAGGATACTCGGGAAATCTCACACACATAGTACCATACCAATGCCATATCTCAGATATGGTCTTACATGGGATCTCATATCGATGTTAATAGCCCAATATGGTCTTGCATGAAACCTCATATCAATGCCATATCCCAGATATGGTCTTACATGTAATCTCAACTAACCTTAATGTCATGACATTTGTATCCTAACAATTCCTAAGGTTCAACCGGGATTTTTTTTCTCGCTTGTCAAACTTTGTCAAATTCATTCAAATAGTAAATCACAATTCATACAATAATAACACAATTAAAGCATAAATAATAATGCATTATTTACATACGAACTTACCTCGATACAAAAATAGCAGAAATGGACCTAATCGTCAATAACCTTGTTTTTCCCCCGATTGATACGAACTCGCCTCGGTGATGATTCGAGTCATTTAGATTGCCCGATCGTTAAAATGAGAAGTATCATTTGATTTAGAAAAAAGGGGTTAAATTCAGCTAAGTGTGGTATTTAGTTTCCAAAATAGGTTCAAAATGGCTAAGTAAGATATGTGATGGATTCGACTAAGCAAAGAGACTAAGGTGATTTGAAGATGGAAATGCGGATGGCTCGAATGGCTTTAAGGTCAAGAAAGAACCAGTACTAAAATGGAGTACTAACCCAAATCTTATAGGACACTTAAAGGTGGGTAGAAGGATAGATAAACTGTGACCCACTATCTATATGGAGATAGGAACCAGTCGGTATAAGGGTGAACGCCACACTCGGAAGAGTGATAAGTTCAAATGAATCAGATTGACGCCATAAGAGTAACTTGATAAGTCAATTTGAGTCACAAAAGAACAAAGGGAGTTGAATAACTCACAAATGTTATAATATTAATAAAAGATCTCAAAGTTGTCTAACCTTAAAATGATAACAAAAACAACTATTTATAAGCCCTAAAATGCCTATTGAAATTCGGCTACCAATGTGTTCACACAACCTTTAAAAATGTTCACACTTAATAATAAATTTCGGTTCATGAATTGGCAGATTCATGCTTTAGCCGAATAGTCACATTCTTCCCCCTTGGTGTGTGCATGCATGCTTAGTCATGAAGAATACTTTAAGTCCATGAATGTTCAGCCTTTAAGATCCCTTCAATCCCCCTTGGACGTTCATGAATGAGAAGGTGCCATGCATGTCCTTTAATTGACTCTTTATGGCGTCTTGAGCACATGAATGGGCAGTTTGTATTTAACTGATTCAGCCCCTACTTTTGATGCATGTATATGCTGGTATATTGGCTAAATTCAATGTCTTTGTAGGTGCATGGATGAGTCAATGATTCTTCAAATTTGTCCCCCTAGCTGATGCATGATCATTGTGGTTCAATGTGCAGAATTAATAAGTTGCTCCTCCCTTGGACGTGCATGCATATAGGTCATGCATGAATTGCAACCGAATGGACACATCAAGCTCCCATCTTGCCAAACGTCCATGAACAAGAATGTTGCATTGAATTTGATCAATATCAAACACATGTACCATTGAATCTGTCCCTTTGTATTGGAATGATCAGCAGCCTCTTCTTGAAAGTAAATGTAACACCCCTTACCCGTATTCAACACCGGAATCGGGTATGAGGCATTACCAGACTTATCTCACTTGAACATACAACTTAGGGCTATAAAATTTCATTCCAACTTAAAACTTCTCGTTCATATGCATAACATCCTTATTAAACGCCTACGAGGCCTTAAACATACATTCAGATGGTTCCAGAATTAAACCGGAAACTTTTACACTCTTAGAAAATTTTTGCCTAAACAGGGACCACACGCCCGTGTGAAGAGTGGGACATGCCCGTGTGGTAATTCGTACGTCCGTGTTCCACACCCGTGGTCGACACTGACTTGCATCACACGGCCTATCACACGCCCATGTGTTTAGCCCGTGTCCCTCACACGGCCTCGACACGCCCGTGTCTTAGCTCGTGTGCCAAAACCATGGCATTCTGTTTATGACGTCATCACTTCACTATGGTCACACGGCCAAGGCACACGCCTGTGTCCTTAGACTGTGTGTCGAATTAAATTCCTAATTTTAGGTGCAGACTTCACACGGCCTGGGCACACGCCCATGTCCATAGCCGTGCCTCCCACACGGCTAAGACACACGGCCGTGTCTCTACCCGTGTGTTTACTACTGAGCACACTGACTTGCAAACCTAGCATGCAAGAGGACACACGGCCGATCAACACGCCCATGGGGCTGACCGTGTGTCACACACGGCTTAGACACATGCCCGTGTATCTACCCATGTGGACATTAAAAAGGCTATATTCCAAGCCAAATGCCACCCTACATAGCAACCATACTTATACCAATTCATTCCAACATAACTCATGACCCTAAGGCACTTCCAAAAACTCAATTCAAAGCATCCACACAAGCATAAACTTCATAATATCATCATCATTGAATATAAATAAACTTGTTATGTATTGGCCCAATTCCAATGACCATTTACAAAATGACTTTGATAACATAAATAACCTACACTTTGGCTATCAAAATGACATAACAAAATACCCAAGTCCTATACATGCCATACTCAAAATAAGTCTAACTTTTTATACCAAAGAGATGTCGATAGTGTGATTATCGAACTCCAACGTCCCACGATTCTCGAATTATCTTGGCAATACTACAAGGAAAAAGGGAAAAGAGAGGGGTAATCATAAAGCTTAGTAAGTTTGCATGAAAATAAATAGCAACAATAAGTTCATAATGACATCAATTCATGGCATTAGATAACCACACAAAGTCATAAGCACTTTGCCATAACTTACTCGTACTTGTTCTTATCTAGCATATACCATGCCACATATCGTAAACATTCCTTGTGAATTATTCACTGCACTGTATTCACTCGGTCCACATGACTTTAGTACTAATCTCATTTCTATTTCCAAGCTTATCTATTTATCCCACTAATTCACTAGGGATACTCAAAGACGCATATTCATCGTCATTAACATAAAAACGAAGCCAATGCCACATCCCAGATGTGGTCTTATATGGGGTCACCTCTGAGTGTCGATGCCATATCCCGGATATGGTCTTATACGGAATCTCACTTCAAGTATCGATGCCATATCCCGGATATAGTCTTATACGATTCTCATATTCAATATCGAAGCCATATCCTCGATATGGTCTCATACGGAATCTCAATTCAGTGCCGAGGCCATGTCCCCGACATGGTCTTACACGGGACCTTATCCATCTCATGTCTCGATGATAGTATTCTCACATTTATTATAGTCCCACCGGGACTTCAACATCTCAACTTTTATCATCTTTCTCATTCAACACCAATACTCAATTTCATAGAATATTATTTATCATTATAATATCAAACATTCTCAAACATACTAGCATAAATGTTGAATTTATCACATACAAACTTACCTCGATTTCAAAATAAGCTAGATCATCGATCTAGTCCGATACTTTGTTTTTTCCCCGGTCGAGGTAAATTATTGGTTCTTCTTTATCTATAATAGAAAATTAGCTCATTTAATTATCACATTAATAATTGCATTTCAATAATCATATTTTGGCTAAATTACTATTTTTCTCTTAGACTTTTGCAAAATGACCATTTACCCCTAGGCTCGGTAATCAATTCTAATCAAATTTCTACCTTTAACGAGCCTAGGTGAACATTTATTTCTCTTATGGAAACCATCAAAACTCATTATTTCACACATTTACCTCACATTTTACAACCTTTACAAGAAGGTCCTTTTAGGTGTTTTCATGGTAACACCTTTCACAAAAGTTATTCATCTAACAACTAAGACTCATTTTCTTCCATAAAAAATGCAGAAAAATACTTAAAAGCTCTCATGGAAAAACTTTAAACTCTTCACCATCTTACAAAATTGTCCGCTCTTTAGAAAGCTTAAGCTTTAGGGGTTCCAAAAGTACAATTTTTATCAAGAAATGATCACTAGAACACTTACTCGTGAGGAGAAGAGTGTGCTGAAATTTTTGAGCTCTCAACCCCTATTATTGCTGCAAATTTTCGGTGGAGGAATGAAGGAGAAAAGATGATATCTTTTCTTTCTTTATTTTAATATAAAATCCCAATTTAATCCACCTAATCCACTTACTTGACCAAATTTTGACTTCTATTGTCCCCTATGGCCGGCCAACCATTATTTAAGGGGCTAATTGCCCTTTAAAGACCTCAAATTATTATTCCATAGCTATTTGGCACCCTTAGCTTGAAATTTTGAACTTTCGTACTTTATGCGATTTAGTCCTTTTTCGCGATTAAACATGAAATCGCTAAAATTAAAGCACCAAAATTTTCATGTACTTATATAATCATGCTCTAACTCATAAAATATCATGAAAATAATTTTATCTATGTAGGAATTATAGAAATATAGGATCTGTTGTCATCCCTTCAGTTAAGGGATTCTATAAATATTTCCTACAATCCCTTATTCTAAGGGATCATATCTCTATTAGTATCTTTCCTATCTTAGAGTTTCCTAGATTAGAGACATAGTTTGTATATATAAAGATGTAATATGTTCTATTGAAACATTAAGAAAATACAGAGAATTACTCTGATTTCTACATGGTATCAGATTAGGTTACGGTTCCTTTCCACCCTAGACCATGTCAGAAACTTCTTCTTCTACATATCCTTCTCCTACTCCGGAGACTACTTCAAATCCAGAAAATTTTTTTGGTTCTGATGCTCAATCAGACTCGTCTGGTCTGAATATCACCTGTCATCAATTAAATGGCAACAATTTTCTAGAATGGTCCCAATCGGTTAAGATTTTTCTCTTGGGCAGAGAAAGATTGGGCTATGTTACTGGTGAAATCAAGAAGCCTGCTGTGTCTGACACTGGTTTTGCTAAGTGGATGCGTGACAATGGTCAGGTTATGACTTGGCTCCTTAATTCCATGACCCCAAGTATAAGCAGAAATTTTCTCCTTTACACCACAGCTGTTGAAATCTGGAGTGTAGTCCGTGAAACCTACTCTAGAAATGATAACATTGCCGAATTGTATCATGTTGAAAATCAAGCAGCCCTTAAGCAAAGAACCATGCTCGTCACTCTCTACTACAATACCCTTACTGCTCTTTGGCAACAATTAGATTTGTATGCACAGTATGATTGGGCAGATCCAAGAGATGCTGCCCTTTATCAGCAAATTGTCACTCAGCGAAGGCTATTTCAATTCCTACAAAGCTTAAACAAGAACCTGGACGAGGTTCGCGGCAGGGTCCTGGCTATTTCTCCTCTTCCCTCCCTTCGAGAGGCCTTCTCTATGGTCAAGAAGGAAGAAAGCCGAAAGTGTGTGATGCTGCTTGATGAACCAGATTCCACTCCTGAAGGATCTGCCTTACTGACACATCAATCATCTCTCTCTTCCAAACGAGGGAGACCTTGGTGTGATCATTGTAAAAAGCCCGGCATTCCAAAGAAAAGTGTTGGAAGCTTCATGGTAAGCCTCAGGACTGGAAGTCCAAGAACTCTCGAGATACTAAATCAAGTCTTGCCACTACCACATCTGTCACCAGCTTCACCAAAGAGCAGATTGCTGAACTTTAAAAACTGTTTGGAAAGTTTCAGGGGTCTTGTGAGGGTAATCTAGTCATAAAAGAACCAGAAGGTAACCCTTCTTCTACAGCATTTTTTTCCTCTTAGTTGACTCCTAATTGGATCCTCGATTCTGGTGCTACGGATCATATGACTGGTAATAAGGCCTTGTTTCGCAATTTTTTCCAAACATTTGGTAAAGCTGTCAAAACAGCTAATGGTTCCTTGTGCAAAATAGAAGGACATGGCACTGTTGTTCTCAATGAACATATTGCACTTAAAAATGTTATTTTTGTACCAAATCTGGCTTGCAATCTCATTTCCGTAAGTAAAATTTCTACAGACTTGCATTGCTCCGCAATTTTTAATGATCTTGATTGTACTTTGCAGGCGCTGAACTCAAAGAAGATGATTGGTAAGGCCAGCTTGCAGAATGGTCTCCACATCCTCCCTTCCTCCCCTAAAACTGAGATCTCCAAATCTTTCACCGCTTTAAATACAGTTGATACTGTTATGTTATGGCATTTTCGTTTAGGCCATCCTAGTTTCCAATACCTTGCAAAATTATTTCCTGCTCTATTCATTAATAAAAGGCCAAACTCTTTTTCTTGCAAAGTTTTCTCTCTTGCCAAACATACTAAATCATCTTATTTTCCTTCTTCATACAAGCCTTCTCACCTTTTTGCTTTGATCCATAGTGATATTTGGGGCCCTTCTCGGGTGAAGCCATTGTAAGTGGTTTATCACTTTCATTGATGATCACAGTAGGATAACTTGGACTTATTTGCTAAAAGATAAATCTAAAACTGCTGGTATTTTTGCGTAATTTTATAACATGGTTCTCACTCAATTTGGTTCTAAAATCCAGGTCTTTAAATCTGGTAATGGCAGTGAATTTTTTGCTAGGTCTTTGGGTAATTTTTTCAGGTAAAAGGGCATAGTTCAGCTTAGTTCTTGTGTTGGAACCCCACAGCAAAACGGCATTGCCGAAAGGAAAAATAGGCACCTCCTCGAAGTTACTCGTTCCTTTCTGTTTACTACTAATGTTCCCAAATATCTGTGGGGGGAAGCCTTATTAATGGCCACATATTGAATCAACCGAATGCCTAGTAAGGTTTTAAAATTTCAAACAACTCAATCTATATTTTTGCAGCACTTTCCCCATTTTAAGCCTATCTCCTCTATTCTGCCACTTAAAATCTTTGGCTGCACTATTTTTATCCAAAATATTGCTCCTAATAAGTCCAAGTTAGACCCTAAGTCTTTAAAATGTGTACTGGTTGGGTATTCTTCACTTAAGAAGGGATATAAATGCTATCATCCTCCTTCTAAACTATTTTTTACCACTATGGATATAACATTCTATGAACAGGATCCCTATTTCACTCAGGCTGAAATTCAGGGGGAGACATGGAGTGATTTTCAGCCACATCAGGTATCTCCTCCTAATCTTCATTCTCCACCTTCAGAATTGCCACCATTTTCGCCTTTACCTCCAACTTTGTCACCCGTGACTACTCCTATTGATTCTCCTGTAATACCTATCACTAATTCAACCACACCTACTTTAAAAACCCTTCCTGAAAATACACCTACTCCCATTAAAAGTCCTCAAAAAACACCATCACCTAAACAGCTTCGTGTCTACACAAGAAAAAGAAAACATATCCCTGAGACTGTTTTGCAATCTGATTCTTGCCGAGAATTGGATTTGGGTCCAGCTGTCAAAATGGAAGAAGAAATTAGTAAGTCTACTACTCTAGATGACTTCCCTATTGCTATTAGAAAAGGGGTTAGGCAGTGCACCAAGTGTAACACCCCTTACCCGTATCCTACGCCGGAACTGGGTACGAGGCATTACCAGACTTAACAATACATTCTACCAAATCCCGAGCCAAAAAATTTCACTTATAATTTAAACTTTAACAAACACATGCATACACAAGCATTATAACTCCATGACCAATATGAGCCACAACTCGTGGCTAAATACAGAATAATCCTTATTACCGTTATGAAGCAATACATTTGGTCAAATAAATTAACACATATACAAAATGACTTAGTCAAGCCCCTATACATGCCATAACTTAAATCATTTACAAATAAAGATACCCATAGATAGCTTGATAGTGTGAAGCGATCTCCGATGACCTTCAGCCCGAGCTTGTTTAATAGGACTCTGAAACATGGGAAAGAAAAGAGGGTAAGCTTATGAAGCTTAGTAAGTTCACATGTAAAAATAATAAGCATTAGCAATGAATTTAGCTTACTACTAAGCTGTCATAACTTGCATAAATAATGCCAAGTTCTTACTTTCTCAACTTACTCATTTGTAGCCTTACCAAAGCCTCAACGAGACAAATCCTCACAACAAGTTCTCAAATTGATACAATCATTAAATCACATGCTTATACCTTATTACTCATGTTTACATTAATATGTCTACTTGAATCGTTGTCACTAAATTATTTATTTCATGAGCTACAGAGCTCCGAATTACAAACCGCTAATTTTTCCTGAAACTAGACTCACATATCTTCATACCATAAAATTTCTAGAATTTTTGGTCTTTCCAATTAGTACAGTTTATTCATTAAAATTTCCCCTGTTTCACTATTTGACTATTCTGACCTCTCTTCACTACGAATCAATTTTTATCCTCTTACAGAATTTAGATGACCTTCCTTTTTAGTTCATTTGAAACTAGACTCATTCAGGATTTCAGGACTATAAATTATATCCCATAATTATTTGTATAAATTTTTTAATGATTTTTCTAAGTCAGAACAGGGGATCACGTAATCATTCTGAACGAGTCTCACAAAAATTTAAATATCTAAAAATATACAAATCATTTGTTTTCTATGTTTCTTTTATATGAAAATATACTCAATAAGCTTTAAATAAATATCTCATTGAACTTATAATTCAATTTCTACTATTTTTGGTGATTTTTCAAATTCACGTCACTGCTACTGTCCAAAGCAGTTCTATTGTAAATTTTTGCTCTCTCTCACTTTAGTTGTGTTCATCACTTGCCTATACCAATCTTTCCAATTTCCGATTACATATCGAGCATATTGCTCATACATTATCCATGCATATACCCACACTCATTACTACAAATTCACACATAATTTCACTTAATCGATTTTCCCGTTGAACGCTTCAGAATAATAACGGATACACGATGGTTTCGCACACAGCCCACCTTTGAAATTGAAGCTCTCTTGAACACATAGTGGCCTTCACTTAGTACCACTCATGTGACCTAGCTCAATTGTACACATAATTCTGGCTCTCTTGTACACATAGTGGCCTTCATTTAGTACCACTCATGTGACCTAACCATCTCGTAGCTTTCTTGTCTACATGGCGTCCAACACTAGGAACCAGTCATGCGACCTAGCTACTCATAACCCGTCGCTTTCTTGCACACATGGTGAAAGTCCCTTATCATCCATGTGGCCTAGCTACATATCAAATTTTGCCATCTCGTAGCTTTCTTGTGCACACGGTGAAGGTCCCTTATCACTCGTGTGACCTAGCTACATATTGTCCGTATCTCTCGGTTTTTCGAAGGTTCAAACGAGAAGTACTTCACTTTCTAATAATTTATTTCATTCCTTCAATAGTCAATTATGATTCAAAAATCACCTACAATACATAAAATATGTTTGAAATATAAAAAGTCAATAAAAATAATGAATTATTTACATACAACTTACATAATTACATTCTCAATCTCATCACATCATCAATTTAACTTATCCTCCCCAAATTATTCTATTCAATACTTTCTTGATATTACACAAAGCCATCTTCCTAATTTGGTCTTACATGTAAACTTATACCAATTCTCATTAAAATGTCGAGTCATTATCGAACATTATAATTATATTGGAAAATCAATACTAAAGTATTCATAACTAAAATTTCAATTTAACATTCAAACTTGCATCATTAAATGCTTATTAAACATATGAACTTACCTCGATACCAAAACTGTCATTTTACCAACTTTCCCGATTTTCAATTTTCCTCCCGTTCTAGGTCCAAATCTCATTTTTCGGGGTCTAAGACATCACATTTCACTTATTTAATTAATGTACTACTCAAAACAGTCCCTAACTCAAACTTTGGAAAATTACAATTTTACCCCTAAACTTTTGCATAATTACTATTTTGCCCCTAGGCTCAAAAATTAAACTTCATCCCTTATTCTTATGTTTTATAACATGCTGATCATTTTTTCCTTCTATGGAAACATCAAATTCTTGCTCTAACATGCACTTATGTACATTAGGTATTTTTGCCGATTATGTCGCTTTTGCGTTTTCACTTAAAATCGCTTAGTAAAAGTTGTTTAACATAATTCTAAGCTTCATATTCTGCCATAAAACATCAAAATAAACACATTTCACCTATGGGTATTTTTCCAAATATGAACCCTAGGTTAAATTATTGCTAGAATAAGCTAAATCAAGTTACCGGGACTCCAAAAACGTAAAGAACAATAAAAACGGGGCTAGAATGGACTTACCATGAAGCTTGGAAAGCTTCAAAACCTTATCCATGGCTTCCACATGTTAAATTCGGCCTAAGCTTGAAGATGGACAAATTTGGCATTTAAATTTTGTTTTTAATTCATTTAATTCACTAAATTACCAAAATGCCCCTTAAAAAAATCTTTTGAAACATACCCCTCCATGTCCATTTTTGTCCACCAACTTAAGAAATGGTATAATTATCATTTAAGGACCTCCAATTTAAAATTTCATAACAATTGGACACCTCTAACATGTAGAACTCAACTTCTGCACTTTTTACAATTTAGTCCTTTTGACTAAATTGAGTGCCCAAACGTCAAAATTTTCGAATGAGATTTTCATGAAATCATTCCGTAAAATTTTAGACCATATAATATAAATAAAATAAATTTCTCAACATCGGATTTGTGGTCCCGAAACCACTGTTCCGACTAAGCCCAAAATCAGGCTGTTACAATTCTCCCCCCTTTAGGGATTTTCGTCTCCGAAAATCTCACCAATTAATGGATTTAGGTCTAATTTCACAAGTCACTTTCAGCTTCTCATATAGTCTCGGCATCTTCAACATCTTACTTCTTAAACTAAGATTCAAAACTGTACCCTCTTATCATGAACATAAAAATCATATTACTGATCTTCTTAAATTCTGACTGAAAATCCCACTAATAAGTAACTGGCCTTATTCTATCAATAATCTCATACTCTTCGATGAACCACAACTCACCTGTCTTTACTTATCCAGATGAAAAATTCTCTGTTAATGAAATACTTTCAGAAGCACTTGACACTCATCTAAGTTCAATACTCTTACCTTTCAGTTCTATATACAATCTCTGATAATATGTATTTGATCTCTAAAATCAATCTTCACTTCCACTTTTTTCTAGTCTTTTAGCTCAATTTTACCCCATGAGTTCCTTTTCCTCAATTGCTTTCAATATTTAAGACACGATAACACACATACCTTTCTGAGAATCTGGATCACTTCCTCAATATAACTATCAGTACAAAGGTGACATACAATAATATTTAACAATCTCATACTCAAGACTTACTATAGCTTTCTTCAGAGTCACAATACAAATTTTGGTTTCCAATCACGAACAATGAAAATTTGCACTTTGTATAATCTGACACCTCGAGAATAAATAACTCGATAACCCATCAATAGAAAGACTCGTTTGTACTTGAGAAAAGTGCACAGACTTCTTCAAGCACCAATAATAAATCGGATAACATTTACTTTTTATGATAGTAATAGCCTCGGTTCACATTTCCTCGAAAAACCATCACATTTTCACACGGATATCAATACCGATCGTAATAGCTTCGAGATACTTGAAAATCAACTATAATCTATTAAAAGTTCGGACATTAGGTTCAAAGTCCGTACGTAACATTTCATACTCTTACTAGTGTAGTTTTGCCTCTGAGTATCATCCATCTCACATTTCTCAAATAAGCAGATAATTATCACTGTATGCTAGACATCATAACATTCTGTCTTTAACTCATTGATATATGTATCAAGATCATTTGAAAAGTGAAAACCAATACACAGTCTAAGTTGAACTTCCTATCATTCACACTTTGCCAACTTCAATTTCTTCTCAAATCTAGAGAAAGATTAAACTTATAATAGAATTTACTTTAATCATTACTGTTGAAGCACTTAACTATACTTGATGCCACAATACTCATACACTTAAAAATCATAGTGCCATAATAAGACTAACTTCTTAATTACTTTAGTAGATAATGTCCCACTGAAAACAAAACATTTCGATCATCGGAGAAATTCAAACACAAATTTCCATAACAACCAATACAAACGCACAATCTTTATACCTCGTAATCAGATCAAAGTACTCTTGCCATCAAGTCAAAACTTATAATCATCATAAGCATTTTAATAATAAGAAGAAACCATTTTCATCAATAGAACATTTCCTACTGATATCTCATGGCTGATACTTTGAACAATAATTTATTAAGGAAACAGAAATAACAAAATCTCAGAACATGGAGCTACACAGTAAATACTCATAAGTACTGAAAATAGTCTTAATAAAAGCCACACAATCTTCCTTTATTTTCATTGAGCAATAGCTAGTAAAACGGGATGCTAACATCATACGGACCTTACCGTCAACTTTCTATCTGTGCATGATGTAAAAAACCAAAAAAGATAGAGCAATTTCGATCACGACTCAAATAGACTACAATGCTTTCATCTACCTGTAAATTTAGCTGACATTCTCATACTATAGGAATTTCATTTGAAATCTTGCATATATATATACCTCTGAGAGTAAATGGAAACATATAATAGTCGGAAGAGATTGCTGTAATTTCTCAACCATAAACACTGCATTCAGTCATTAATACATCTCGATCATGATTGCACTATCTAATTCTCTCATTACTAATCTGATATTATTCCAATTGCAAACAGAAATAAATTCAAAATAAATTCCAGCAATCACATACTTTAGGCCTCATACCTGGATGAGTTAATTAGCTAAGCCTGACCTTTCTTTAACTATAACATTTCGGAATCCGAATGATCTTCATATTAATCGACATCTTTTCACGAATCGTGTTCATTTATTAAACCATTCTCAACTCTGATCACGTTGTCAATTAATCTACAATTCAACTCTTTAGTCTTCCACTTGTAAACCCATTCGGTCTGAATTTCATGAAATTTCTTTATAACATGCCTTATTGGAAGGGGATGAGGTTGTAACGCCTCTGACTTGCCTCTTATATACTCATGCATATAACTTAACACTCATCAATATATATATATATATATTGTTTCAAGTAACTTAACATGCATACTCATTTTACACAACCTTCCTATCATCTTATACAAACAAGTGCACTTATATTTTCATTCATAAATCTCGAGTAAAATTACTCATAACATTCACTTAATTTCACAAGTTATACTCATAGCATCATACAAATGCCAATCAAACATGAACACTTATCATAGTATAAACTTTCCTTTCATCTCATCTTTCATATTTCAAGAGAAATTCCTATCCACAATTTATTCATCATCACATAAACATCATAAACTATTATTCTTACTTTTTACGAGTCTCAACTCATCATAAACACACTTTTTGCACTATCAAATTTAGCTCGGTTGAAGTGCGCATATGTCTAATAAAACAATTTACATCAGGGTCGGGAGTCGTCACACTATCACAGTTTATTATGGCATGTATAGCTAGACTCTCACACTCATAATGGTAGTCCGAGAACTGACTAAACCATAGCTCTGATACTACTAAATGTAACACCACTTACCCGTATCCTACGCCGGAACTGGGTACGAGGCATTACCAGACTTAACAATACATTCTACCAAATCCCGAGCCAAAAAATTTCACTTATAATTTAAACTTTAACAAACACATGCATACACAAGCATTATAACTCCATGACCAATATGAGCCACAACTCGTGGCTAAATACAGAATAATCCTTATTACCGTTATGAAGCAATACATTTGGTCAAATAAATTAACACATATACAAAATGACTTAGTCAAGCCCCTATACATGCCATAACTTAAATCATTTACAAATAAAGATACCCATAGATAGCTTGATAGTGTGAAGTGATCTCCGACGACCTTCAGCCCGAGCTTGTTTAATAGGACTCTGAAACATGGGAAAGAAAAGAGGGTAAGCTTATAAAGCTTAGTAAGTTCACATGTAAAAATAATAAGCATTAGCAATGAATTTAGCTTACTACTAAGCTGTCATAACTTGCATAAATAATGCCAAGTTCTTACTTTCTCAACTTACTCATTTGTAGCCTTACGAAAGCCTCAACGAGACAAATCCTCACAACAAGTTCTCAAATTGATACAATCATTAAATCACATGCTTATACCTTATTACTCATGTTCACATTAATCTGTCTACTTGAATTGCTGTCACTAAATTATTTATTTCTTGAGCTACAGAGCTCAGAATTACAAACCGCTAATTTTCCCTGAAACTAGACTCACATATCTTCATACCATGAAATTTATAGAATTTTTGGTCTTTCCAATTAGTACAATTTATTCATTAAAATTTCCCCTGTTTCACTATTTGACTATTCTGACCTCTCTTCACTACGAATCAATTTTTATCCTCTTACAGAATTTAGATGACCTTCCTTTTTAGTTCATTTGAAACTAGACTTATTCAGGATTTCAGGAATATAAATTATATCCCATAATTATTTGTATAAAATTTTTAATGATTTTTCTAAGTCAGAACAGGGGATCACATAATCATTCTGAACCAGTCTCACAAAAATTTAAATATCTCAAAATATACAAATCATTTGTTTTCTATGTTTCTTTTATATGAAAATAGACTCAATAAGCTTTAAATCAATATCTCATAAAACTTATAATTCATTTTCTACTATTTTTGGTGATTTTTCAAATTCACGTCACTGCTACTATCCAAAGCAGTTCTATTGTAAATTTTTGCTCTCTCTCACTTTAGTTGTGTTCATCACTTGCCTATACCAATCTTTCCAATTTCCGATTACATATCGAGCATATTGCTCATACATTATACATGCATATACCCACACTTATTACTACAAATTCACACATAATTTCACTTAATCGATTTTCCCGTTGAACGCTTCGGAATAATAACGGATACACGGTGGTTTCGCACACAGCCCGCCTTTGAAATTGAAGCTCTCTTGTACACATAGTGGCCTTCACTTAGTACCACTCATGTGACCTAGCTTGATTGTACACATAATTCTGGCTCTCTTGTACACATAGTGGCCTTCATTTAGTACCACTCATGTGACCTAACCATCTCGTAGCTTTCTTGTCTACATGGCGTCCAACACTAGGAACCAGTCATGCGACCTAGCTACTCATAACCCGTAGCTTTCTTGCACACATGGTGAAAGTCCCTTATCATCCATGTGGCCTAGCTACATATCAAATTTTTTCATCTCGTAGCTTTCTTGTGCACACGGTGAAGGTCTCTTATCACTCGTGTGACCTAGCTACATATTGTCCGTATCTCTCGGTTTTTCGAAGGTTCAAACGGGAAGTACTTCACTTTCTAATAATTTATTTCATTCCTTCAATAGTCAATTATGATTCAAAAATCAGCTACAATACATAAAATATGCTGAAATATAAAAAAAAGTCAATAAAAATAATGAATTATTTACATACAACTTACATAATTACATTCTCAATCTCATCACATCATCAATTTAACTTATCCTCCCCAAATTATTCTATTCAATACTTTCTTGATATTACACAAAGCCATCTTCCTAATTTGGTCTTACATGTAAACTTATACCAATTCTCATTAAAATGTCGAGTCATTATCGAACATTATAATTATATTGGAAAATCAATACTAAAGTATTCATAACTAAAATTTAAATTTAACATTCAAACTTGCGTCATTAAATGCTTATTAAACATATGAACTTACCTCGATACCAAAACAGTCATTTTACCAACTTTCCCGATTTTTGATTTTCCTCCCGTTCTAGGTCCAAATCTCGTTTTTCAGGGTCTAAGACATCACATTTCACTTATTTAATTAATGTACTACTCAAAACAGTCCCTAACTCAAACTTTGGAAAATTACAATTTTACCCCTAAACTTTTGCATAATTACAATTTTGCCCCTAGGCTCGAAAATTAAACTTCATCTCTTATTCTTATGTTTTATAACATGCTGATCATTTTTTCCTTCTATGGAAACATCAAATTCTTGCTCTAACATGCACTTATGTACATTAGGTATTTTTGCCGATAATGTCGTTTTACTCGTTTTCACTTAAAATCGCTTAGTAAAGTTGTTTAACATAATTCTAAGCTTCATATTATGCCATAAAAAATCAAAATAAACACATTTCACCTATGGGTAATTTTCCAAATATGAACCCTAGGTTAAATTATTGCTAGAATAAGCTAAATCAAGTTACTTGGGACTCCAAAACGTAAAGAACATGAAAAAAACGGGCTAGAATGGACTTACCATGAAGCTTGGAAAGCTTGAAAACCCTATCCATGGCTTCCCACATGTTAAATTCGGCCTAAGCTTGAAGATGGACAAATTTGGCATTTAAATTTTGTTTTTAATTCATTTAATTCACTAAATTACCAAAATGCCCCTTAAAAAAAATCTTTTGAAACATACCCATCCATGTCTATTTTTGTCCACCAACTTAACCAATGGTCTAATTATCATTTAAGGACCTCCAATTTAAAATTTCATAACAATTGGACACCTCTAACATGTAGAACTCAACTTTTGCACTTTTTACAATTTAGTCCTTTTGACTAAATTGAGTGCCCAAACGTCAAAATTTTCGAATGAGATTTTCACGAAATCATTCCGTGAAATTTTAGACCATAAAAATATAAATAAAATAAATTTCTCAACATCGGATTTGTGGTCCCGAAACCACTGTTTCGACTAAGCCCAAAATCGGGCTGTTACACCAAGCATCCTATTGAAAAATTTGCTGGTTATAATTCATTGATGCCTTCTTTTCAAGCATTTACAACAACCTTGGATAAAGAACAGATTCCCACAGGCATAGCTGAAGCTTTAAAGGATCCTAAATGGAGAAGGGCTATTGAAGAGGAAATTTGTGCACTAGAGAAAAATGCTACTTGGACCGTTACAGACCTTCCTCAAGTAAAAAGGTCATTGGTCAGTAAATGGATCTTTGCTGTAAAGTATAACTCCAATGGCAGTATCCAACGATACAAAGCTAGACTAGTGGCTAGAGGCTTTACGCAAACATATGGGATAGATTTCACAGAAACTTTTGCACCTGTGGCAAAGCTTAACACTGTTCGAGTACTCCTAAGTTTGGCTGTAAATTACGATTGGCAATTACACCAACTTGATGTAAAAAACGCATTTCTTAATGGCATGCTAGAGGAAGAAGTTTACATGAAATTGCCACCTGGCTTAAAGTTTGTTGAAGGCAGCAACAAGGTTTGCAAGCTCAACAAGTCTCTATACGGGCTAAAACAATCACCCAGAGCTTGGTTCGAGAGGTTCACTAAAGTCATTCTTAAAAACGGCTACAAGCAGTCCATTGCCGATCATACACTTTTCATTAAGGTAACTTCTACAAATAAGAAAGCTATCCTAATTGTGTATGTTGATGACATAATTCTTACTGGAGATGGTGAGGAAGAGATTAGCAATTTGAAGAAGTTGTTAAATAGGGAATTCGAAACCAATGACTTGGGAAAGCTAAGGTATTTCCTAGGAATGGAGGTGGCAAGATCAAAAGAAGGACTTGTGATTAATCAAAGAAAGTATGTACTTGATTTACTCAAAGAAACTGGTTTTCTTGGCTGTAAGCCAGCCGATACACCAATGGAGGCAAACTTGAGATTCAACAAAGAAGATGGGTCTTTAGTAGATAGAGAGAAATTTCAAAGATTAGTTGGGAAACTTATTTACTTATCCTTGACGAGGCCAGATATAGCCTTTCCCGTAAATGTGATAAGTCAACACATGACTAATCCTACTGAAGAGTATATGCAAAAGAAAGAAATAGAATTCTCAAGTACTTGAAGAAAACTCCAGGACAAGGCTTAATGTTTAAAAGACACAAGACAGAATCATTAAGATTTTTACAGACTCTAGTTGGGCCTGAGACCTCACTGAAAGAAAGATCCACTAGTGGCTCTGCACTTTTGTTTGGGGTAACCTTACAGCCTTGAGAAGTAAAAACAATCATGTCGTTTCAAGAAGTAGTCTTTGAAGCTTGAATTTAGAGCACTAGCTTTGGGAATATGCGAAGGAATTTGGCTACTTAAATTACTAAAAGAACTTGACACTAATCAGGAGGATCACTTTGAAGTTCTGTGTGATAATAAATCTGCCATTCAGATTGCCAAGAACCCAGTTCAACATGACCGAACAAAGCATATTGAGATTGATAGGCATTTTATTGCTAACCAAGTCAACAAAAAGACAGCCACTCTTTCATACATTCCTTCAGGAGGACAGATTGCAGACATTTTACTAAGGCTTTGCCTAAGATTGTTTTCAATAAACTCCTACTCAAGCTGGGATTATACAATGTATATCCTCCTTCTTGAGGGGGAGTGTAGGAATTATAGAAATATAGGATCTGTTGTCATCCCTTCAGTTAAGGGATTCTATAAATATTTCCTACAATCCCTTATTCTAAGGGATCATATCTCTATTAGTATCTTTCCTATCTTAGAGTTTCCTAGATTAGAGACATAGTTTGTATATATAAAGATGTAATATGTTCTATTGAAACATTAAGAAAATACAGAGAATTACTCTGATTTCTACACTCTAACCCTGGATTAGTGGTTCCGAAACCACTGTTCCGACTAGCCCCTAAATCGGGCTATTATAGTAAATCCACATGCATATTTCCCTTCATTTATGCCGTCCATGTATGTTCCTGAAACAGAATTAAAATCAGCAAATTAATCCAGCTAGGACATAATAAATTGGGCTGGGCAAATTTAATTCAAACATGGATTTAATTTGTCTAAAACTTGGACATATTAAAACGACTTTAATATGACATAACTAGGACACATTAAACTCTAATTAAGCTGTAGAAAGCTAAGACACTTATTAAATGTGGCAGCAGCTAAGACGTATTAAAAATATGTATTAGACTAAGACATATTAATAACATGTACTAAACTTGACAAATTAAAGGCATGTATTAAAATAAAACACATTTATGAGCTGAAACTAAATTAACTAACTTAATTAAATAATTTATTTAATTCCAGCAACTTAAAACGCATAAAATAAAATAAAAAGATGGAAACGAGCTCATTGAGCTGGAATCGAGCTAAATTAAGCTCAACGAGCTAAGTTCGAGTTAGGTCAACTTGCGAAAGATGGCAAGCCTTGCTTGGTGAGCTGAACTAAGGGCATTCCCGGGCGCGATCGTATCACCGATCAAGGTCCGAACCTCATCTTTCTTGATCTATAATAGCAAATTTAACTTATTTATTATCCACATTACTCAATTCATTCCAAAATCCTATTATGGAAAAATTACACTTTTGCCCCTAAACTTTGACATATGTACATTTTTGTCCCTAGGCTCGTAAAATGAATTGTATTCATTTTTTCCTTGATTCCTAAGCCTATCCAAACCTAAATCATGCTCATAACAGCCCACATTTTTCATCAAATCAAATTTTTACTACCCATTTTACAACTTTTTACAAATAAGTCTTTTTTATACATTTTCACTAAAAATCACTTAGTAAAAGTTGTTTATCACACCTTAAACAATCAATATCTTCCATCAAACATCAAAATACATGCATGTAACACATGGGGAAATTTTTAAACATGAACCCTACTTCAAAATAATGGTAGAAATAGGTAAACCGTATTACGAGGACTTCAAAAATGTAAAGAGCATTAAAAACGGGGCTAGAATGCACTTACTATCAAGCTTGAAAAGTGGCAAAACCCTAGCTATGGAGCCCTTATGAAATTTGGCCAAGGTAGAAGAAAGATGAGCAAATTTTGGCTTTATTTTTCCCTTTTTATTCTTTTATTAACCAAATGACCAAAATGCCATTTTTTCCAAACTTTAAAATTTTATCTCACCATGTCCATTTTTGTCCACTATCTTAAGAAATGGTCTAATTATCATATAAGTACCTCTAATTTAAAATCTCATAGCAATTAGAAACCTCTAACATGTAGAACTCAACTTTTTCACTTTTTACAATTTAGTCCTTTTGACTAAATTGAGTGCCCAAACGTCAAAATTTTCGAACGAAATTTTCACGAAATCATTCCATGAAACAGTGGACAATAAAAATATAATAAAAATGAAATTTGTTGTGTCAGATTTGTGGTCCCGAAACCACTGTTCTGACTAGGCCCAAAATCGGGCTGTTACATAAGAAGCGTGGCACATAATTCATAATTAATATTCAATAACATACAATTGGTACCTAAACAAGTGCAACATGACACCCAAATCATTATGCACATATTTTACATACAAAAGAAAGTTCAAAACACGTGAGATCATGGTATTTAACACATTAGATCACAACATAGATAAGAAAGTGAATGGGTGACATAAAATCATGCATGTACCGACTCATACTGAACTTCAAAATTCACCATGTGAATTCTTATGTAACCAAAAATATAACCATCATTCACTAGCATGGCCAAAATATCCTATTGACCAAAGTCGACATAACAGGACTTATAGACTCCCTAAAGACCTAGGTCTATGCCATTTACAACCTAATACCAAAAGGAACACTACAATCGTTAATGTGAGCTAAGACTTGAGTCATTGGATGTTTTCGAATAACTTGAGCTAATTAAAAGGTTCGTTATATATTTGCACACAGAAAATAAACATATTCGTACAATGAGCATTGAAAACTTAATGGTGCTAACATAATCCAAATTCAAAACATAAAAGTATTAAGAAATAAAGCATGCTAATATTATATTACTAAGCATAATTATATCAATCATTCAACAAATAAAACACATAGCAAGTTTTCATTGTACCATATTTCATATGTCATATATTATTATACCAAATCATTATCAATTGATGCACCATAAGTCATATTTTCCATATATCATCATATCGTTTCACCGTCAAGGTATTATATGGACTCAAGAACAGATATGTGAAGTTCCTCCACCATATCAATAAGCTCATAAAAGCATAACCATCCAACACACCATAGTATATATAAGTATAGGGTCCAAAGGCATTGTATCATATCCCTCCATTACACCAAAGTGTACTTAAGTGCAAAACCCAAAAGTATTGCATCATATGCCTCCATCACATCAAAGGCACATAAATGCAAGACCCGAAGGCATAAAACTCCAACAAAACTCCAAACACATTATAGACCCTAATTGACACACCAATTATACCTAAAATATGCCCGACATCATTTAATAGGGCCATTCCAAGATCATTTATCATTGAAACACAAATCATTAAAATTTTCTTCATGGTATCATAATAAAAAACATACAGACATGCTTAACATCATATAGATCATTTCCAAAGTCATAAATTCAAGTCTATGCATTACATATTATTAAATCATCATTAATAATTTCTTAAGCATAATTATTTAATAAATTCATGTAAAGAAAATGAATTATGCTTGCACTGTCTTAGATACTTCTCTTTCTTTTATGTTTCGAGGGTTTGACCGCGTCTTTCACTACATGCGACAATTCAAACATTAGAACAAATTTAAATTCATACATTCAATCATTGAAACTAAACATGACATGCAATTTTTTTACACTCGACTAACTAGGGGTTAATGTTTGAATTTCACGTAACTGAAAATTCTTCCATTCAAATCTAATTCCGACTCTAAAATTATAATTTGAGAGTCCCAAGCTATCCAAAAACACAAGTAAACTCAAGTACTTTACTTCCTTTCTCTAGAATTTCTAAAGGTTCGACACTGGTGTCATAAACATTACTTATCAAATCCTTATTCTAATTTGTTTTTCCATTCATCCCAACTTATGTTAAACTTATCTCCATCATGAACCAACCTAAATTACTAAGGATTCAATTTTAAGCATTTAATAAATCATGCATGTATTTTAAGAAACCATTTTCATACCTTAGTTTTCTTCTCTGTTTGTTTGAGTCTCAGCCGAACCTCATCATAGTCTAACCAAGCTTTTCACCTAACGATTTCAACACCAATGGAATGGGTTCACCTTCTAGGTTTTTTTTTTTTTTTTTTTACTATAGATTTCCCTAAAATCTTAAGGTCTTGCTTCAGTGCTAACCTCACTCACAGTTTTGGAAGAGAAACTATGGAGAACTTCCTAGAAAATAATGTGAAGTAGAATGAAGCAAGTTCAAACAATCCTGAACATACAAAGAAGAGATCTAGGCACAAGCCCTAGCAATATAGGGCACAAGATATGGCTATCTTCTACAAACTCTACATCATACCTTATTGACTGCTATGAGATAAACTCCAACCCCCTTTCACCATTTTCTTATCTACCAAATTCTTCGATTCCAACCCACTACTAACAATGATAAAGATAATTGTTGCTATGTTATATTCAAATTTAGAACTTAATTTTAATACTTTAATTCAATATAATTGTACTTATCAATTAATTCAAATAATTAAAACTATTTATATTAAAATATATATGTAAATTTTCTTAAAAATATCGTTTTCGACAAAAGAAATCTATAACAACATATGTTGGAAGGAGTGTTTTTGTGAAGCATTGATTTAGTGATAAAACTGAGGTCTCGAAACTTAGAGATTGTAGGTTCAATGCCTGTCTTGGGTAAATGAGTAGATTTTCTTTCAAAATTATTTAGTTAAGTTAATTAATTGTTGAGTTAATTTACTGTTTGGAATTATTTTATTCCAATTAGAACTGTTGATATAATTTTAATTTTAAAAGGTATTAAATATTTAAAATAAAGAATAACATTATAAAAGTAAAAATAAAGAATTAAAATAGAAAGATTAAATTTTAAATTTAAAAATAATATAATAGAAGGTTAAAATCATAATTTGACATTAAATCCGCAGGATAGAAAAGGAAAGGAAATGCTGTTGAGGCGGCCTTTATTTATATTTTTTTTAAAAGGAGATTACAAATATAGGTATATATTAGATTTTTAGTTCGTGCCACCTACGAATTTATTTGTATTGTATGTAGTAATTAAAATATTTTATATTTATTTATACAAAATCTGTTATATTTTAAAAGACATTATGTTTCTTTTAAATGTATATATAAATATATATATTAAAACGTGGTTATTGAAAATGAAAGTGTTGTATTTAGAATAATTGTAATTTTTTTAGATGTGATAAATTAATTAATGTTAAAAAATTTAAAATTGTATTTTCTCTATTTATATATATGCACAAATTTTAATATGTGTGTATTTTTTAATTAATAACACTTTTATTTTATAAGTCCAATTAAAAATAGGGTGAGGAATATGTTGTATTGAATATTTAAAAGTATGTAATTAATTTATATTTTATTTTATTAATTATGTGTAATTTATAGTTAAAAGTAAAAATAAAAAAAAGGTAAATTATATTCAAGAACAGTGAAAATTTTTAAAAGGTAAATTAGTAACAAAAATTATTTAGTTAATATTAGGACATATGCAATAATAGTGGAAACAATATTATTAGATAAAAATAATAATTTCTTAATTATTTGTAGAATTATGAGCAACATAGTTTTTGTTTAATGTTGTTTTAATATTTTTACTATATGAGTTTTATATAGATAATTTTTTATCATAATAATTGAATAAATACTTACATTTAAATAAAGAATTATGTTGAATTAATTTAAATAATACCAGGTCTAATTTATTTTAAGGCATAATAAATTTTTTGCCCTCCAACTTTAAAAAAAAATCATTTTAACCCTTCTTTTAATTTTTCACCTCTTTTAGCGCTTGCACTTGTATTTTTTGTCAAATCACTCCAAAATGGATGGAAAAGTTGTTAACTTTGTTGATGTGTCATACACATGAATTGCCACGTAGATAATATGTCAGCATTTAATTAACTTTTTAAATTTAAAAAAATATTCTTTTATAATCAATATAATTTTCTTTAATAGTTTTAATGATTTTTAACTTTTAAAAATATTTTTTTTATAATTTTTTATAATTAAAAAATTATTTAAATGTTGATATATCATCCATGTAGCAAGTCAACAAACTTTATTTTCCAAGTGTATTAATTTTTAAGATAAATAATTTTTTGTATCTCCAACAATTTAAATTTAACTACTAATAAATCTCAGTAAATTTCTACCTAAAATTAATTTGAATACATTTATTTAATGCTTATGCTTTTGTCAATGGAACCATACTTTTTTTTAACAATCTCATTATAGGTTCTAATTATATCTATTCTTTTTTATCACAATACCTAAAATTACCCATAATCCCTCCTCAATCCATAAATATGAAGATAATGCGTTTTAGCGGACTCTAACCCACATCCTCCTACATTGACAATAATATTGATGCCAATTGAGTTAAGACTCAATTAACCAATAGAGTCCTACTTAAAAATACAAATGCATTCCAAGTATCACCCCTCAGATTTCAAGACCCCTCTTTAAGTATCTAATAAGCACTTTTAATTGAAGAGACACTGTTCATAGTCCTTAAAAATTCTTGCGTGTAGTAAATTACTCTATCCGGTTTATATGTGTAATATTTATTTTTCAATCTATATCATGAATGTAGTAAATTTTAGTATTATATATTTTTGTATGTGTATTTGAAATATTCACCTACAAAGTAGATGAAAAAACAAAAAAATTTGAAATAATTTATACATAAAAATAATAATGATATTTGAAATAATTATTTGATTTCATAATATTAGAAATCACCATACCTACAATATAGATGGAGAAAATAAATATTTGACATATAAATATTATATATAAAGAAAAATATATCAAAAAAATTAGTTGATGTTTTTAAAAAATAAAATATATTTAACATAATGATAAATATCAATTTTATCAAAATATCAATTTTATTATATAGATGACAATAATGATTTGATTTTATAAATAAAAGAGTTATTAATTAAAAAGATGAATTAAAAAAAACTTGGAACAAAAATTAAACAACTAACATTTAATCATCTGACTAAAAGAGTTAATGTGTTATAAAGTCAAAAAATATTGTTTAAAAAAAAGGGGTCAGAAAACATGTCTTACGAGGCACGTTTTCTATTTTTTTCTCCAAAATTGATCTATTCTCTTAAATATTTTTAAAAAATAATATTTTTTTTCAAATTTAACCATAAAAATAACTATAAACCATCCAATTAAAAATACACCTGGCAGCAATATAGATTGTGAAATGTCAAAAATTTAACTAAGCTAACAAAATAAAAATTCCTAAGTTTAAATCAAAACCTATCTATAGACTATATATTATATTAGACAAATATATTTTTAATTTTTAAAACACAGATAAACAAAAATTAATGATGCTTTTAATACATTGGTCCCTGAGTTTTGATTTTTTATTTTTTATTTTTAAAAAGTGGCAAAAAGTAATTCATAGAATCTTCCTTTTTAGATTATGAGAAAGGAAATTTAAAGAGCGTTACACAATCCTAAATAATAAACACATTAGATCTTCTATTGGATTTTTCATTTTCCTAATCCTACTTTCATTTCTCCGCGCGTGTCCCTCACCAATCTAGTTGACTATTTGTCTGCCACGGTTTCAAAACCAAAACTAGCGGCTGGAAATATGGTTTTGCAATACCAAACCTTAAAACAATCAAAACGCCATCATATAATATGGATTTTTCATTTTATATATTCACATATTAATAAATTTATTTGTTTTTTTATAGGTTGAAATGACAACCATTTGTTTAAACGTGTTTTTATTATTTTAATAAAACTAAATATTTTTAGTGTTATTTTGTATATAATAACACATTCATTATGATATTAAATAAATTTATAAATTTATTTTTTATTTAATATAAGGATTGCATAATTTTATTTTTTTTGGTGAATATATATAGAAAACAACTTAGAAATTTCTAAGAGACATAAAAAACTTTGTCTTGTTGGAGAGCCATAGCCACCGCATCAGGCGGGACTTCAAATATCTGGAGGGAAGTCTGCCAAGAGAGTTCAATCTTCGCCATTTGGTCTGCGATTATATTACACTCCCTGGGAACATGCTTAATTTCCCACTGTCCTTCAGAATGTAGCAATCTTTTAATTCTTCTAAGTATTGTAGTTCCAGAGTTCACAATGTCCTCCATGGATAAAATCCTAACCACTTCAAGATTATCCGTTTGGATCTTGACCTTCTTATACCCTTTATTCAATAAGATGAGTACTCCATCAAGGACACCCCATAATTCTGCTTCCAACGGTGAGCATCTTCCCAAATAATGCGTAAATCCTAATATCCAATTGCCATTCTGATCACGAACCACACCACCCGCTGAAGCATTTCCGGATATTCTAGCCACTGCTCCGTCAGAGGATAAGTGAACCCAATTGTCAGAACAATGTTGTAAATTCCTTGAATAAGTACCGGTAGCCTTAGAATCAGTGGTGAGGGTCTCAAAACTTTGTGCCCAACTGAGAGATGATTTGATGAGTTCAATAGGCGTCCAATTGATGTTTTGGAAGATGGAGAGATTTCTGTTCTTCCAAATTCTCCATGCTATGATCCCAAAAAGACACGACCAAGTAATTTCCTTATCCTGCAATTTAAGATGACAGCAAAGGTTAGAAGTTAACCAACTTTGTAAAGGTTCAGAAAAAAACCTGGAATGTATTTTTTATGATATTAAATAAATTTATAAATTTATTTTTTATTTAATATAAGGATTGCATAAATCTTTTAATTACACCAAATGTCTCAATCTTTAAAATATTTTAATTAAGTTATCAATATGTTATCATATCAATTATGCCATTCCATTAATTAAATGGTCAAGTCAAGCGTTGAATGTCAATTCGAATATTAAATACATGGATCATATTATAAATATGTTTGTATCTACTGTATCAGCAACTTCATTTGACGAGTTAGAAAAAAGACAATACTAATAAAATTTAGACTGATTGTTTATTTTTTAATTCATGTGTTTTAAGGTCAAATTCTGCTGCTAGTCCCTATACCATGTATATGTTGTGGATTTAGTTTCCATACTCTAATTTAGTTAAATTTGTGTTCATCTACTTTTTGAATTTTGAAATTTAGCCATGACCCAAACGATAGTAATCAAATCGATTAGGTAAAGTTCTACTATTAGTCCATAAGTTGTGATTTAACCCCTATTCTCCAATTTGACTATTTTTGGTCCTTTTACTTTCTGGAATTTTACAATCTAAACATGCCTCGATCAATAGTTGTTAAATATATTAATTAAAATATTTTTTTTATTATTATTACATGGAAATAGCAAGTTGTCAATGCATTACACATGTGATAATATATTTGCTATATAAGATTTTGGAAATAGCAAAATATAACTTAACAAATTTAACTACTGTCTTTTGGTCAAGATTATGTTGCAAATTGAAAAGTACAAGAACTAAAAATGACCAAACTAAAGTATATAAACTAAATCTACAATTTACGCATAGTAGAAGAACTAATAGTAGAATATATCTTTGTGTTTTAAATATGCTCAACATTAAATTTAAACGGGTTTTTAATGCCTAGCCTAATAGCCAATCTTACGAATGACCTTATAAATACAATATCGACACTTTGATGACTAAATTAGAGTACTTTAAAATTTGATGACCCAATTTAGAAAAGTCATAATTGAAGGATGCTTGATGGAATTAACCATTTTTAATAAGGGATAAAGCAACATTTACTCCCCAAACTTGGTAACTTTTTCCAACTTGGTCATTTTAACTTTTTTGTCCACATTAATCTTAAAAACTTGGTAAGTTTTCTCATTTTGACCCTTGAACTAGGATTCCAGTAATGTGAGAGAATGTTTCACTATAAAATTTATACCATGTCATTACTTGAAAATTTTTAAAAATTATATAAAATCCAAAAGATTACAAAAAAATTAAGAAATTATGATTTTTTTTTTAAATATTTCAAATGATGACGTGACCAAGTACCATGCCATTATACTTTAATGGAATTCAAGTTTAGGAAACTAAAAAGGGAAAAGCTACCAAGTGCTAGGACTAATGTGGATTGGGAAAAGAGTTTAAGGACTAAGATAAAAAAATTACCAAATTCAGATACTGAAGGGTACTTTATCCCTTTAAAACAACAAAGGAAGATTTATGTGTAAAGAGTGTTAGAAACGTGACATTGAGAGAAGGTGATAGGTAAAAACATTAATGCCTTTTGGGGCAATGGTTCTTCTTCGGTCTGCCCAAAACATAAATAGACAACAGATTATAGTATTTAATGCACTTACCATATCCTCTCTATATCTGTGTATATATATCTCAAGGATAAACATTAAACAATTGCAACTAACACAAGATTTCATCTTTTTAGTTCAATTTTAAGGAGGGAAAAGCAACGCCCCCTTTTTTTCCTCCTCCTATAAATCAAAGGCAGAGCTTTAAAAACAAGAGTGTTGAAAGAAAAAAGTTCAAAAATGGTGGAAATGTTTGCGGCTGAGAATGGACTTAAAGGAGACCCAAGGCTTCAAGCTATATCAAACGCCATAAGGGTTGTTCCTCACTTCCCAAAACAAGGTCTTTTCCCCCTCTTTTTTTGTTTTTTGTTTTTTGTTTTCATTGAAGAATGTTTTTAAAGAAGAGGGTGTTTGTTTCTCGGGGAAAAAACAGGGATTATGTTCCAAGACATAACAACGTTGTTGTTGGATCACAAGGCGTTTAAAAATACGGTGGACATATTTGTCGATCGATATAAAGACATGGATATCTCTGTCGTTGCTGGTACTCTCTATCTTGTCTCTTCTTCTTCTTCTTCTTCTTCTTCTTCTTAACTACTCTGTTTTTTTTTTCTTTTTCTTTTTAAATGTATTTTGCTTGGTGTTTTATATATTCTTTTTAGGGAAAGAAATTAAGCAGGTCTTCAAAGCTGATTTGTGCCGATTTATTTATTTATTTATGTTCCTTAATGTTTAGAAGCAGCATTCTTTATAATTACTTATTATTAATATTTATTATTTTTGACATGGATAATTTTCTTTTATTATTGGAAATGATGTTTTTAAAAAAATACATATAGGCTTCTTCACTTATAAAGGTTACAATTACAGTTAACTATTTGTGGACGATATTATAAAGGTTAAGTTACGTGAATCAAATTTTAAATTTGAACATAATAGAGGGACTAAAATGACAATTTGGGCTTTTGTTTTTTAAAGATAAAAACATGTGTATGTAGGAGTTGAAGCAAGAGGATTCATGTTTGGTCCAACGATTGCCTTAGCCATTGGTGCGAAGTTTGTTCCTCTGCGAAAACCCAAAAAGTTGCCAGGTACTTGTATATATACATATACACATAAATGTATATATAATGTATACAAACAGGGGCGGATTAGGTGGGCTGGCAGGGTCCGTAACCTCAAAATAGAATTTTTTTTATTTAAATCTTTTATAATTTATAAAATTTTAAATTATTAATGGTAAAATTGCATTTTGACCCCTTAAAAATAATAAAATTTTGATCTAATCCTCTAAAAATTATAAAGATCTAGGCTATTAAAATAATAAAATTATATTTTTACTATCATAAAAATATATCATCTAATTTCAGGCCTCCAAAAATTTTTTTAACTTTACCCCCACCTCCCCTAAACCGTATTTTTGAAACTGCCATTATGCACATATATATATATATATATATACATACGTGTATATGTAAATACCTATATGAATTCGAAATTTTTGATAAAGGAAGATGGATATTAATTTGAAAATTTTTAAGAAATTAAAATATAATTTTATTTATAAATTAATTTATGATTTTATTAGTTTTGAAAGAATTTAATAAAGAATTTATTTTATTTTTAAAGGATTAAAATATAATATTATTATATGTTAATTTATAATTTCATTGTTTATAAAGAAATTGATTTATTATTACTTTTTATTTTGGGGCCTAAGGGGTTGCATGCCCCTTGGATTCAAAGGGCTTTCACTCCCCCTCATTTTAAAAATTATTATTATGCTCTTGAAAATTTTAAAATTACTCATTAAAGTTTTATTTTTAAATAATTCAAGTAAATCCTCAAAATATTTATTTTTTTAAAATTATCATTAAATCCCTTAAACTTTAAAAAAGATTTAATTAAATCCTTCCAAAATTAAATGGGAAAACCCATCATATAAATTCAAAGCATGCATATAAAAATGGAATGGAGATAGTGGTGGCTGAAATGATTGAAAGGGGTTACTTTAATGGTCAAGGGTTGGTGGGGTGGATTTCAGAAAAAAAAATTGTACTAATTATTTAAAAAAAAAAAACACTGTATTTTTTATGGTGTAAATCATGTAGGCATGACCTCATAAAATCAGCATATTTCAGTAATTTTAAAAGAAAAATCTAGTAATACCATACATATATAAAGATTATGAAAATGTCAGTACCCCAGAAAACAATTTGCAAAAGGCTAATGTTAAACAAATGGCAAAATATTAAATTGGTAAAGGAAGTTGTAGAATATCTCCACTTTAATCACCTACCAATAATTGAAATTGGACTCTACCCATTGTTGGACTTATGTTGGTCGGTTTTTTATGGAAATTTTTAGTGGATCTAATCTTAATCATCTTTTCCCTTTTCATTCCCTTTTAGTATATCTGAATTAATTTCTTTATTTTTATTTCAAGAAATTTCTTTTCAGATTAAAAAAAATAGAAATACTATTTTTTTATCATTTACCATTCAACTCCAAACAAAATATTTCATTTATAGAATTATAAAAAAGCTTTCAAAGTATAATTTTGTTGAATAATAAATGGTATTTTTTAATAGTAAATGTTTATCTTGTTGAATTTTGGTCTTATTTGATTCTTTTTAATGGTATAAGGACTAAATTAATTTATTTAATAGTAGAGGGATTAATTTGATCCAGTCCCTATCATATAAGTTTAATTGTTAATATTATTAAAATTCTTTTATTAAATTAAAATTCATTACAACACCTCCTCTTTTTTTATATTAAGGGACTCTCTTTTTATTCAAAACATTGTACTAGTGAAATTAATAAAAGAACTTTAATGATTTTAAATAATTAAATTTGAAATTTGAAAAAAGAAGAAGGAATTACACTTGAAATAAAAATATTACATTTCAAATGTTAAAAAAATACATAAATTTATAATATATTCTAACTTTTTTGTTTAAATTTCTTGTATGTATGTATGCATGCATGCATGTATAGGTGAAGTGATAGCAGAAGCTTATGAGCTGGAGTATGGAAGTGACTGCTTGGAGATGCATGTTGGTGCTGTTGAGGCAGGGGAACGTGCTATTGTGATTGATGATTTGGTTGCAACTGGTGGAACTCTCTCTGCTGCCATTTCACTCTTAGGTAAAACTTTTAGCTTTTTTTGTTGGTGTTTTAGTTAATCATCAAATTATGATTTGGGTCTCTCTACTATACTTAAATTAAGATTTAATTATTACATTTTAATTTATCTCTATTTTAATTAGTTTAAATAGTTAATTATTTCAGTAGAAACGTTGTTGTGATTTTTTCTTTCTTAAAATGAAAACCTATTTTAGCATGATAAGTTAGAAAAAGTGTGCTTATTACATAAATTATGCAAATTAAATTCTAAATTTGAGGACTGTAAGCATCTGGATTGATTGATAAAATCAGATAACTCTTCATGAAATTATGTGAAAATAATGAGAATTCTTTTGTTGTTTAATTAGAACGTGTTGGTGCTGAAGTGGTGGAATGTGCTTGTGTTATCGGACTCCGGGAGGTTAAGGTAGTAAATATCCTTCTCTCTCATTCATAAAAATCCATCGACCTAAACATACTTAACATTAAGTGAAATACAAATAAGAGTTGGGTATGGTATTTATTATTAAAAATAGATACATCAATCAAATCGAATATAATGGTTTGCCCGAAAGCTATCGATTAGATCAGTTTCAATGAATTTTTTTGTAAATGATTTAAGTGCATGCTATCTTTATTTTTTTCAGGGACAACGTAGGCTTAATGGAAAGCCACTTTTTATTCTTGTGGAGCCACGTGAAATAGATAGCTGTTGATATTTATATGCTGATTTGCATAGAAGGGCTCATTTTGTATGATTCATTATTTTTCTTATGAAAATTTGTGCATCTTCCGCCTAGCTATGTTTCCATTTTGGCCAAAAAAAAAAAGCTTCCATGCACAAATTATGAAGAAATCATCTATATATTGATTCATCTTTCCCATAAAACAGCATAATGGTATTTCAGTCTTCACCCTCTTCAAAACCTTAAATCAATTATATATATGGATTATAATCATAACCATGACCTGTAAATTTTGACCAAAACTAGAAAATTGGATCCAATTAAACCGAAGCTGAACTTAACTCAATTTGATTATTGAAACCAATAATCCAGGCTCCCCAACTTAAACGTGTAAATTATTTGAATATAAAATTATTCAAAAATAATGATTTGGACAACTTGAATCTAAAATGATTTTAAAAAAAAATCCAAATGACTCAATTTTCAAAGCTCAAATTAGACATAACTCGATTTGACTATTAAAAGCTAACAATCAACTTGAACTTGTACAAGATGACTCAACAAAAAAAATCCAAATAACTTGGAAAATTTTTAAACTCAAATTAACCCTATCTATACTGGGTTGAATCATTCCGAAACCAACCCAATCTATCTAATTGATAGGTCTATTTGCAGGCATAGTTGCAGCTAATACTCAATCATCTTTGTAGGCAAACATAAGTTTAGCTGGTTGTGCTTGTAAGAGGCTATTGAAACTATAATCTTTCTAACAAGTTATCATATGCAAGAACAAGATAAAACCCAGACGCAAGGAAAACAGGAAACACATCAAACTTGGATGCTTTTGTTTTCATTTTTCTCCATTGTTATTCAAAAGATATTATATAGAATACAGCAGTGTTATAAAAGGGCATCTTCTCTGCATTACCGGTATACATGTAACCCCAAAATTCACAATGTAATTAATTTCTGTGGGACTATAATGGAGATTGTGGGGGTTACCTTATCATAATCTAAATGATAGAAAAATAACTACAATATTCAAACCCCATTGCATATTTTCTCAAGACTTGGTTAATTCCTTATCATTATTCTTTGATATGATTATCACATTTCAGTTTATGCCGTAGATGAGAATTTACCTGTTTTTTTAAGTTAGCATTCTCGGTGAAAATGCCTGCTATGATCTTCCTTAACTCATCATCTGTTCTATTATTGTAGTGGTTGTTCAATTGGATATCATCATTGCCAGTGGCACTGCATTCTTCCTTGGCTAATAGTTGCGCCTATTTAAATGTGCCAAAAAAAAAAAAAAAAAAGAACAGCAAAAATTATGGAAAGGCCAAGCGATAAAAGAATGGAAACTAACATTAAAAATTTAACATAAAGGCCCTGAAAAATAACATTAAACAATTAACAAAATGAGGGGAAGAGGCACATAAGCAGGGAACTCAATTATGTTTTTTTTACTTATGATTGTGAAAGAAAGTGTATATATCCTGGTCAGCATTTATATATATAATTTAATTGGGGAAAAAACTAACTTTTATTTTCTATAGAGTTATTTACCCTAACCGTACATAACTGGAAGTATTAAGAGATCAAGGGACAAGAGTTTTACAACTTTGAATGACCAAATAGCAAGGTACCTCGTCAAGTAGGAGAATGATTTTATTATCAGATGTAGTCAACAAATCCAGTGCTTCTTGAACAAAGGAAGAATCTTTGATTAAATTTTCATCATCTGTAGACAAATTCACACTGCATTCAAGAAGCCAGTTGTGAAGAAGCCGGCACTTGTTGAGCAGCTTTTCTCTAGCATTTCTTACATGCTTAATTATTTGTCTTTCCTGTACTAGTTGTACCTGCAAAATCCAAAGGTTACATCTGACAGCAAGAAACTTGGAGCAATGATTTGATTCGACTAGACTAATATATCTAGAATCCTTTAATTGTTTTATTTTGGTTGAATGTACAGAGAGTTACCTCAGCTTCAGCTTTTTCAGATAGTGACTGACCAACCTCCTGCTTCAGTTCCTTTCGGGATTTCCTGAGAGACTTGACCTCTTTAACCAGAACTTTAATATCTGCTTTTGATTTAAGCTCTAGCTCTTCATATCGCTTTGATATACTGTTCAGCTGTTCCTTAGTAGCATTTAACTCTTGCAGCATTGCATCTTTCTCCTCAGCAGCCAATTGGTTGGTTGTCTCTGTTATTTGCTTCTCATCCTGTCTCAAGTTTTGTTGTTCATTAGTGAATAGTTAAACATCATAAGTACATTTTATTCTCAAGTGCAGAAACTGCAGCAAAACAGTATGTTGTATACAGCAACCAGATAACATTTTCAATGCTTGTCCAAGAGAAATCAATGGTGGTTAAATTTTCAAAAGAAAGAAAAACAAAATTCACTCAACATTGAATACAACCTAGACAATCTGGTTCTTTAATGTTTCTATCCAAAAATTAGTTTTGGCTTTCTCTTCTGGGGTGTGTAAGAGGCTGAGTGTCAGATTCTTTAAAGAAGACGCCATACAACTAGGAACATACAATCATTAGTCATATATACAATGCCTCTCAAAGCATAATTTATCAGGCGAAGTTCATCTTTTACCTTTAATTGAGAAAAATCTGCGGATATCATCCATATCATGCACGTGCACACTGCACCATATGCCAGTAACAAAGAAAAATAAATTTTAAGAATAAAAAGGAGTTGATTAGTTGAATACATTACCTGATTAGGATTCAACTTCAACTCCATTTCCAATGATTTCCGCCGAAGTTCTTCCATCTCCCACTGCATTTGCGTAAACCTTTCTCTCTCAATCAGGATAGCTTGCTGCAGGTTTTCTTTACTTTTTTGTTTGGTGCTTTCAAGTTCCACTTCCAAATCCTTAACCTAAACAGCTCCAATTTTTAAATTCAATTTAACCTCAAAATTGCAAATCTTTTTACTAAGAATAAAACTCATTCCACCTCTAGTGGGATACTTTAAGCACCCAAAGATAAAACCCATTAAAAAATGGAATGAAATGATATATAATGCACTTGACACAAAAGAGAAAGAAATAGAACATGCAATTCTGAGATATACGAACACCAGATGCAAACCATACAGAAGTTGCTATTTTGCACACAATTCATCTGAATGTAGATCAAACAAAGGATATTATTGAAAGAAAGGGAAACCAATACAGTGACATATAAGTAGTCAGCTTCACAATTATGAGCTATCACTGCCAAGAGCTCCTGAATACTAAAAATATCTCAATTATATTGATTCTAAACTATTTAGTTTATGAGTTATGACAACTTTCAAAATTTATCTCAGAAAAAATGTCAAACTGCTTCCACTCACCTTTGTGGTAAGATAACCTTTCACTGCTATTTCTTGATTTAATCTGGCTACAAGATCCTCCATGTCAGTTTTTGCAGTGGCTAGTTTCCGCTGCATAGTTAAAAGAACCCTATTCATCTTATGACGCTGATCCAATGGAAGAACAATTTTTGTATCTCCAGAAGACTGAGGATCTGAGTTTCCAAGACTTCCCATTGTTTTTAATACTCCAGAAGTTCCAGGAAGGTCAACAAAGCCATTAACAGATGAATTTGGAATCCCAGAAATGGACATATCACTACATCTCAGAAAACTTACATCACTTCCAAAACTTTCAGTTGATAACTTCCGAGCATGACCAGCCACTTTAGCCGGCTCTAGCTCAGAAAAGAGTTCCAATCCATTACCAGTAATAAATGAAGCTCTGGACCCGTTTCCATTATAAATATCTTTCGCTGAAGTACTATTCATGTTTATGGCCAATGTTCTATGCCTAGGAAAATCTTCTAGCTGCTCCAAAATTGCCTGTCCCATGAATAGTCCCTCATCAATATTCGACATACCATACTTCACAAGTTTTTCTATTGAACCTGTTAAATCTTCATCCAGTGTCAGATCTCCTGAACCAATTTCAGAACTGTCATCTCTCCCTAATCTAGGTGTCCCAAGCTCAGATGTCTCATAAGCAGTATCACTACCATAATCTGATGTCATTGACGAACCACCAGCAAAATGAGATATACTTGAACTGGAAGGAACTTTTGAAGAAATTGTGCTATTTCCAGCAATATTAGCTTCTGATGAGCATTCGTTTAATTCTTGGAATGCTGAAAAGAATAAGAAATGTAAAAACTCCCAAGTTAATGATAAAACTAATCTTGACTATGGATAATATATATAGCCAATTAGATAACCTGTCACAATAGATTCTATTAAACATCCATTTTTATAGGTAAACTTTATAAGATAACTACATCTTAAAGTCATATTAGTTAAAGCCAACAACCTCTTGGCCTAGTGGCAAGATTATTGTGTTGTGTGGCATGAGATCTTGAGTTCAATCTCTAGCAACTCCACCCCTACCCCAATTATCAGAGAAAAAGAAGGGTCCTATTAATTAAGTAGAATTGCACATACAAGACCTCGCAGCAGCTTCTAGTTCAAGAAAGGATGCCACTGAGACACTTCTTGACATGTCAATGTCAGACAATAGCTTTGTCATCCACTCCTCCAATGAACACCTTCTCTGCAACAAAACAAAGCCTTTTGAGGACATTAGTCACTCAGATAACATAACTACCATCAATAGGTTTAATCTGGAACCTTTCATTTCTTTGTTTTTTCCCTCAATAAACAAATTTGCAACTCGCATAAAAAAATCATTGCTACTGTAGCAACTTCATATAGCTTCTTTATTTAGTTGTCTAAATAATAACTGAGAATGACCTTCCAGTTTCAAAACTCAAAATTTTTTGTCCAACAGATGATTGTGATATTGTCAAGTAAAATCTCTAGTCAATACCATGTTTGTTTGTCAATAGGAAACCATAGATAGCATACAGATGGAAAACTTGAAACATATTAAAAAAAATCCTTTATGGATTTGATTTTTCACTCATCCAATGCTAAGTTACATAGAAGAATTTTGGTAAGTTTTGACCAAAATAGCCTACCACAAAGAACTGTCAAAAGTTGTGGTAAAATAGTTGTAGGACAAAATAGTGCTGAGTAAATGCCCAAAAAGTACAAAGTCTAGTGGCGCAAGATCCGAGAAGTTATCAAGGGATGAACTTGTTATTAGCAACTACAAGAGAAAACAAAGCTAGCGGTGAACGTTAAAGATTTAATATGAGAACTAAAATAGACTCATGGCACATTTTCCAGATGATGAAGAGAAGGATGTAGCTACAGTAGTTCTAAGGAAAATAAGCAAAGTGAAAAAACTTCTTGCCAACCTCTTCCAACAAAGCCCTACTTTTCAAACGCAACAGCCCCTTGGGTGGAGAAGGGGGAAGACTTTTCTTGGGATACGCCTTTTTGAGCTGTAGAGGAAAGTCAATAACAATATAAGAGGTCTCCAAAAAAGTTGTATTTGAATATTTTACTCAGGGTGCATGCCATTTGTTTCCACAGTAATGCTCAAGTGATATGTCATAATGACAATTTTGTAACATACACTTTAAATGATGGACTTCTTGGTTCAACATAAAGAAAATGGCAGGACTTACTTCATTGAATAGCTTCAAAAAATCATTAAATCTTCTCAATACTCCACGTGTAGTTGTAATACCATCTGGTGATTGTACCCCTACATGTACCCTGTAAAACTGGCACCTAAGAATGTTATTTGAGAACCATGGCAAATATATAGTGACTAAAATGTTAAAACATTTACATGAATATGATTGATGATTATCACAGAATCACAATGTGTCTGTTAAAAAATTGAAAGGAAGACCAAAGAGTATTAGATTTACATCACATGGATCCACTTAGATGTAGAAAGTTTTTTCTGAACCCTAATCTACAATCATAGCCTAAGTGTTATAAAGTTAAAGATGAGAACAAAATTTGTGTTGTTAAAGATAACTCGAAATATCACTAAGTCACAACAAGACAGTGAGATACAATCTACCATAGACATATATACTAGTGATTACCACTACAGGATCTGAATCTCTTGATTTTGGAAGGACAACCCACGAAGGTATTGTAACACAGTAACTCCATCCAGTTCGAGGATCATGTGGCCAAACAGTTTCTCTCCCATTCTGCATGTATATGTAAATTGAATAAGTGCTAAAACCAAAATTCAATTATAAGTTTCCGGACAGCCAAAAAAGTTCTACTAATAAAATAGCAACATGAATGAAGAACATCAAAATCCATTCCTTTCTAAGTTAAAAGAAAGTTAGTATTCAGAATGCCAATCTATGTCAAGATTAAAGTATAACTCAGCCCTTACTTTTAGATGTCTAGATTCTTGATAGAATTCTCCTATCACTGTCCTTATGAAAAATACTACAACTAAAATTTCAGCAGCAAATGCTTAAAAACCATGGGAACTTTGTAAATGCTCAAAACCAGCTTATGAGGACTTATACTGACAAGCGAAGCAAACATAAAATTCTAAATTTACTATATTAATGCATTTAAAAACTGGTTAAGAGGTATTTTATGTAAAAGTCTTTTTCAATTGAGATTAAGATAGCTACATCAGTTACTGAAACAATCTAGCAATCAAGTCCAATCTCATAATTGAAAAATATCCAGTCTTTTTTTCTTTTAGTCTTGATCCACCATAAAACTCACTCTAAACATTAAATTATTGTTCAAAATTCTAGAATTTCATGAATTAAAAGCTCTTCAACAACAAAATCTAAGTGCCGATTCGAATTCCAAACTAATTTAAAATGAAATGGTAAATTTGTAAGGAAGCTGACCCATTTACGAGGGGGCGGACTCCAATCCATCCCGAGAGGCAGTGGCGAAGTCCCATCGTGCCTGTGCTTCGGTGGACTCCGTCTCTGCATCATCTATTTCTCCTTTTTATTCACTACGAAACGACGCCGATCACTGTCAGGGAATCGAAATTGAACATTAAAATCGATTGCAAAGAGCTTTTAGGGTTTATTGATCGGATCGGGGGGAAAAAGTAGACAACTGTACCAAAGCGTCACGCAGGTGTTTAGACGTAGGAATTTCAATTATTTGGCCTTTTTCTCTTTTACTATTATTGATTAGATTTAATTATTCCCCGGTCCCTGTACTCTTTAAGCTTTTAAAATATAATCCTTTTATGAATTTAGTACCTGATTAAAATATGTTTCAATGAACCTTTATATTTCTAAAAATTTAATTTCTTTACCTTTTCAGATTTCAAAATTTATGTTTAATTGTTTACTTTATTAAAATTTTTTGGTTAAATTCGTTGATATGATATTTTGACATAAAAATACACTCTTGAGAGTCAAGTAACAGAAAAAAATAACATTATAATAAATATATATTTAACAAAATAAATTTTAATAATATTAATAATTAAATTTACATTATTAAATAAAAAAAGTAGAAAAAATTAATTACTTCAAATAAAAAATAAAAAAATTAAATTTCAAATATACAAAAAGTACAAAAAGGTGCATATTTTAACTTTAATTTCTCTACTTTGAATTTGATTTTAATTTTCAAATTAGACATGTATTTAAAATTTTGTGAATAAAAATAAATTAAATTTCAAAATTTTAAAATATATAGGGACTGATTATAAATTTAAACCTGCTAATTATTATTGATAATTTCGGAATTTGACAAAAAGACGCGTGCATTTTAAGAGGGGAGAAGTGGGCTTGGGGAATGGAGCCTGCTCCGGAATGATTGCCTTATCTGCTTGTATGGGTGTTTTAAATGCTTGTATGGAATAGAGCCAACCTCGAACTCAGAATTTGAAGTTTATATTTTGCTCAATTAAATTTATTTATAATTTTCGTACACAAAGCTGGTGGCTTATTTAACAAAAAAATCTGAAAAAAAAATTGAGAAACTATGCTGACGATTTAGGCTGTTTTTATTTTCTCTCCTCGAAACGTGTTTTATAAGGCGTATTTTCATTTCAATGTAATTCTTTTAACGGTTATTGATTACAAGAGCTCCAACAACTATAAATTTTTTTATATAAATCCCTTCAAATTTTATTCTTTTCAACTAAATACTCCATCAGGGGCGTAGCTAGGAAGGGCTGGCATGGGCCCCGGCCCCCCTAAAATGTAAAATTATTATTTTGACCCTTAGAATTTTTTAAAAATTTTAAATTAGTAAAGGTAAAATTGCACTTTGGCCCCCCTAAAATTAGAAAAATTTAATTTAATCCTTTACAAATTATAAAGATATAAACTATAAAAAATTAAAATTTTATCCGGCCCCCCTAAAAAAATTTTCTGGCTTCGCCCATGTACTCCATACTCATTCTTCCTTCCTAAATTCTCAATTCTCATTACTCAATTTTCAATTATCTATTTTCAATCTTCAATTTTCAATCCTCAATTATTTTTTTAATTTTATTCTCTTCGATTTTAATTTATTCGTTATAATTTTTAAGTGGCAAATCAACTTATTCGTTTGGATGACAAGCATATCCCTAGTGTTCAACTTATTCATTTGGATGACGATATCGGATAAAGTTAAAATTGGCGGTTGCATGCTACTTCAATCGTGGCATATCGACTACCATTTTTACGCCCCCGAGTGGAACTCCCTTACGAATTTTCACTTGTCATATGGTGAAATTCATTTAATAATATCATTACCATTTTTATTTTTCATTGTTGTATTTTTTGAAATAACATATTGTTTGAATAGGTGGAACAACCCCGCGAGACATAGCTATATACCGACCGAACTCGAGGATATCCGATTAGCTTTAGATTAAGAAACCGAAGATGAGGTTTGTTTATGAATTTCAAACTTATATAATATGTATTATAGCACATGAAATTAAATATTAAGCATGTGCTAAAAATTATAAATTCGTACTGCATTTTGTATGGATGCCATATGCGGATTCGAGGATTCAATAATGTGTCCCGATCGAATTTTTGACCAATTGCAACATTTGGCACGTCAAAGTGCCATTGGTCGTTTTTGCAATGGTTGAGATGTATGAATCCGATCAAATGATGCTACAGTTCGGGTGTATGCAACGTATTCCGTCGCCTCCCCAAGAGCTCGAAGACCTGCACAAGATTGACTTACAGGGGAGACTCGAGGAAGATTGGCCAACATTCCACAAGAAGTATATCGAGATGTGGCAGCGTAGGTATAACGAAAAGCCATATCTACTGCTAGCTTCAGAAAGGAGTAAGCACCATCGCCGTAGGAAGCCAAGATGAAGACCCATCAATCCTAGGTCGGTAGAAGATGTCGCTGCGGGATCAACATCTGCTCCATCTGCACCGGAGGACTCGATTGCTATGCAACCTCCCAGACCATATGATTCATTTATTTTTTCTTCTAACCCAGTTTTTTTGTTACAAGTATCATAGCATGCACACTTATTCCCTGCATCATCACCTTCAGCTTTGGTTTATTTTACAAAACCACCATAGCACGCACAATTATTCTCTGCATCAACACATTCAGCACAAGTTTATTTTACACAAGCACCATCTCACGTGCAATCATTTCCTGCATCAAGACCTTCTCCAGGGATAATTTTTGCACGACCGCCACCCACTGTACCGTATTATATGTTGATCTCGCCAAAAACACCAATTCATTCGGTATCGCCGAAAATTCCCACCTTTTATCCGCAACTGGGCCATATGACACCATATATTGGCCCGCCGATAGTGTCGCAAACACCCCCAGCATTGTGGTTCTATCGAGGTGGGTTATCCTTGCAACTACCGACTCAAACAGGGGGATCTACGATGGGCGGCTAGGACATTATTGTAGTCAACCACGGAGGAAGGAGATGAAGTCAGCAATCAACCCTGACGTGCATGTGAAGATGAAGCCAAAGTCAACGGGGAGCCGCCAAAGCAAATAGTGCGACAGAACCCTAGGCGTGCTCGATGCCCACCTGGTTGTGGCACACATTCGAGACGTCGATGATTATATTATTTTGTAATTTTGTAATTTTTGTATACTTTATTTTACATCCCATATGTACACTTATTTATGCAAAACAAATTCATTAAATTGGTTTAATTTGTACACAATCATATTGTGAGTTTAAAATTTACAATTATTTATGTTACTAGTTCATTTAAGTTTTTCTCTGTCCATTTGTTAAGTACAATAATTTTAGAAAGCAAAGAATTGCTCAGAAGGATCGGAAAAAGATTAAAACTTTGGCTTGCGTATTGTAATATATCTTACTTCAATAATTAATATTAACTTACACTTTACAGAAAAAATTAATGAATAAAACGAATAACTTAGTGTTTTTACTGCATGAGTTAGTGTTTTTATTAGCTCTTCTGCACATCAATAATTAATATTAACTTTGGTGTGCGAGTCCTACACGTGTGATTTCAACCAACCCAACTTGATTGCTTCTAAGCCCTGCAACTTGGGATTCTTGGGATAATTTTTTTTTCCTTTATACCCCGTCCAATCCCCTACATAAATGCTCCTTCTTCATCCCCTACTCACCCATATCTCGGCCTCCTCTAAATTGTTTTTTTTCTTGTGTGTTAAAATTTCATAGAGCTCAGTAACCTACAAATTTCACCTACCGTATGAGTATGGAGCCATCACTTGAGAATCCAAGATCGCTTGCAACTCGAGGTCCAAGTTGACGATCATTATACCATTCCGGGTTGAAGTGTAACTAAGCTTTCAAGTTTACAAAGGTTATGCTGTCAAAGGATAAAACATAACCGGGGTCGTAGTTGACGGTGCTAATGCGGGCACCACAATGAGTTTCTCCTCATCAGAGAAGCATGCTTCATAAAACTCAAACACAAGCACGAGGAGAAAAACGCAAGGGCCCTTTTAGTATAATCAAGTAATTCGTATTATCCATCTCCACCGAAGGCGGTGACCTTATTAGTATAATCTGTTACACCCCAATGCTGTCACAAGTTATATTAACGGGGTCATCGCCTTCGGTGGTGATGGATAAGATGTATTACTTGATTATATTGAAACGTCATTGTGTTTTTCTTCCTCGTACTTATGTTTGAGTTTTATAAAACATCCTCTTTTGATGAGAAGAACTCGTTGTCGTGCCCGCATAACTACTGTCAACAATGGCCCCATTTATGCTCTATCCCTTGACAACATAACCTTTGTAAACTTGAAGCCCTAGTTACACTTCAACCCCGGACCGTATAATCACTGCTAAGTGGGACCTTGAGTTGCAATGCAATTCGACTTCCCGGGTGATGGCTCCATACTCACATGGCAAATAAAATTTGTAGGTTACCTAACTCCATGACACCACCGTAAATTCAAACATTCCTTAAAACTATGACCATGTCTATCTCAAACACGAACAAAAATAAATCTACAAACTTTTAATTTCCAACCGCAAGAAAAAAAAACAATTTTTACCAAAGTGAAAACGCATCTTACAGGGCGCGTTTTCAGGAGAGAGAATAAAAACAGCGTAGATTAATAAATTTTTAGAAAATCAACATAATTTCTCAATTTTTTTCCGCGTATTTATATAAATTAACCCAAAGCTGGTTTATATTTTAGCCTTAGTTGGTTCATAATTAAGTTCTTTTTAAAAATATAATTTTATAAAATATATCAATATGAAAAGCTTGATTAGGTTCATGATCAATTTGAATTGAGATTTACGATAATCGAATTTGGCTCAAACAATAACATGAGTTCAAGCTCACCCCGATAATTATCGAATCAAATTTGAGTTTTTTCAAGTCAAAGACGAATAGCTTGCAAGCATCAATCTCATTTACACCTTATTATTGACTTTTTTTTTCCGAAAAAAATTATATTTATAATTTATTTATGAAATAATTTCAATATATAATCATATATAATAAAACAAGGTACGAATTTAAAATTTTAAAAAATTATATATCTAATTTTAAAATTTTATCTTCTTAATAATAGTTTTATCTAATTTTGTAATTACTTATTATTTTTTAATAATCTTAAATAATAAACTAAAATTTAAAAATTAAAAATTTATATTAAAATTAAAAAAATACAAAACCAATTTCATTTTAAATTTCAAAGTTATGTTTATACTTATCTAAAAAATATAGTATGTAATATAAAATTTTAAAACAATTTTTTATATCTAAATAACAAACAAATATTAATTGCCCAAAGAGGATTACTTAGCAGTATATACTTGGTGAGTGTTGTATGGATCTCTTTACCTGTAAATTTTATTTTTGCTAGATTTCTATTGGGGTATTCCTTGGGTTCATGTAGTGTCTTTTATCACTGGCATTTGGTATATCGATTTGATTGTGACTCTGAATTGCTCCACTTTCTAGATCAAAATCAGCAAAAGAAAATGCCGATAAGGTCAAGGAAACAGGTTTGTATGTGCCTGAAGTATGACCAGATGCTTTACTTTTGAATAGAAGTTCAGACTATAGATGGTTGCAGTGATGTCTTCTTTTAATCTTTGTGACGGAAAACAGATGTTGGAGTTATAGGGTTTTGAAAACTATATGAAGTGACACTAAATAGTTGAAGTAAAGTTTAGCTGGTATTGAAATTTTCAGCAGATGATGCTTCTTCTATCCATTTATGGAACAGGTGTGCTTTCTTTTTTTCCTCCTCTAAAATTTAAGCAATACCAGAACAATGTATGAGAATAAAGCCATAGGTCTGTCTTTTACCAAAAGTTCTTTGGTATTTGGTAATATTGACATCACCCTGAAGGTTTATATTATATCTCATATGCATATACATGTATGTATGTATGAATGCGTATATATTGGGGGCGGGTGGTTGTTTGTGAGAATGGTCAGTGCTGGAGCAAGTCATGTTAGTTTTATATGGCTAGTACTAATTGCAGGAGCAATTTAATCAAGAAGCAGGTAGACATCAGTGCTGAATATTTATTGTTGTTGATTTTTGGACCTTGAATTTTTCATCTAATAATCTCAAATTTTGGTGTTATCATTTTTTTCCTAATATATTAATTTTCATATTTGTTGGCAATTTGATTATATTCCAGATTTATAAAATCAAGTTGTGTTATATCAGTTTTAGTTTCTCAAATATGCTCAAGTTGTTATCATTTAGATAAATATTTAATTAAACAAAAAATTAACTAGATAATTTATCCATTTAATTTAACTTAAATATTTATTTATATATTATCTATTTTAAAATTTGATTTTTTAACATAAATTTTTTTAAAAATTAATTATCTCATTTAAAAAAATATATTTTGAATAAAATTATTTTACTTATAAATTTATCTCCTTTACATATTTTGAGATATAAATCTATTAAAATTATAATTTAAAACTTAAATCATAATTATCTTTAAATTTTAATTACCTACCAATAACTCTATATATTATAAGATTAATCTATGTTTAATCTAGGAAATTTTATATATATATATATATATATCATATACATATAATAATTTAAGACATATTTTTATAAAACAAAATATTGAATTACAAAATATATAAAAAATTATTAAATTATTTAAAATTATTTATGATATCAATCATAAAATTAAGTTTATACAAAATTATAAAGTAATTTTAATTGATATATACAACCAAACTCATGCATTGCCGGAAAAGAAAATTAGTTTTTTAATATATATATATATAAGGATATATCAATTAATTTAGTCTTTATACTAAGGAGCCATATGGCTCCTTAGTTTTTTAATATATATATATATATATATATATAAGGATATATATAAGGAAAGAAAATTGTGTCCATCTTCTTCCCCCATGGCCGAAAATCACTAAGGAGCCATAGCTAGGGTTTCTTCAACTTTCAAGCTTGATTGTAAGTGCATCCTAGCCCCGTTTTTAATGTTCTTCATATTTTTGAGATCCTCGTAGCTCGGTTTAGCTATTTCTAGCTATATTATGAGCTAGGGTTTATGTTCAAAAATTTACCCATGTATGACATGCATGTATTTTAATGATTTAAGGAAGAATATGAAAGTTTGATGTGTGATAAACATCTTTTTCTAAGTGATTTTCATGAAAAATGCATAAAAGGACCAAATTGCAAAAGTTATGAAAGTGGTCATACATGGGTGAAATAGTGGAAATTAGGGGCTGTTGTAGTTAAGAAAATGATTCGGCTAGGCCTAAAATGCAAGAAAGTTGAATAAAAATCATTTTACAAGCCTAGGGGCAAAAGTATAATTATGTGAAAGTTTAGGGGCAAAATCATAATTTTGCCAAAGTATGAATTATGAGTCAATTTAGTCAATGTGAATATTAAACAAGTGAAATTGTTATTATAGATCAAGAAACACGAAGCCCGGACCGAAACCGAGGCAAGAACAAAGTATTGGACTAAATTGAACATCTACACACATATTGAGTACCGAGGTAAGTTTGTATGAAATTAAAGCTATACAATGTTATTCTACTTGTAATTACTTTATTTTATGAGAAATGTATATAAATTCCATGAAGTTAATTTATTATGATTTGGTGAGATTGAAATGATAATGTATTAAGTTTAAGTCCCAGTCGAAAATTCGGAATAACTAGGATACCTATGTCACGACATGAAATAAGGAAGGTCCCGTATAAGACCATGTCTGGGACATGGCATCGGCACCGAATGTAGGTCCCGTATAAGACCATATCTGGGATATGGCATCGGCACCGAACGTAGATTCCGTATAAGACCATGTCTGGGACATGGCATCGACATCGAATAAGGAAGGTCTCGTATAAGACCATGTCTGGGACATGGCCTCGGCACCAAAGAAAGATCTCGTGTAAGACCATATTTGGGATATGGCATCGACATCTATGTACGATCTCGTATAAGACCATGTCTGGGACATGGCATCGACATCGAGTTAAGAGATCCCGTGTAAGACCATATCTGGGATATGGCATCGGCATTGAGAGGTGATCCCATGTAAGACCATATCTGGGATATGGCATTGGCATCATAATATATGTGTGATGAGATTGAGTATCCTCTGATATTCCGAGTAATTCAATGGGAAAAAGAGCTAAGTATGCAAAGATGGCAAGAGATAAGCTATATAAAGATGACAAAGAGTTAAATTTAAGTGAAAGATGATTATGATTTAAGTTTATGTTTATGAAAGCATAAGTGCTAAATTATGTGATGAAGTGATACAAGTACCATGAGTAAAATACGAGTTATGATACCCTAATGTGATATGTAATGGGTAAGAGTAAGTATGAGTAAGTATGACAAAGTATTTGAGAACTTGTGTTATTATTGTTCTATGAGATGAATGAATTTTTCCATGAGCATTTATGTTGCTATTTTTATTCATGCAAACTTACTAAGCTATATGCTTACCCCTCTCTTTTCCCTTTTCCTTGTAGTATCGCCAAGCTAGCTCAGGGATCGTAGGACGTCGGAGCTTGGATCACACTATCAACTAATCTTTTGGTAAAGTAAAGTTGATTCATTTTGAGTATGGCATGTATAGGATCTTGGTAATTTTGTGCTATGTCATATTTGAAAGCCAAAGTGTTGGCTATTAATGTCATTCACCCATTTTGTAAATGACCATTAGTATTTGGCCAATAATTGTCAAGTTTATTATCTTAATGATGATGAGTTTTATGAAGTGGAAGTTCATGCAATTAATGGAGTAAAAAGTGAAGTGTAAGAATGATGATTAGGGACTCTTCATAGTGTTTATTATTTCCATGTTATGTGTTGCTTGTGTTGGTATATATGTGTTTATGTTTCAGGGTGGCAATAGGCTTGGAAAATAGCCTTCTAATTGTCCACACGGGTAGACACACGGGCGTGTGTCTAGGCCGTGTGTGACACACGGCCAACCCCATGGGTGTGTTGATTGGCCGTGTGTCCCCCTGCATCAAATTTACGAGAATTCGATTCGCCACATGGGCTAGAACACGGGCGTGTTCCTAGGCCGTGTGCCATTAAGAGGTTGCTGATGTCATAAACAGAATACCCAGGTTTTCACACACGGGTGAGGACACGGGCGTGTCTAGGCCGTGTGAGGGACACGGGCCACTGACACGGGCATGTATCCGGCCGTGTGAAAACCCCTGTAGGTTCGAATTGAAAAATAAATTCCACACGGGTTGGGAACATGGGCGTGTGTGACCACACGGCCTGCCCACACGGGCGTGTTCCATTCCACACGGGCGTGTGGCCCTGTTTTAGGTAAAAATTTTCTAAGTGCACCAAAGTTTCCGGTTTGGTTCCGAACCATTCCGATTGTATGTTTAGGGCCTCGTAGGCCCATAATAAAGATGTTATGAATGTGAATGAAGAAGTTTAAAGTTGAAACAAAATTTTATAGCCGATGTTGTATGATAAAGTAAGTTAAGTACGGTAATGCCTCAAATCCTGTCCCGACGTCGGATACAGGTAAGGGGTGTTACAGATAGCATTGAAGATATCATTGAAGAATGAATCTCCAACAATCCATGAAACATCCCTTACCCATTCTGAGGACCGGTACAAATGGAAGATGCCATTAGAATACATTCAAAGCAAAATACTTGACTTTCTTTAAGAAAATAAATATTAGAACATTTTATAGGGTCATTAAAAATAGGTAAATAAAATTTTAGCATTTTAAAATCATGTTATAAACATTTGGATAAGGTTCGAGAAGGTTTCCAGGTGTCCGGGCCCAAAACAACTCTTGAAAAAACTTCAACTATGATGAGCTGTTAGCTTGATCAATCAATGCAAATAGTCAACAGGGGGTGAATTGACCTTTTAAAAATTAGTGGAAGAGAGACAAGAAAAATAGAAACAATGAACACAAGTGGTTCGGTCTCAATTGCCTACTCCATTACCTTAGCTTTCCACCACTAAGGATTTTCCCAAATTCACTAATTTGATTCAACCTTTGAGGGCAAAGTTTAACCTTACAACTCCTTTAAGATTTATACTCAAAATTTTAAGACTTAAACCCTCTTAAAAGAGTAAACAAATGAGCAAACAAAGAAACAATCCTTACAATATTAGGATGTTTGCTAATTAAGCACTCATACAATAAAAACACTTGAGCTGATAAAAAAATATAATGAATGCTCACAAGTGTTTACAAGAAAAGATGAAGAATTTTAAGCACAAATTGATTGGTAATGAATTTTTTATGTATATTGAAGCTTTTGATCTTTTGTAATTCTCTTGTTGTTGTAAAGGCCTTGGAAACTGATATTTATACCTCTAATTGATTTTAAACCATTTGGGTTGGTGAGAAATTGAATAGAGTCATTGGAGATGTAAGAATAGGTGCATTAATGTTTCATGCAACAACAAGTATCGATACCTTTTAAAAGGTATCGATACTTTGGACATTTAATGCCTAAATTTAGTGACCATTAAAGCCTATAGTATCAATATAATAGAGGAAATATTGATACTTGCTATGAGGTATTGGTACCTTGGAGAGAGTATTGATACTCAGACAATTTCTTGTTTAATTTTCAAAACATCGAACCTCAAAACGGTATCGATACCATGGGAGGGTATTGTTAAATTTTGCAAGGTATCGATACTTTTATGAAGGTATCGATACTTTGTATTTGTGCTCAATCTTCTTTAAGAAATAGAAGTTCAAATTGGTATCGATACCAGGCATAGGTATCGATAATTTTTGAAAGGAATCGATACTTGGTTAGAGGTATCAATACATTGGATTTTTGCTCAATTTTTCTGAACTTCGAAGCTTAAATCGGTACCGATACCTTAGAGGGTATCACTACTTTGACCCTTGAGAGCATTTTAACTTGTTTAAAAGTGTGTGCAAAATTATTTATTGTTTTGAAGAACTTTCAAAATATTTTCTAAGTGTTTGAAAGATTAGATTTAAAATTTTATCTCTTAAAAATATTTTGAAACAAATTTTTACTTTGAAATTTATCAAGTTTTATTTCAAAAACAAGTTTTGTTCAAAAACATTATATTTGTTATATCAGATAAATCTTAGTTTAACAATCTCCCCTTTTTTTGATATAACAAAATATTTTGGTAAATTTTATTTTTGAATAAGTTACTCTCCCTTTCTAAAAATCAATTTCAATTCAAGGCTCGATTTTGTTTTTGAAAGGTGATCACAAAATTGTAGAGATTAATTACCAACCATTTTACCTATTTATCTTTTCTCCCCCTTTTTGTTATATAAAAATAAATCAATGTAAAGTTTAAAGAGAAAGAAACGGTTAGTCCAAAAATATAAAGCAATTAAGAACAAGGAACTAACATTGAAAATAAAACATCGAAGTATTTCAAAAAACTAAATAAATGTTAAAGTCCAATAACCATAGGAATAGGAAAATAATTCAAACAATGCATAAGATCGAAAATGAACATGAAGATGCATGAGTGCAAAATAGATCCTAATTATCTTGGGGTGGCTGTGGTGGAGGAAATTGTGGCATAATATAAGCCATGTGTTCCTCCAACGTAGTCATCCTAGCCCCTAAGCCTCGAAACTCATCACTAACAACACCATGAAAGCTTCTAAATTCATTGCTCAAAGAGTTAATAGCGATAAGGAAAGCGTTAGTCTCGGTCGAAAATGGAGTGACTAGGGGTAGAGCTTGCTCGAGATGTGGAATCAGATCACCGCCTTTAACATCTTGATCTTCCTCATTATGGGGTTTGGGTTGAGCACCCTTGACCCATGTATCAATGTGAGGGTCCTTAGTGTAACCAGCATGTCGTAGGGCATCAAAACTTAGAGAAGTAAGAGTGGCCAAAGGAGGACCGCCTCAGGTGGGAATTTTAAGGTGTTTGAAAATGTGCAAGAGGTAGGTTCCGAATGGTAAGGTCACAAAGCTAGTAAGCTCTTTGCCAATGACTTTGGTTATATCGTTAAACATTATTAATGCAAGGTCGGGTCACTTATTTGTTTGAAAGCAATCAAGCCACCAATAATCAATGGCTCAAACAACATGTTTGGAAATAGGGAGAAAAATCCATGTAAGACTTAAGTGAAGCAAACAGTCATGGATATTGAGCTTTGAAACATTCAAGCTCGGAATGATTAAGGTTGAGTTTGAAGAGTCTTTTTCATTTTACTCACCACTAGGTGGTAATTTTAAAAATTCCCCAAAATTTTCTAAGGTGAACGGATGAGAATTCTTTGAATTACCTGATTTCGAAGATGACAAATATTCTTCCTTGGTGAGTAATATTGAGTCTAAAAATCTGCAAGAAATTCTCGAGGAACTTACAGTTCCAGGTTCTAAGTGGACTGTGTTAAAGCAAGGAATTCACACTTGTTGCAGAGAATATTTGACACCACTAGCGAAGGTATGGTTCTATTTCATTCGATTCAGTCTTATGCCCATTTCACATGGGACTACAATTTCATTAGAGCGAATGGCCTTATTATACTTGATTTTAACTGGAAAGACCATTGATGTGGGAAAAATCATCCTGAGAGAAATGTGGAATTGTGCCGCTAGACGTTTTGGCCCAGCTTACTTTCCCTTTACGATAACAATTTTGTGCTTGAAAGCTAAAATTCTTGCAAACGTAAAGAAGACAGGTTATAGCCAGGGCACAATCACAGATTAGGGCCTCTATCGAATAGCTGGAGACTTTGTTCTACAGCAACAAGTTGAAGAGAGCAAGGATCCTGAAGAAGAAGAAGAAGATCCCACAGAGATCGAACCAATGCAGTCAGCTGAAATCCTTGATAAGGCAGAACCAATGGAACCAGTAATCGAACCTGACATCACAACTTCAATGTTCAAGACTCAACCGCCTCGCCCAGATCTTCGAGATGAGCTGTCAAAATTGATGGACATCATGCAACATATGCAGTGGCAACAACAAGCTTACTAGAGATATTCAAAAATACGGGATGACTCAATGAGAAGCGCTCTTACGAAAATATACAATGACCCGTTTATTTTTGTGCTTGAGTTTCCAGATTTCATATTTGAACCATGGAGTCCACTATTGAAGAGGGAGCGAAGCGATTCATGCAAAAACAAAGACGATGGAGCAAAAGATGAGTCGAATTCGGAAGGATCTGCAAATAAATAAAAGGGAGGATCTTGACTTTATTTTATTTCCGTTCTTAGGTTATTTAATAGGATTAGGTTTTATTAGGAATTTTTATTTTCGTATAATAAATCAAGAGGTGGAAATCATAAATAAAAATGAACAAGTTGCAAAGTACAAAGTGTGTCTATAGATATATACATGTCTAGGATTGAATCTAGAGAGAACTTGGTACTTAAGCAGTCAAATTGACTCACCTCCTCTTTTCTAGAATCCTACCTGGTGTATAGTATCTATTCATTTTTAACAATGAGGACATTGTTCATCTTAAGTAGAGGGGACCGAAAAATTGAAATTATTTTCTCTCAGAATAAATTTTTCTTTAAGTTATGATTAGGTTATATTTTGTTCAAAATCAAAAAATTGAAATTTTGTTAAGTATGCTAAACTTCAGTATGAATAAAGTTCGATTATTTCAATAATTGTTATGTTAATTGAAATATGACATAAATGTATTTTTAATAAAGCATGCAAATCATACCATAAAATTTTTAGTTCCTTAGGAAAGTTAGGCATGCATGAAGGTTTAAGTATCTAAAATTGACTTAGTAGTTTCTTGAGGTGAAATCCTAGGAAGCATGGACTATTGAAAATGATTTAGGAAACTTTTGTTTGGATCGTTTGAGCCTTTCAAGCCAATCTTGATAAATTTTTATCCTTTGAAACCCAACTTTGAGACTATATGGCCTAATTTTATTTGAACCTTTGCAATATTTAGCCATCACTTTTCTCTTAATTATCTTTAAATTGTCCCAAACACTAGACTCAGTATTATTCAGAATATTCTTTGAAAAAAGTTTGGGGGAGTTGAAAAGAAATATCAAATGCTCAAAAAATTGTAGTACATATATCAAAATGCTCGTGAAAAAAAAAGAGAAAAAAAAGAGAGTGTATGTACTCGAAAGAAATAGATGTATAAAAGAGAATGTGAAAGCAAAATAAGTTGGTGTATTGAAGGTAATTATTTCGAAGGTCCGATTCAAGCTAAGTCTAGAATTTTTAGCCTAAGTTTATCTATCTTTTACCTACCCCTAGCCTAGCCATGTTACAACCTATTTAAAAGACCTATTGATTCAAGTTTCTGTGCTACCTACATTAGTGGAGAGAAATTTCTATGTTCAACATATGAAGGCATAAATTAAACTTGATTATTGCAGCTTAATCTTAAATAAAGGAATAAAACCAAATTGGTAGGGATTTACATGTTTTTATTGAGACAACATTTAGTCTATTTTTTCTATCATAATAGTTGTTGAGATTAATTTGAATGATATGTATGCTTAAGTAGCATAATTATCAAATTTCTTGTTTTTGAGCATAAGTATACTAAAATCATAATTTTGGGAAGAATGTTGTTTTGAAGAAATTTTTCAAAGGTTTTTTCAAGAAATTCTTTTCAAATTTGTACATTACTCGAGACGAGCAATGAATTAAGTTTGGAGGGTGTGGAAATACGAAAATATACACACTTTTTCATGCTCTTTTTAACTCAAATTCATGCAGTTTCGGTAAAATTTGTGTCGAAAAATAAATAATATTTATAAAATAATCAAATTGCACTCAAATTATGAACATGTTGAATTTTAATTAATTTTATATCAAATTATGATTAATTTTGATTATTTTCGACAGATTTGCACAAAAAGTGAAAAACGGCTCGGCAGACACTACTAGAAGCACAAAACTGAGAAGCAATTTTGAAGCATCAAGGCGAATTAATTTTTTTCAGCCTAAGACGGTCCAAATTATGTGTATTAATTCATAATATAATTAATTTTAATTTTAATCCAATTTAATTTGGGTTAAATAAATTATTGTTAATTAATTATGAAAAGGGGCCCAGTTGAGCTGAACCAAGAAAACCGATCCAACCGAGCACTGGGCAGCCCAAAACCATCCCACAGGCTGACCCAATCAGCTTGCTTGGATGGTTATTTGGCTTGCAAAATGGCGCTTGAAGACTCCTTCAAATTGCATTCAAACCCCTCCACTATTTATGCCTTTCTAGATTTGCCCCTACCTTAAAATAGCATGTTTGAAATCTTCAAACATGTCACATGTGTGGCCGGCCATGGGGGGAGTCTTTGGCTGCTGATTTTGGCTAATTTTAGCAGCCTTCTCAACCTATAAATACCCCTTTGGCTACTCACTTCAAACACATCTCAAACCGTCTTATCTCTTCACTTCTCTCTCACTTTTCTCTCTTCATTGTTCTTCATTTTCTTCCCCTATTCCCTTGCCGATTTCACCCCTTGAAAAAGAGTCAATCAACCACCATTTGGAGCAGTATTCAACTGTTCATAGAAGCCTCGGTTCGACAAGAGCAAGTGGAGAAGGAGGAGTGGAGCAAACTAGTCAAGCCACGGAGAAAACACCGGATTTGATTCTTGTTCACTATCCTTTTAATTTTTTTGTTGTTATGATGAACATGTCTATGAATATTTGTGATGTTGATATGTTTAATTTAATTAATATGGCTTAAATTTAATTCTTGTTAGGTTGATTGCATTTCCTCTACTTAATTTATTAAAATTGTGTTTGTGTTGTTATAGGCGTCGATAAGATGTTTGATTAAGTAAAACCATGACTAAGTTATTCTTGCATTACAATTGTAAGGTAACTAATGAATTAATTATTTAAACGGATTAAAATTGTAATTAATTGACACGATACTTAATCAGTGCTTGTTTAATCATCTAAGGTAGCTGAGGGTTAAATTAGCAACGGTATCTAGCGATACATTAGCATTGCATAACTTGCAAGGTTATTGTGATTAAACTGTTTCAAGGTAGAAATACATTGTTACCTCACGTAATCTTTTCTGTGCTTATGAGATTGAATTAATTGTTTGAATTGGCATAGAGATATGTACAAGAGATTATTTTAATTTCAAAAGTATGTATGTGCATTAACACATTTGCTTATTAGAATTTGTTTAATTGGTTGAATTGACATAGAGATATAGTCAAGATATAAATGGATTTTGGTAGGTGAGTATGTTCATAAGTTAGAAAATTACCGAGTTGCCGTGAATTTATTCGTAACAACATGAATATGAGTTTAATAATTCTAAGTTAAGAAATGCAATTAATCTAACACAATTATGTCATCTTGATTAAAATCATCATTTGAAATCGTGCATTGGAACTTTTATTTTATTTTTATTTATTTTACTTTGTTAAATCCTAGTTTTTAATCACTTCTTCAAATCAAAATTTTTTCTTCACCAAAGTGTTTTTAAAATTGCATTCATAAATAATTCTTTTCACAGCCTCTGTGGGTACGATAACTCGACATTTACTTTTCACTTTATTACTTGTTGCGATTGTGTACACTTGCACATTTCCATCGTTCCAATGGCCAAGAATGAAAATACTTCTTGGTTATGGCATAGAAAATTAGGACATGCTAGGATGAGCATACTGTATAAATTGGTTAAAAATGACTTATTAAGAGGTTTGTCAAAAAAATGATTTTGACTTAGATAAAGTTTACGATGCATGTATTAAGGGCAAACACAAAAGAGCTTCTTTTAAATCTATCAATTATGTGTCTACCGGTAGAGTTTTACAATTAATTCACATTGATCTTTTTGGACCCATTAGGACTACTAGCTTGGGTGGAAAATAATATACATTTTTACTTTTAGATGATTATTCTAGATTTACTTGGGTTCTTTTCTTAAGTATGAAACACATTGATCGGAAGTATCACGTAATATGAGAGGCAATGGCTGAAGGAATTATAGATGTGGTGAAAGTAGCTTCTGAAGATAACCTTGCGGATCCGTTTACTAAGACTCTTGTAACTCGGAGTTTTAACAAACACATCGAGGATATGAGAATGCGAAACATGACACATTTACTTCACTAGGGAAAGTGGGAGATTGTTAGGAAATGTGCCCATATTGTAGTAAACATGTAATTGTTTTCTATGTATTTGAACGATGAATAAATAAATTTCACATTTCAATGTTATGTCTTTTGTACTTCTGTCTTTTATATTTTGCATGGATAGCAAAATTATGACAAGAAAATATTAGCTCATTAATTGTCTAAGTTCAAATTGATGATAAGTGGCACTATAAGAATGTTTACATTACGATAAAGACAACTTACTTTAGTAGATAATCTAAACGATTCCATAATCCTGTAAAAGAATCAAAATGAACATTTGATTCAAATACTGAGAAGGATTATTATGTCATCTACAATTCCAATTGAGGAGATGGCTAGTCTTGACTATCGGAGTAGTTGACTCCACGGGTAGAGACATAGATGTATTCATTGGCAGAATGAGACATTAGACTGGACCTAAGATGAATTAATTCTGAATCCGTTTGTAAATTAATTCACTTGTAACATTCATGGTATGATTTACCTAAATCCTGAGTTAGTCATTGACCATGCGTATGTAATTCATATGCTTCGATATAAGTGGAGGCTTATACTCTAGCGATGATCGAGTCGATAGCCGGTATGTTGAGTACATGACTTGTTTATGACATGGCTTTACCAGCAATAGTGAAATTCATAGCTTAATTAAAGAGTTGTGGTTGCTTGTTATTGAACGAGCAATTTATCACAGTCATTTGTTGACAGTGACCATATTAATCATTAAGAAGATAGAATGGTGACAATGAGATAAAATAGGATTGTATTGAGTGAACGGATTTAACTCAAAAAAATCAAGAATATCATATGAGGGTAACACACACATGACGACGTCATTGGATAAAGCAGTTGGATGAATTGCTTTCGTAAAGAGTATACAATAATGAGTTTTCAATCATGGTACTTGTAACATCCCCAAAATTTTTGAAACCTTGAACAGTGAGAAATAGATAATAAATTAGTCAAAATTTTGAGAAATTCAGAAATTGGAAATTAGACAGGTGCAGAAGGTATTTGGAAAAGTATAATTATTAAGATAAATTTATTTAGGGAACCGATTAAATTAATGGAAAGTATTGGGACAAGGTGAGAAAATTGGGTGTTGAAGGATTATATTAAATTGATGAAAAAGGAAGAGAGACTAGAGGTGAAAATATACCAAAAGAAAATAGGACACATGGGTGGTATATTATAAAAAAAGTGAAGGGGTAAAATGGTAAATGAATTGAAAAGATAATTATGGGAGGTAGTTATTAAGGATAAATAGTAAAAAGTGTGAATAGTGAGGGCAAAATGATAAATAAAATAAAAGGAGATATTTTTAATGGAAGAAACTAGAGAAATGGAGAACAGAAAATGATGGAATTTATAACACCCCTCACCCGTATTCAATGCCGAAATAGGGTTACGGAGCATTACCGAACTTAAAACATATTTAAAACATACATTTTATATACATTTAGTTAATTCATATACAATTCATTCACAACTAAACATTTCGTCCCTAATACGAGCCTACGAGGCCCTAAACATATATTAGGATTGGTTTGGGACTAAACCGATAGCTTTGGAAACTTTTTGACCACTTAAGAAATTTTCTCAAAAACAGGGGACATACGCCTGTGTGGCCCGACCGTGTGTCTCACACGGCCACCAGACACGCCCGTGTCACAAGCCGTGTGGAGATTCAAAATGGGAGCACATGGCCGTGTCCCAGCCTGTATCCGACCCCGTGTAACTCTCTGACTTGGGTCACACGACTAACACACACGCCCGTGTGCCCTAAAAATGGTCATACACTCCCGTGTGACAGGCCGTGTCAATCTTGTAGGGTATACTGACTTATGTCACACGGCCATATCACACGCCTTGTAACACCCCAAACCCGGTCAATACGCCACGACCGAATTTGGCATGCTACGAAGAAAAACATTTCGAAGAAAATTGAGATAGCGATTAAATTTTAGTGAAAAATTCTTTGTAATTCTATATTTGTAGAAATCGGATGTTTAATAAGTTAAAAAGCGAAATTTACTTTGAAATTCCATAAATAAAACTTTTAAACTAAGTGGATAAATCATAGGTTAGAAAACATTTGTTTCATTTTAAGAAAACTCGAATTAATACTTTGAAACCGTTTGCATTGGAATGTAGAAACTTAAAATTTTGGAAATCATTTAAGTTGTAGAAAACACTTAATTTATAATTTTATTATCAACAATTTAGATTACCCGATGGTAAGATAAAATACCATAAGCGTTTTTATAGTTTAGAAAACTTTAGCTCAATTATTAAATTAATCAAGTGATATACTTAAACATGTTTAGAATAAATCCCAAAGCATATAAATAATCCAAAACCATAATTAAAGAGGCCTTATTACAAATCTATAAAATATGAAAACCCAAATTAAAATATAATAAGGTACCCAAATGGAAGTTCTTGTAAAATCAAATTTTATTGCATGGCCTCCTCGAGTTCATCCGGCTCCACATCCGCGATCTCACGAATCACTGAAAAGATATCCCATCAAGGGTGAGTCAACAGACTCAATGTGTAACAAGACACTAAAAACCCAATCGATCATAGCAATAAAGCCCATTTAAATCACATTTAGCCATAAGCCCATAATATAGCAAATCGATAATCACATGTACATATAAAATGAAATGCAATCCCGAACCCAACTTAGATATCCATCCGCTACACACCACCCGTACCTACCAATCACACCGTGGGATTACTAAACCGACCCTCCATCCGCTACACACCATCGAAGCGCGCTTGTTGCGATCAACATGCACATCGCCCTTATAATCGTGGCATAGCCACCGATAATTGTGACAGAGTCACCGATTCATAATATCGTAACCCAAGTCACCGGATTCATAATATCGTGACCGAAGTCACCGGATTCATAATATCGTGACCGGAAGTCACCGGATAATGTGGTAAAAACCACCGAACACTTCCCCTTTCAATATTACCCATATGCCCATGCAATAACATATTATTTCATTATCATGCCATATGCCCCATTATCATATCGGAATCGGACACATTTCATATTATGCATATAGCATTATTAGCGATGTAAATATTATGCCTTGTACATTATATCAAAATCATAATCAAATATCGAATATGTTTCATATTAGAATCATACATAGTAATGAAGGAATAACATACCTCAATTCACCGTACCATTGAATGATACCCAAGCCATAAACATTTATATTTCTTTATAAACACATTTTTATCAACAAAGCTATTGATCTATTAGAAGTTTAGCATAAGTTACACACCGATAATAGTGATAACTAAACTTTCCCGCTCACGATACCTCGGAATCTCGAACAATAACTATAAGCGATTTCTCTCCGATTGATGGTTCATAACCCGATGAAGAACCACGAACGAACAATGGCTCGAAGTACGAACGACTTCAAATAAACGATTATCGCCGGCAGAGGGTCCACATCCTCGTTGGAAAGTCTCGAATCGCCGACCACGACCCTTCTTCGTTAAAATTTAAGGGTATAGCGAAACCACCCTTCTTCCAAACACTATTAATCGCTCTTTTCGAACCCATTCTTGATTGCCCCAAAAATCTAACGTTCACGGAAAAATATAATAAACGAGAGATAGAGTCCCCAAAAATGTAATCGATTAGTAGTCCATCTAAAACGATATAACAAGTATAAAGATCCTTACCACTTGACTTACCCCAAAACGGTTGTCAAAGAATTGAGGCTTAGAACGATTGCTTCCAAAGTCCCAAAGAGTCTATCTTTCAAGACCGATTGAAGAAAACCAAATGAAGACCTACCCTTGTTGATATTCGCCAAGACAATTCAAAAGAGAGTGGGAAGTTTCGGCAATATGGTTAAATGGTGAAGGGAATTTCGGCTATGGTTGATTTGTAATAACAAAAGGATTTGACTAGAGTGGAGAAAGAGAAATAGAATGGAAATGGATGAAAAAGAAATGGAACTTGAGAAGGAGAAAGATTCGACCAAGAGAGAGTATAAAAGAATATGTGATTATGAATCAATATCAAAAGAAGAAAAGTGAGATTTGTGAGAGAGAGATTCGGCCAAACACTTATTTGCCAAAAAGAAAATGCACAAAAGCCAAGTGAGGTTTCGGTTTCAAGAGCAAAGATGAGAGAAAGGAAATAACATTTTTGGTTCCAACAAAATGAAGGCTAAACCAAAAGCAAAATTTGCACAAAATGCACAAAAACATTCGGCCAAAGAGGGGAGTTTTGGAGAGAAAAAAACAATGCCAAAAGATGCACAAATGCCAAAGGTTGACCAAATATCCTCCCCAAACCACCTAACAACATTCGGCCACCCCCCCTATCCACACTTGCCGTCCACATACATGCACTAAAAGCCTTGAAAGAGTTTCCAAAACATTTTCCTTAAGCCAAGCCCTTTGTCTCCCCAACCTTCCATAAATTTATGATTCTTATCCCCAATTTCAAGCTTTCCTTAAACCAATATTCAACTTACCAAAAACTTAAGGTCCAACCTATCATAATTAGAGTTTGACCGTCCATCAATGCTAGGATACAAAAATAAAGTCTTCAAAATGCTTTCCAAGCAACTCGAACCACTTCCCTCAAGTAACCTTTCAAGCTCCTTATCCACTATGCCACTAACTCCTCATGTGTTAGAATTTAACACTTAAATTAACTTAAGTGCTAAGCTCACTTAATCCACTTCATTAAATAAACCATACTAAAAATTATCTAACTTCCTAAATAAAATCAAGCCTTCACAAGACTATGCTAACACACAAAATTCCTACCCGAGCCAACACAAAAATAATACTCAAATTTTTCCTAAAGCTCAAGGCCCAATCCTACTAGGCCCAATTTCGGGATGTTACAAATCTACCCTCCTTAAAGAAATTTCGTCCTCGAAATTTCCAACTAACTAACTAATCGTGACATCCTATCTCGCCACACTACGTTCTTTCTTTGCTGCACTCTGATCTTAATAAAACCACAATATACTTTTAACAAAATCTTAATCCACCATAGCAAACCATTATCTAACACTTACACTTATACCAAAAATTTTCCTACAATCAACCATCACTTCCAACCAAAACATACCTGACTTGAGAGTGAGGAAACAATCCCGAGCCTTAAGCTCCTTAGACTGCATCTCAAGCATACTCCTATCTTCCTCCAACATTCTCCCGGATGACACCTTCCACAATAATCGCAAGCCAAAAAGTTCGACCATGCCTTGACATGTTTTACGTAACGAGATTGTGACCCTAGAGAACCGTGATCTCTGCTTCTTCTTACATCCACGCACCCAACTCCAAGTGCTTCACCGATTCTTTAACTATCCGAGTCGGCTCATCAATCCGAACTCGATCATGATACTCTGTCTCGACCACTAGCGATGCTAACGCCTCCTTCTTTGGAATTATGCCTCGATGATCGAAAATCTAGCCCTAACACTTCGGCTTTTACCACATCCACGACGACCACGTTCCTAGAACTCATGTCTAAAGTCTCGACTTATCTGATTTTACGAAAATTTTATGCATTAGAGTCTTTTCACTTTCTTGTTTAAAGAAAATTTTATGCAACAGAGTTTTAATAAGTGGTTTTTCCGTAGAAGTACACATATACCTAGGGTCCATGTCTCTAAAGTATAGTCCACTATCACTAGTCATTCAAAGTTTATAACATCCAAAAATCACAACCAAAGGCTAGGGGTACTTACCTGGGCGGATCGGTGCCGGAGACTCGGTGCCACGCCTTTCCAACCATATAATTTTCAACAAAACATTTTAAAATCCATTCTTTAAAACATTTTGGGCCTCGGGCCCACAGCCGAGCTTTTGAACTTAGCTCTGATACCAATTTGTAACACCCCAAACCCGATCAATACGCCACGACCGAATTTGGCATGCTACGAAGAAAAACGTTTCGAAGAAAATTGAGATAGCGATTAAATTTTAGTGAAAAATTCTTTGTAATTCTATATTTGTAGAAATCGGATGTTTAATAAGTTAAAAACGAAAATTTACTTTGAAATTCCATAAATAAAACTTTTAAACTAAGTGGATAAATCATAGGTTAGAAAACATTTGTTTCATTTTAAGAAAACTCGAATTAATACTTTGAAATCGTTTGCATTGGAATGTAGAAACTTAAAATTTTGGAAATCATTTAAGTTGTAGAAAACACTTAATTTATAATTTTATTATCAACAATTTAGATTACCCGATGGTAAGATAAAATACCATAGCGTTTTATAGTTTAGAAAACTTTAGCTCAATTATTAAATTAATCAAGTGATATACTTAAACATGTTTAGAATAAATCCCAAAGCATATAAATAATCCAAAACCATAATTAAAGAGGCCTTATTACAAATCTATAAAATATGAAAACCCAAATTAAAATATAATAAGGTACCCAAATGGAAGTTCTTGTAAAATCAAATTTTATTGCATGGCCTCCTCGAGTTCATCCGCTCCACATCCGCGATCTCACGAATCACCCGAAAAGATATCCCATCAAGGGTGAGTCAACAGACTCAATGTGTAACAATACACTAAAAACCCAATCGATCATAGCAATAAAGCCCATTTAAATCACATTTAGCCATAAGCCCATAATATAGCAAATCGAGATAATCACATGTACATATAAAATGAAATGCAATCCCGAACCCAACTTAGATATCCATCCGCTACACACCACCCGTACCTACTAATCACACCGTGGGATTACTAAATCGACCCTCCATCCGCTACACACCATCGGCGCGCTTTGCGCATCAACATGCACATCGCCCTTATAATCGTGGCATAGCCACGAGATAATTGTGACAGAGTCACCGGATTCATAATATCGTGACCAAGTCACCGGATTCATAATATCGTGACCGAAGTCACCGGATTCATAATATCGTGACCGAAAGTCACCGGATAATGTGGTAAAAACACCTTAACACTTCCCTTTCAATATTACCCATATGCCCATGCAATAACATATTATTTCATTATCATGCCATATGCCCCATTATCATATCGAATCGGACACATTTCATATTATGCATATAGCATTATTAGCGATGTAAATATTATGCCTTGTACATTATATCAAAATCATAATCAAATGTCGAATATGTTTCATATTAGAATCATACATAGTACGAAGGAATAACATACCTCAATTCACCGTACCATTGAATGATACCCGAAGCCATAAACATTTATATTTCTTTATAAACACATTTTTATCAATAAAGCTATTGATCTATTAGAAGTTTAGCATAAGTTACACACCTGATAATAGTGATAACTAAACTTTCCGGCTCGCTGATACCCTCGGAATCTCGAACAATAACTATAGGCGATTTCTCTCCGATTGATGGTTCATAACCCGATGAAGAACCACGAACGAACAATGGCTCGGGGGTACGAACGACTTCAAATAAACGATTATCGCCGGCAGAGGGTCCACATCCCGGTGGAAAGTCTCGAACTGCCGACACAACCCTTCGTTTGAAATTTGAGGGTATAGTAGAACCACCCTTCTTCCAAACACTATTAACTGCTCTTTTCGAACCCATTCTTGATTGCCCCAAAATCTAACGCTCACGGAAAAATATAATAAACGAGAGATAGAGTCCCCAAAAATGTAATCGATTAGTAGTCCATCTAAAACGATATAACAAGTATAAAGATCCTTACCACTTGACTTACCCCAAAACGGTTGTCAAAGAATTGAGGCTTAGAACGATTGCTTCCAAAGTCCCAAAGAGTCTATCTTTCAAGACCGATTGAAGAAAACCAAATGAAGACCTACCCTTGTTGATATTCGGCCAAGACAATTCAAAAAGAGAGTGGGAAGTTTCGGCAATATGGTTAAATGGTGAAGGGAATTTCGGCTATGGTTGATTTGTAATAACAAAAGGATTTGACTAGAGTGGAGAAAGAGAAATAGAATGGAAATGGATGAAAAAGAAATGGAACTTGAGAAGGAGAAAGATTCGGCCAAGAGAGAGTATAAAAGAAAATGTGATTATGAATCAATATCAAAAGAAGAAAAGTGAGATTTGTGAGAGAGAGATTCGGCCAAACACTTATTTGCCAAAAAGAAAATGCACAAAAGCCAAGTGAGTTTTCGGTTTCAAGAGCAAATATGAGAGAAAGGAAATAACATTTTTGGTTCCAACAAAATGAAGGCTAAACCAAAAGCAAAATTTGCACAAAATGCACAAAAACATTCGGCCAAAGAGGGGAGTTTTTGGAGAGAAAGAAAACAATGCCAAAAGATGCACAAATGCCAAAGGTTGACCAAATATCCTCCCCCAAACCACCTAACAACATTCGGCCACCCCCCCTATCCACACTTGCCGTCCACATACATGCACTAAAAGCCTTGAAAGAGTTTCCAAAACATTTTCCTTAAGCCAAGCCCTTTGTCTCCCCAACCTTCCATAACTTTATGATTCTTATCCCCAATTTCAAGCTTTCCTTAAACCAATATTCAACTTACCAAAAACTTAAGGTCCAACCTATCATAATTAGAGTTTGACCGTCCATCAATGCTAGGATACAAAAATAAAGTCTTCAAAATGCTTTCCAAGCAACTCGAACCACTTCCCTCAAGTAACCTTTCAAGCTCCTTATCCACTTTGCCACTAACTCCTCATGTGTTAGAATTTAACACTTAAATTAACTTAAGTGCTAAGCTCACTTAATCCACTTCATTAAATAAATCATACTAAAAATTATCTAACTTCCTAAATAAAATCAAGCCTTCACAAGACTATGCTAACACACAAAATTCCTACCCGAGCCAACACAAAAATAATACTCAAATTTTTCCTAAAGCTCAAGGCCCAATCCTACTAGGCCCAATTTCGGGATGTTACACACGCCCATGTGTGAGGCCGTGTGGAGCATATTGACTTGGTTTCAAAATCAACACCAGGGGACACACGGCTGTGTAACCTGACCGTATGTCACACACGACTGAGACACACACCCGTGTGGACAAAAATAGGCTATTTGCCAAGCCATTTTGCCACCCAATTTGGTACACACCTACATCAAACCAATTGGCACCAATGCAAGGCATAAATAAGCATTCTATTAACCTTATTCAAGCATAATTCCTACTATCTCAACACCAACCAATACAAACACATCAATACCATAATATACCATTCAATTTCATACCTAAACTCACTTGCACAACACATTTACATGCACTGTTACATCTAAACATTCCTTTGCCTAGAACCACAAGCATACCAATCTCAAAGTCAACCATTAGCTACTCAAACTAGTAATCCACAATCAACCCTTCACCAAGCAATATAAACCACATCACAAAATGGCATTAGCACACATATATATATACATCACCAACTAAGCCAAATAGATCAACATACATGGCCATATACAACATTATATACATAACATTTATAAGCCAATATAAATGGCCAAATTCGTAACAACTCATATATTAAAATGACCAAAGTCCCTATACATGCCATATACTTAAAATACCAAAGTTCATAGGTACCAAGTCGATAGTAGGATAGTGTGATGTGATCTCTGACGAATCCTGAATCTGAGCTAGCTTGAAATCACTATAAAACATAGAAAAATAAACAACGTAAGCTTTATGGCTTAGTAAGCTCGTATGAAATAAACTCGATATAATCATAAAACACATAATTCAACATTTGATATAAATACATGAATTCACATTAACTAATAAACCTTTCAATTACTCATTCACAAAACTATATACTTTCTTCACCATTTTTTCGATTCAAAGCTAAAATGGCTTATGCACATACCTGTACCATCTCTTACCAATCTTATTCTCAACCACATCATTCATTTACTCGTTGAACCATTTGGAATATAAATCTGATACTCAGGAGTCTCGCTCAATAAGTACCTTTACCATAGCCCGAAGCCAAATCAAGGTAACTTATGTCCAAAGTACTGATATCATGGCCCGAAGCCAAATCAGCCGATATTCATGGCCCAAAGCCAAATCTGTATAACTCGCACCCAAAGTGCTAATATCATGGCCAGAAGCCAACTCAATGTATCCCCTAAGGACATGTCACTAGTATCCTAAACTATTCCTAAGGTTCAACCGGGATTTCGATTGCCGAATTACCATCGAGTCATTGTCGAACTTATCCGAAGTCTCATATTCACAATTTATGCAATATTAAAGCATTTAAAATACATTTGTAATGAAATTTATCACATACGAACTTACCTCGGATGTGAAAACGACAAAATAAGTCGATTAGTCAATAACTTTAGTTTTCCCCCGATCTAGACCCGAATTCCGCTTTTCTTGATCTAAAATATTCAAAATTAACTTATTTAATAATCTCTCTATTCAATTCAATCCAAAACACACATTTAAGCACATTTACACTTTTACCCCTAGAATTTCACAACTTTTACAATTTAGTCCTTATTACACAAAATCACCAATTCATGAAATTTCTTTAATACCCATAATAGCTGAATTACTATAATGCCCCTAGTATCCCACATTTATCAACTTTTCACACATTTAACCACACATTTTTACATTTTCACAAAAAAAATCCCTATTTTGCATTTTTACTCAAAATCACTTTACAAAATATGTAAATCTAGCAATAAAATTTCATATTTCATCACCAAACATCAAAGAACACATATTTTCATCAATGAAAACTTTCAAAATCTTTAACAGTTTTGCAAAATAGTCCCTGGGCTAACTAGAACTAGTTGCAACGATCACAAAAACATAGAAATCATTAAAAACCAGACAAAAATGGACTTATAATCAAGCTTGCATGTGGCCGAACCCTAAAATGGAAAAAAATGGCTTCCTTCCTTGTTGTTTTCGGTTGAAGATGAAGAAATAAAGATGAATATTGTTTTTGTTTTATTTATTTTAAGCTTATTTACAAATTTACTTATTTAACCTTAATTAATAAACATTATAATCACTTAATGCATGGCCATAATAGTCCACTCACAATTAAAATGGTCTAATTACCACTTAAGGACTCTTATTTTAATGTTCCATAGCTATTTAATACCTTTAACAATTAGAACATCACTTTTGCACTTTACGCGATTTAGTCCTTTTTATCAAATTGACCAACCAAACGATAAAATTTCTTAACGAAACTTTCACACAATCATTCAATCATGCTGTAAACATTAAAATAATTATTTTGACTTTGGATTTGTGGTCCTGAAACCATTTTTCTGATTTGACTAAAAACGGGCTGTTATAGAATCGCTATAAATAGCCATTAGCCACATTGAGTCTTACATTAGCCACCATTCTCCACCATTTCTAACTTATATTTTTCTTTCACTTTAGTTCTTTTCACCAAATATAAACCAATTAAGCTAGTTTCTTTCAAATTTCTTCAAGATTAGTGAGTAAAATTAGTAGAGAAGTGTAGTAACTACCCAACTGTTAAAAGAAATGCATCCATACTTGTCTCGGAGGAGAGAGAGAATAGGAATTAGTGTTGAATACAAGTGATTGAGGTAAGAAAGTTAAACTTTTCTTGAAATACATGTTAGTTTTATTTGAACAACATGAAATATGATATGTGAATATGATTTTAATGTGTAAATATTGTGTATTTTGATATGGAAAAATGAAGAAAAAGTAAAGGAAAGTGAGAAAAAAAGTAGAGAATTAAAGCAAAGAAGGAGCTAAAGGAATAAGAAGAGGAAGAAATCTTGATTCCATGCTTTGAGTTGTAAGTACAACTAAAGTTTTATTTATTTTAAATATGTGATGAATTATTAAGTAAAATTAGTTGAGTATAAATCTAGATATAGTGTTTAATTAGGAATTTACATATTATATAAGTAAAGAATAAAATGTTATAATGATTGAGTATATTGGCATGAAGAATTGACTAAGTAAAATGTAATAGAGAAAATAAAAGAAAAGTAAGGAAAAGATTAAAAGTGTACAAAGGACTAATTCATAAAAGGTACAAAAGCTAATAGAGCTATACTTTTTTTTATATAAATAAATGAGTATATGAAATGATATATGTATAGAATTGATTAGTAGAATGATGTGGTAATGTTATGGGATTATATGATAAAATATGAGAAAGAAAGGGATTATATTGTAAAGAATGCAAAAGTGATATATGAAAAATATATATAATAAAAATTAATAGCAAATTATGGAAGATTAATAAATATGAGATATGATACATGTATTATTGTTAGTGGAAAATATTGTTAAATAAACTATCATTGCAAGGACTAAAATTGTTAAAAATGTAAAAGTAGCATAAGGTAGATAAGATATAAATAATTGATGAATTATGGAAATTATATTAAATAATGAAACATGCTACATGTATTAAAAAGATACGAAAGTTCCATTTAGCGAATTGATGACCTAATGACTAAAATTGTAAGATGAGTAAAATAATATGTAAATGTGATAATAAGAATTCATGGTGAAATATGAAAATTAAACCAAGAAATGAAATATGTTATATATGTTATTAAAAGTGAAAGACATTGTTACATAAAATGTCATGATGAGTTTTAAATTGTAAAGTAAGTAAAAGTGATAGGTGAAATGTATAATAAGAATTATTAGTAAAATTATGGAAGACTATTAAATATTGAGACAAGTTACATGTGTTAATGAAAGAGGAAGATATAATTATACGAAGTATTGTTATAAGGATTGAATGGTAAAAAGTGTAAAAGTGACGTGTGTATGTTATGACTTGCCCAAGTAGACGAGATAAGAACTATTGCGATATTAGTGGCATACCATTAAGGAACCTTAGCGCGCTCTCTGATTATTAGCACATTAGTGCTCTCTGATTAGCACATTTGTGCTCTCAGTTTATCCGCTTCGGTGGTGTTCTGTTATCCACTTTGATGGTGTTCTATTATGTTTCGTATACCCTGTGTGTTCTGTTAAGTCTACTGGGCCTTTGAAAAAGGTACTGAACTATTTTAATGATTGTTGAATTATATAGATTATATGTGTTGAAAAGTTATGAAATTGGAAAACATAAGAAAATATATGGTTGAAATAAGAAAAGTAAATTATCTAAAATTTTAGCTAATGAAATGATAAATTTAAAATAAATCATGTGATTCTAGTACTATATAGATGATAATCAAATCATTATGTTTAGTATAATCAAATCATTATGTTTAGTTGGTGTACAATGAGCAAATAATAATAAAAGTGGAGCTAATTGTAAGGATAAGTGAATTGATTGGTAAATTATGTATGATGAATACAAACAAGTCTTTTAAATGACTCTGTGTAGTAATAATAAATAAGTTATAATTTATAACATAGGTTATGATATAAATACTAGTTGTACTTACTAAGCTAGCAATAGCTTAACGTGTGTTTTATATGAGTAGGTTAAGAGTAGAAGAAAAAGATCTTTGAAGATTGAAGGCATCTCATCTCATCACATCAGTGGATTTGAGAAAATGGTAAAGTATTAATTTATGTCGTTTCAGTAAATGGCATGTACTTAGGTGTGTGTATTAAGGATGAATGTGAAAGGACTTAAATGTGAAAACTCGATGTTTGCTTAATTTATATGAAATAATTTAAATGTTAATTAAGTGATATAAGAAAATTGGGTTTTTAAATGCTTAATTACGATTTATATTTAAATTAAATTGGCTTAGAATTTGAGATTTGAATAAGGGTTAAACTGGATAAACTTTAAGAATTAATTTGGCAAATTATCCTTTGAATTTCAAACTCAAACATAGTTCCCAAAATCCATAGGGTCGATCCACATGGCCATGTCCCATGTTTTTCACAATAGCCCTTATTTTACTTTAGTATACTATTCTAAATGCAAGAATGGTTGAAAAAAAAATTATTCCAGCTTATCCCAAATACTATTAATTAATATACTGAAATAACGAAACTAATATGTACAAATTATAATGTTATTTTTATTTAGATATTACTATTATAGTTTCTGACAATCAATGTAGCATTTCTATACTTGATCCGGTAGTTGCGTTGGGTATATGTGTGTTATAGTACTTCTTATGGACTGACTCCGTGATTAAGTAATTGCGAATTATTGGAACGATGCTTCTGGACATAATTGCAATTATTAGAGCCTAATTGTATATGTCTGATTGGCCTCTGCTAGCTTAACAAAAGCTCGATCGAATTGCATTTGAATTTGAAGAAATTTCTACGACTTTAGAAATAATTTAATTGAGTCGATTTATTTGATGTGGAATTAAATTGGGCGGTCGTAAGAATTGTTCAACTAGAGAATTTGAGTAAAGAATTTTCTTGAAAAATTAATTTGGAAAATCTAAGTGATTTTTTGGAAAATTAATTTTAATCAAGTAAATTTAATTTAATCAAATTAATTAAAATTAATATAATGTTTTTGGAAATTAATTTTCAAGTCAGACAATTGGCCCAATGTGTAATTGAACTTGAAAATTGGACCTGAGATTGTAAATTGGGCCTGGGAGCCCAAAACCGAGACCAAGACCAAAAACTAGTTGAACTGGGTCTGGTATGTGAAACCGGGCCGACGATCCAACCGATGGCTGGACCGATTGGGCCGTCACTGGCCTGGACTAAACCAACAGAAACCAAACCAACTCGGGGTGCTGACGGCTGCAACGATGGCATTTCGGTGGCCGGAAAATGGTTTGTGGCGGTGGTTCTTCGGTGGTTGAGCAGTGGAAGAATTACACTCCTACTAGGGCTCTACTAGAGAATTTAATTTCAGATTAACTATTCCAAAAATAATATTATTTTAATATATTTAATATTAAATTAAATTTAATACTTATCTTAATAGTATTTTATTAATTTAATATTAAATTGATTATCTTAATATTAAATTTAATTTAATGTTTATCTTGTAGATAAATATTCTATTAATTTAATAATATTTAATATTAAATTTAATCTAATATTTATCTTATCTTGATAAATATTAGATTAAATTTAATATTAAAGTGATTAAGTTTAATTATAGTTGAACTCTCTAAACTCTCCCTATATTTTTCATACACTTGAATTCAAGAGAAAGTTGTAGAGAGAAAATTATCTCAAGAAATTATTTTAGAAAATTTCTAGAGATATTTTTCTTATTTACAATTTAGCCCAAAAGTTTAAAAAAATTGCAAAATTACCCCACTGGTAATTTTAGTAAAAAAAAAATTGATTCGAAGCGAGCCCACACTTGGTAGACGTGAGCTTGAAGGTAGCGGAGAAGACTACTCGGTCGAAGCATTCATCCTAGACGAATAAAAAAGGTACAATAATGATTAAATGTTTATTACTTTAAATATCACAACCAAGTTCTTGTTTTGGAAAAAAAAATTAAACTCTTGTTTTTCCCTAAATTTATTTTTTGTTGCGTCTTCCAACAATTTAGCGTTTGCTTGTGTGCTAAATATCAATCTTGTCCTAAGAAATCACATTTACAAGCCATTAAGAGAATCTTTAGATACCTTAGAGACATTCCTAACTTAAGCCTTTTGTATCCTAAAGACTCATCCTTTAGCTTGCATGCCTTCTTGGACGCGGATATTAGAGTTTGCAAATTATATAGGAAAAGCACCTCCAATATTTGTCAATTCCTAGGCAATATGCTCATATCATGGTTTTCAAAGAAACAAAATAGTGTTGCATTGTCTACCACCGAAGCGGAATACATTTCCACTGGTAGTTGTTGTGCTCAAATTTTATGGATGAAACAACAACTTAAGGACTATGAAATTGATGTAGATACCATTCCTATCAAGTGTGACAATACTAGTGCTATTTGTCTCACTGAAAATCTCATCAAACACTCTAAAACTAAACATCATTTCATTAGAGATCATGTCCAAAAAGGAGATATAGTTCTAAAATATATTGATACTTTGCAACAATTAGCTGATGTTTTTACTAAACCATTAGATAAAGAAATATTTTGGACACTTTGGAGAGAATTATGTATCACTACCTTACCTTGATTTTGTGTTCTAAATATTTTATGCCTTTGATGCTTTTTAAAATGTTTTATGACTTAAAATTGATTGAAAAAGCATGTATGAATGATTAATATGGCTTTTATATGCAAATAGTTAGGGGGAGTTAAAGTTGCATGTTTAAGCTATTTTGACCTATTTGGCCCAATATACATATTTTTTAATGCCTTTTAAGTATGCTAAAATTAGACTTTCTATTTTATGCAAATGATTAATTTTTTATGCTTTAATGATTTAGGTAAAGTATCGATACTTCACTAAAAGTATCGATACCTTCGAGTTTTTAAAAGGCCTGCAACGTGTTTCCTTTAAAAAAAAGTCGAGAAAAACTCTTTTTTTTTCTCTACTGATTTCAAAACCTCTCAAAACCCTTTCACCAAAAAGCTTTCAAATATTTCATTTTTTAAAATTTCTCAAACAACATCATCCAAACTCTCAACATTATCAAGGATTCAACTTTTTCCATTAGATTTTTTCATCTCTTCAAAGCATATTCAAGCTAAAACTTAAATTTCTTTATTTCGAAAATGCAAATAAAATGTTTTATTTTCTTGTTTGAATCTTGATATTGTATCATTTGAAAGATGTATATGTTGTGATTTTGATGTAGGGGGTTTGCCTAACCCAAAAATCTTTTTGAATCTTTTTTAAAACTCTTGCCTATCAAGTGTTAGATAAAATTCTCGAATAAAAATTCTAAGTTGTTTAGTGCGTCTTAGGATCATAGTTTGTCACCATGCCTCTTAAGAAACATTCTCGTGTCGGTGCTTCTTCGTCCAATCCACATAGCAGCCAAAATGATTCTTTAAATGATTTTTTTCAAAATATCGAGGAGAGAACTTGTTTTTACACTTATTTTTCAACTCGCAAAGTTAACGTTTCTTGACCTCTCGAATTAGAACCATTAGCTGATTTTAACTTTGCTTATCTTCCAACATTGGGAAATTGGCATTGGATTGACTTTTTAAAAATTCATTCTCCAACTCATGCAAACCTTGTTCGAGCATTTTATTCGAATGCTTTGCTCGAACACGACCCGTCAGGTGAGACCATTATTGCAATAAATTCTTTCCTTATTGATTCCGCGAACAGAAACTTCCGTCAATTCGATTAAGGTCAAATTCGCGTAAAATCCACGAACTAACTCTTCATCTGCACTAGGTCTTTTCTCACAAAATAACTCCCAATTGAGAGCTTCAACAATTTGTCGAATGCGCGCCATGAAATCAATATAGTTGCTTTCTTTCAGCGTAAAGCCTTTTTCTGGGTGCATCTGTTGATTCTTGAAAATGCTTTCGTATCTCACTTTGGCTTCTTCACAGTGGAATTTATTTTGTGATTCGTAAATTTGGGCAGAGGCACGAGTTCTCTTGCGAGGCATGATTAACCTTAACGTAAGATGGAAACAAATATTTTCTCAAAAATTTAATTAGTATAAAATATTAATAATTCAATAATTTGAAAAATTAAATCATTAAATAAAATTGAAACTTTGGAGAAATATTTGTCTTACCACCTTTTTAGAAAAAAGTTAAAAACTCAAAGAAAATAAATCTAAAGCAAAAGAGGTCGGTTTAAGGATGGTTGTAGGGTGTCTTGATGGTGTGGTGTGAGTAGCAAGGGGTAGCGGCACGCTAGGTAGTAGCAGGGCATACGTGTGCCGTGTGGATGTGGGGAAAGTGGGCGTGACGCAGTGCATCGAGCGTGCCCGGCGAGCTCTCTTCGAGCCGGACGCGGGGCGGTGCGCGACAAGGAACAAAGCATCGTGCGGACGGTGTGCGTGGGGGCTGCTGGGTGCGTGCGTAGGTTGCTGGTCGAATGGGCTGTTGCTAGGAATGAGGGTGCAGTGTGGAGCTGGTCAGTGTAGTGGCTAGAGAGTTTGGCACTAGGTGATTCAGTACTTGGTGGGTTTTGGATGCTAGGATTGATTGAGGGATGAATGAAAAAGAATGGAAAAGGTGGGTGAAATTTATAGTGAAGGGAGTAGGAGTTTAATTAGAATTCTTAGAACAAATTAATAATTAAAATATTCTAAGTTCTAATTCTACATAGAGTTAACAACTATTAATAAATAATATAATGCATATTAAATTATTATTTGCTATTAATTTATTAAAATTAAAATTTATTAAATAAAATATGATCAAATTTAAACTAATCCTAATTCTATACAAAGTTGATAATAATTAATATATATTATAATAGATATAATTATATATTAATGATTATTATCTTATTTATTAAATTAAATTAAAAAAATTTATTCTAGATGCCTTTTGAAAATATTTACAAAAAGAGACATCTAATTTTTAGTATTTACAAAAAGAGCAACCAAATTTTGAAAATAGTTCAATTAAGTACCTAGACTTAAAGAAAATTTGAAATTGAGTTGGAATTTAAAACTTGGATCAAAATTGACTCTTTTATTTGAAAACTAAAAATTTATTTTGCCATTTAGGGAATAATTTCTCGGAAGATTATGTTAGAATCAATTCCCAGGAAAGATTGAAGGGGTCACAAGCGATCTCGCTTAAGTTCCAATCTCCTAGACATAATTTATTTAAACATGCTAATCTCGAAAATATACCCTAAATCATTTATTAAAAATGAAAAATAGGAAAAATTAAATATCTGATAAAATGAACGAGAGTTGATCCTGTTCAATTTTATCTCCCCAGTAATGTTTTAAGCGCTGAGCATTGACTCGAAAATTACCTCATTTACTTTGAAGTTCAACAACTCCATATGGATAAACTTGGTGAATCGTAATTGGACTGGACCAACGTGATTTTAACTTACCTGGAAAGAACCTTAATCTGGAATTGAATAACAAGACTTGTTGACCTGCTTCAAATTCTTGAACCCGAATGTGTTTGTCATGCCATCTCTTAAGTCTTTCCTTGAGTAATTTGGCATTCTCGTATGAGAACATTTAGAACTCTTCTAACTCATTGAGTTGGAGCTTCCGTTTCTCTTTAGCAAGCTTAAGATCCAAGTTGAGTTGTTGGAGAGCCTAGTAAGCTTTGTGTTCTAACTCCAAGGGCAGATGACAAGCTTTCCCAAAGACCAACCTATAGGGTGACATCCCTAAAGGTGTCTTGTATGCTGTCTTGTAGGCCTATAAAGCATCGTCCAATCTATTGGACCAATCTCGTCAGTTCGGGCAAACTACCTTCTCGAGTATGCCTTTGATCTCTTTGTTTGCTAGTTCAAATTGCCCATTTGTCTGCGAGTGGTAAGCTGTGGCAACCTTGTGCTTCACTCCATGCTTGTCGAGTAACCATTTTAACCACTTGTTCACAAAATGGGACCCTTCATCACTGATGATGGCTCTTGGGGTTCCAAAACTTGTGAACATATGCTTCTGCAAAAACTTCATCACAACCTTAGCATCATTCGTCGGATATGCCTCAGCCTCAACCCACTTAGACACGTTGTCTACTGCTACCAATATGCACTTGTGACCAAAAGACGGATGGAAAGGACTGAGAAAGTCAATACCCCAAACATCGAATAAATCTACCTCAATGATGTTTGTTCGAGGCATATCATTTCTATTTGTGACGTTTCCAACCCTTTGACATTGATAACAACTCCTTACGTAAGCATACGCATCTTTAAATAGTGTTGGCCAAAAGAATCCGATTTGCAATACTTTGTCCGCAGTACGTGTACCTCCGAAGTGTCCCCCACACGGAGCTGAGTGGCAATGATATAAAATCTTATGTACTTCATCTTCTGCCACACATCTCCTGATCATTTGATCTGTACACTTTTTAAACAAGTATGGTTCTTCCCAGAAATAGTACTTCACATCATGAATTTTTTTTCTTTTGATGATACGTCTTATCAATCGGTATCAAACCACAAGCTAAATAGTTAGCAATATCAGCAAACCAAGGGGTATTATGGACATGATTTACCTTCAGTATGTGTTCATCTAGAAATGTCTCTTAAATGGGTATAAGTGGAGAATTCCCTTCTTGCGGCTCCAATCTGGACAAGTGGTCTGCTACTTGGTTTTCTACTCCCTTTCGATCTTGAATTTCTAGATTGAACTTTTGAAGTAGAAGTACCCATCGGATCAGTCTCGACTTAGCGTCTTTCTTGGCAAGTAAATACTTAATTGTCGAGTGGTCTATATAGATAGTCACTTTCGTACCTACAAGATAAGATCGAAACTTGTCAAAAGCAACATAATAGCAAGTAACTCTTTCTATGTTACCGTATAATTCAGTTGAGCTCCTGCCAGAGTCTGACTTGCTTAGTAGATGGGATGAAAAACTTTGTTCCTTCGCTGGCCCATGACAGCTCCTATCGCGAAGTCACTTGCGTCACACATCAATTCAAATGGCAAATCCCAGTCTGGTGTGATGATTATGGGTGCTGAAACTAGCCGACTCTTCAAATCTTTGAAAGCTCTTAAGCACTCCTCATCAAATTTGAACTTCGTTTCCTTCTCTAATAATTTGCATAAGGGTTTAGCAATTTTGAAGAAGTCCTTTATAAATCTTCGATAGAAATCGACGTGGCTCAAAAAGCTCCTAACACTCTTTACAGATGTTAGAGGTGGGAGTTTCTCAATAACGTCTACCTTTGCTTTATCTACCTCGATTCCATGTCTCGTTATCCGATGCCCTAGAACAATACCTTCTCGTACCATGAAATGACACTTTTCCCAGTTGAGTACGAGGTTTGTTTCTTCGCATCGCCTTAGTACCTTGGCTAAATTGGCTAGGCAATCATCATATGTATCTCTGAATACTGAAAAATTTTCTATAAAGACTTCTAAGTATTTCTCAACCATATCAGTAAAAATAGACATCATACATATTTAAAATGTAGCAGGTGCATTACATAAACCAAATGGCATGGGTCTAAATGCAATTGTACCGTACGGGCAGGTGAATGTTGTCTTGTGTTACTCTTTCAGTGCTACTGTAATCTGATTATACCCTGAGTATCCATTGAGAAAACAATAATAGTCTCGCCCTGCGAGTCTATCCAGCATTTGGTCCAAAAATGACAAAGAAAAGTGATCTTTCCTAGTCACCTTATTCAGCTTCCGGTAATTAATGCAAATTCCCCATCCCGTAACCGTTCTAGTCGGTATCAACTCGCTATTCTCGTTCTCAATGACCGTAATACCTCCTTTCTTTGGCACGCATGAACCGGAGTTACCCATGAACTGTTTGAGATGGGGTTAATTATACCTGCATCTAACCACTTGATGATTTCTTTCTTTACGACGTCCTTTATGATGGGGTTCAGTCTTCATTGTCCATCAATTGTCCCTTTCTCGCCATCTTCCAGGATGATCTTGTGCATGCATACAGACAGACTAATGCCGTGAATATCAGCTATGGTCCATCCGATAGCCTTCTTGAATTGTTTCAATACTAGGATGAGTTTCTCTTCTTGCTCAATGGTTAATTCCGCTGAAACAATCACAAGCAAAGTAGAAGCGTTACCTAAATAAACATATTTTAAATGTAAGGGAAGTACCTTCAGTTCTAATTTAGGTGGCTCCTTGATTGACGCTTTTGGTTGGGCATAATCCCTATTCTCTAACTCCAAATATTCAAAACGGGATTGCGAATTAAATCCCCTTTGATTAGCTTCTAGCAAAGCTAAGTTGTAACACTCCTTACCCGTATTCAAACTGGAATAGGGTTTGAGGCATTACCTAAATGATCTTTCTTAAACATCTTGATCGGGGTTATAAAATTTCGTTTAAACTCATCACTTGTACATACTCGGCCTAGGAGGCCCTACACATACTTCTGAGAGGTACCGGAACTATCCCGAGAACTTTTACGAATTCGAGAAACTTCTCAATAAAACAGGGGCCACACGCCCATGTGAAGTGGGACACGCCCGTGTGGGCAGGCCGTGTGGTCACACACGCCCATGTCCCTACCCCGTGTATAAAATCATGAGTATTCTGTTTGTGTCACACGGCCTAGGCACACGCCCGTGTGACTAGCCCGTGGGCGACACTGACTAATTTCAAACGACCTTGACACGCCCGTGGCCATAGCCCGTGTGCTAAAACTTAGCATTCTGACTTATCCACACGGCATATACACACGCTCGTGTGCTTCAGTCGTGGGCAAATTAAATCCCAAATGTAAAGTGCAGACTTCACACAGCTTGGGCACACGCCCATGTGCTAGCCGTGCCTCCCACATGGTCTTGACACACGCCCATCTGTTTACCCATGTGGACAATTATCAGGCTATCTACCAATCCCTTGCCACTCTACATTGCACACATACAAATTCCATTACAAAAACTCCACATATCATCAATTACAAATCTTGGATTATCACACTTGGCGATCTCAACTATGACTTAATCAACCTTAAATACTAGCCCTATACATGCCATGACTCATAAGGACTTGAAACCTCATACCAAGTGTCTGCTCGATAGTGTGAAAACATCCCCAGTGATCTCCAACCCGAGCTAGCTAAATTAACCTATAAGAGATGAGAAAGGAAGAGGAGTAAGCAATAATGCTTAATAAGTTCATATGCATATAATAATCAGATATTGATAACCATTAGTTATACCCAACTGTAAGGTATTATAATGAGTTTTACATCTTAAACTCATAGTTACCTACACAATCACCCTTGAAGCTTACTCATTCTATCTCTTACCACTTTCTAACCATGCCACGAGCCAGATGCCCATATTAATTAGCATGCATCCCTGCACTTGTCACCACATAATCACGTAAAACATTTTCAATAAATCACTCATACCGTCCATTACTCATGATACCACACATCATGAATTCTCACTAATCCATCCACAATGCTAAATTACTCGATGGTTTCACACTTAGCCCACCACAATCAGATAGTAGGGTAGTATCGCACCTAGCCTACCAAAAAGGGTAATTATAATGGTATCGCACATAGCCCACTAGATAATATGCTTAACGATAACATCGCACACAGCCCATCGTGGTTAAGCATTTAGGGTGGTATCGCACTTAGCCCACCACTCATTTATAAATCCGGTGGTATCACACTTAGCCCACCAACTGGAATAAATAAGTGATGGTATCGCACACAGCCCATCGTTTAATAATTAATAAGGTGGTAACGCACACAGCCCACCATTATTGTACATTCATGGATAGTTATCCACATGAGTTTATCTATTTCAAATGTTTACCCGGAACATCCTCACACACTACCATTCTTACTTAGCTTTATACTATAATCGTTTGCATTCACACAATGCAGTAATAATTATAACTTATGCAACCAAAGTGCATCATTTACACATAACCCCCTATGGGTTCATCATATACCAAATTCATCTCAATTCAGTTCTAACACATACATGTACCTCTCATGGTACAACACATTCATTCTCAATTTCAAAATACTTTTTGAGTCATTAAATTTGTTAAGTAACTCCCTTGAGTCTTATACACATAATGTCATATTGACATCATACCCCCGATAGGGTCATACATGAACTAACATATCGATGCCATGTCCCCGACATAGTCTTATACGAAATATCACATCGATGCCATGTCCCTGACATGGTCTTATTCAATATCTCACACTGAGGCCATATTCCAATATGGTCTTACACGGAACCTTAACTATCATCATTTCATACCATTTGCATTTCTTACTATTCTTAGATTATATCTAAGAATTTCATTTATTGACATCTCGTCAAAACGTATTTAATGCATACATGAATGCAAAATAAAATTTATACAACATCGAATATTAAATATCTCACGTAAGATTTCATTATTTGCATACGAACTTACCTCGATACCGAAAAGGGTAAAAAGGGAGTATATTTGCCCACATTTCATTATTTGCATACGAACTTATCTCGTTTTCTTTGATCTAGAACAATAAAATTTACTCATTTAATCACTTAATGATCATATTACAACATAATCTCTACTTAGGCAAAAATGACCATTTTGCCCCTATACTTTGGCAAAATTATGATTTTGCCCCTAGGCCTGTAAATAAATTTTCATCCATATTCTTTACTAATCAAGCCTAGTCGAATCATATTCTCTTCTATAGCAACTCAAAATTTCAACTATTTCATGCACTTATTACCAATTTGCAACATTTACAAATTAGTCCTAATTAGGTGTTTTCATAACAACACCTTTCACAAAAGTTGTTTCTCATCTTCCTACCATTCATTTTTTTCCATAAAAACTCTTCAAAAAACATAAAATCTATCATGGTAAGTCCCTAGACTTTCAACCATATTACAAACTAGTCCTCTCATTAGCTAGCTTAAGCTTTGGGGACTCCAAAAGTACAAAATTTATCAATTAAAATCATCAAAATCACTTACTTGAGTGAAGAAAAGCTTGCTGAAATTTTCAGCTTCAAGAACCCCCATTCTTGCTTGTATTTTAGGTGGAAGAAGAGAAGAAAATAAAAAGATGATAGCTTTTCGCTTATTTCATCTTATTTTATTCATTTTTCCACCTAATTTCCACCAATTTTGACCAAAATTAAATGCCCTTGTCCCCTATGTCACATGGCCGGCCAACACACTTAAAACAAGGCCAAATTGCACATTTGGGACCTCCAATTTATATTCTATAGCTATTTGGCACCTCTAGCAAATAAAATAGAACTTTCACACTTTATGCGATTTAGTCCTTTTTCGCAATTAAACAAGAAATCATTAAAATTAAAGCACCAAAATTTTCATGCACCCTCATAAATATGTTATAACACATAAAATAACATGAAAATATTTTTCTCTAACCTCGGATTAGTGATCCCGAGATCACTGTTCCGACTAGCCCCTGAATCGGGCTGTTACATAAGTATTCATCCTCCTCTTTATCATTTGGAGGGTCTAATGTCAAAATTTGTTCCAATGGATCCTCAACATAGTTGAGTTCCTTTTCCATGATTAATTCATCTAAATCGGACACTACAGAACAATCATCAATTGTGTCAGGAAATCGCATAGACTTAAAAACATTAAATGTTACCTGATCATCTTGAAAATGTATAGTAAGCTTACCCTTCTGCACGTCAATAAGGATCCTTCCAGTTGCTAGAAAATGCCTTCCTAGGATGATTGGCACTTCTTTTTCTACTTCAAAGTCAGCTGGAAAACTAAATTTGTCTACACGTACCAATACATCCTCGATTTTTCCTTCTGGATGTGCTAAAGATCGATCTGCTAATTAAAGTGTAATCATAGTATGTCTAACTTCACCTATCCCCAACTTCCTAAATATTGACATGGGCATCAGGTTCATACTCGCACCCAGATAACATAGTGTCTTACCATAATATGTTGCTCCAATGTTGCAAGGTATGGTAAAACATCCAGGATCCTTCAACTTTGGGGGTAGTTTGTCTTGAAAATATGCACTGCATTCCTTTGTCAGGGCTACCGTCTTAAATTCTCCAAGTCTTTGTCTTTTTGACAGGATATCCTTAATGAATTTGACGTAGTTCGGCATTTGTTTAAGTGCTTCAACCAATGGGATGTTGATATGAAGTTGCTTGAGTACGTCTAGGAACTTCTTGATTTGAACTTCATGCTTCTTCATTTGAAGTCTTTGAGGGTAGGGTGGTGGAGGCTTCTTTACTGGAACTGGTTGATTTGTCTTCTGTGGCAATTCTGCATCTAACGAAGTTGTTAGTTTATGAGAATTAGTTGATTCAGAAGTTACATCAAATTTTTCATATTCAGGTTCCGATGAAACTAAAATTTCAATACTCGATTGAACTTCCTCTAAGTCTTAAGCATCAGCTGGCTCCTTTTCAACTTTGACAGTGTTGGGCTCTAATGTCTTTTCGCTCCTCAATGTCAACGCTTTACAATGCTCCTTCCTTAGATTCCTCGGATTCTTCATATCACTAGGTAAAACACCTTGTGGTCGGTTTCTGAGTTCAGTTGCAAGCTGGCCCATTTACTTTTCTAGGTTTTTCAATGTAGCTGCTTGGCTTTGGATTAAGGCCTCATTCTTGGCTATGTATGCCTTCAACAAGTTTTCTAAGCCATTGGATGGTTCAGCTTGAGGTTGTTTCTGAACTTGTTGGGTAAAAATAGGTGGTTGGGTCAGTCTAGGTTGGGCGTATGTGTTGCTGGGTCCAGCCTATTAGTTACTCTAGGAGAAATTAGGGTGGTGTCGCCACGATGGGTTATAGGAATTGGATTGTAGTCCTTGCCTTCCTCGGTTTTGGTTTTGGTTACCCATGTAATACACGGATTCGGTGTTCGATGGACATTCTTCGAACAGATGTCCTTACCCACAATAGACACAGGCTACATTTTCAAATTGATTCGGTGGCTGTGCTGCAAAACTATTAAACCCATTAGTTGTAAAAAATTTAAGCATTGAGGAAATCGATGATACTTAAGATGCGAGTGAGGTTAGAGCGTCTACTTCATGTATTCCAGCGACTCGTCTTCTTGACGTTGCTCAATTGGTTGGCCATTGATAATTGTTGCTGGCAATCCTCTCAATGAATTCATAAGCCTTATTATAAGACTTAGAAAGGAGAGCACCATTAGCAGAAGTTTCCACTACCATCCTCGTGTGAGCATTGAGTGTAACAACCCGATTTTGGGCCTAGTCGGAACAGTGGTTTCGGGACCACAAATTCGATGCAAGAAATTTTTTTTTATTATATTTTTATCGTCTACAATTTTACGGAATGATTTTGTGAAAATTTCGTTCGAAAATTTCGACGTTTGGGCACTCAATTTAGTCAAAAGGACTAAATTGTAAAAAGTGAAAAAGTTGAGTTCCACATGTTAGAAGTGTCCAATTTCTATGAAATTTTAAATTGGAGGTATTTAAATGGTAATTAGACCATTGGTTAAATTGTTGGACAAAAATGGACATGAGATAAGTGAAATAGGATATTTTTAAGTTAGGGGAATTTTTGTAATTTGGTAATTAAATGGACTAAAAGACAAAATAAAAGCCAAAAACCCTTGTCCATCTTCTTGCTTGGCCGAATTTAGCATGGGGAAAGCCATGGCTAGGGTTTTCAAGCTTTCAATCTCAATAATCAAAGAAAACAAGGTTCGTACAAAGAACGGGGGAAAAACGAGTAACTGGCAGTTATGTCCCTTTTTGCCATTTTGGTATCGAGGTAAGTTCGTGTGTAGATAATACAACATTATATTATGCATTTAATATTTTTATATTGCATGAATTGTATATATATAATTCTACGGATTTGATTGATGATGATTTGGCGAAGAATCGAAGAATGAGAATCCCGGTTTAACCTTAGGAATAGAAAGGATACCTTGTTACGACATTAGATTAATAAGGTCCCGTGTAAGACCATATCTGGGATATGGCCTCGGTACCGAATTGAGATCCCGTGTAAGACCATATCTGGGATATGGCAGCAGCATCGAATAGTGATTCCGTGTAAGACCACGTCTGGGACCTGGCTTCGGTATGAAATCGTGTAAGACCATGTCTGGGACATGGTATCGACATGCGATCTCGTGTAAGACCATATCTGGGATATGGCGTCGACATCGATATGAGATCCCGTATAAGACCATATATGGGATATGGCATCGGCATCGACATGCGATCTCGTGTAAGACCATATATGGGATATGGCGTCGACATTAATATGAGATCTCGTATAAGACCATATCTGGGATATGGCATCGGCATCGACATGTGATCTCATGTAAGACCATATTTGGGATATGGCATTGGCATCTTACTACGTGTATGACAATTTCTGAGTATCCTTAAATATTCCAAGTGGTTCAACGGGATAAAGTATTAAAGTTTACGTTATAGATGGAAAAAGGGCTAAAGTTATGCGATGGAGTGATACAAGTACATATGTGAAACTCACGAGAAATGAGCTCGGTATGTGATTTCGTATAAGACCATGTCAGGGACATGGTGTCGATATGATATTTCATGTAAGACCATATCGGGGATATGGCGTTGATACGGTACTATATGTATGAATTCCCGAGTATCTTTTAGCATTCCGAGTGGTTCAACGGGTATGTTAAAAACGAGAAAGTAAGTGACTATGTTACGAGAGGTACAGGTATGTACATAGAACTCATGTGAAGTGAATTCGGTATATGATGAAATCTTGGGAAGAATGTACATGAATAAGTTATACTTGTGAAATATTGATATCCTTGTGATTAATGATCTACATTCATGATGAATGGATACATGATAAGATTTGATGATGATCATGTGTGAGACTTTTAAGCCAAATTAAATTGTGAAATGAAATGTTCAAGTCTTTGTTGTTGATGTATAGGTTAAATTGGCCAATGAATGGCTTGTAAATATTTGATGATGACTAGCTATTGGCATGGCTAACTATGGATATATTTTAGTGTTATGTGTGTGTAAATGAGAATTAATATAAAGAAAACATGATAGAGTTAGAAATAAAACAGTTTGGACAGCAGCAGTTGTATCACTTTGAAAATTCACCAAAAATGGTGGAAATTTAATTAGAAGTTGAATAATATATTAAATTAAATCTTATTGAGTTTATTTTCACATAAAAGAAACGGTGTAAGCAAAAAAAATTCATATTCTGAGATATTTGAATTTTTATAAGACAGGGTCAGAGTGATTTCGAAATCCCCTGTTCTGACTTGGTAAATTCATTAAAAATTGTAAAAAAATAATAAAGGAATAAAATTTATATACTTGAATTTTTTAACGAGTCTATTTTTAAGAGAAATAAACGGGAACGTCTTTTGAGTTTTTTACAATGAGAAAATAAATTTTTAGTGAAGAGAGGTCAGAACTTTCGGACAGAGAAATAGGGGAGACTTTAAAGAATAAAATGCATTGATTGGCTGAACCAAAAATTTTGGAAATCTTATGGTAAGAAGATATGTGAGTCTAGTTTCATGGAAAATTAGTGGATCTTAATTTGGAGTTCTGTAGCTCCAGATAAAAATAATTTAGTGACTGTAACTCGAGTAAACAGCTCAAGATGAACATAAATGAATTGTGAAATTTTATGCAATAATGATGGTATTATCTTGAGAGCTTATAATAAGAATTGTGACCGCTGTGAATCAGAGCTTTAAAATTTATAAAAAGAATGATCGAACCTGGAAACTAACTCTGACAACGATTGAGTCAACTGCACCTATCGAACAGTAGTATAGCTTAGGCAAGACCGGATTATCGAACCCAATGGAACTAAAAGTACTAATACTAACTTTCTTTTTATTATTTAGCCTAAACTAAGTGAAGTTGTTTATTAATCTAAATTAATTAACTACTAAACTAAATACTCTAAGACAAAGAAGAATGAATTTGGAAAATAACTTGGGAAAAACTCAGTTGATTTAGACGATACCCTAGGAAGAATCCACCTAGACTTCACTTGTTATCTAACACTGAACCATACAATTTATTCACTTAGTTTGATCCGTAAGACTCCCTAACGTATATTAAACCCTCTCTTGAGGCGAATAACGTCTAACCCTAGGTTAATTAGTGGAACTCTCGTTATCTTATAATAACCCCCTAGAATAGCAGTAAATCGATCCGTGGATTCTCATATTAGGTTTCACCCTAATCCGGCAAAATCTCGTCACCCTATCTCTAGGCGTGCGATCAACTCCGCTTAATTATGTTGGATCTACTCTTAGGCAGGGTCTATTCCTCCTCCACCTAAGCACATTAAATTTGTATTAAGCTCACATAATTAAGAACAAACTAAGTTATTATCATATAATTCAAATAATCAAATAACAAGATTCATCATAGGTTTCATCCTCTCTGGGTATCCAAGGTTTAGTTCATAACAATAAAGGAAAACATCTCAAGAGAAAAGATAAAACAAAACATAAGAAATCCGTAAAACCCCTCAAGAAATTGAAGAGGAGATCCTCCGTCTTGAGTATAACTCACGGGTTCTTGAGATGGATCAACTGGCTATCCTCAGAGTGAATCCCCACAAATCGCCTTCTCGGCCTAGCACGACGCCCTAGACGATGGCTTTGGGCTCCCCCTTTCAGGTCATACTTAGGGTGTATTTATAGGCTTTTGAAATACGTTTCTTTCTCCCTAAGTATCCTTTCCCGAATGAAATTGCTCTTTTTCATGGCAGAGGCACGGCCATGGCACACGCCCGTGTAAATCGTGGCCAGGCCGTGTTCGGATTTCTTTAATGAGACACGACCGTGTGAGTCGGGGTTAGATCGTGTTCTAGATGATTGACTTGGCACGACCGTGTGGGTCCAAGTCCAGGCCGTGTCGATTTCCTCATTGGTCCGTTTTGGTCCGTTTTGAGCCCGTTTCTCCTTCTTTTTATCCTTGGGTGCTTTCCTGAGTATAAGACATGAAAAGAAAGGATTAAGAGCACCTTTTTACATAAATCAAAGGATAATTCATCCAAAAGCATACTAAATGTGGGCCTAGAATATGTTACTATTTCGGTTTATCAGATTGTTAAAAGCATGGTAATCAATTGTTTATTATTTACATACGTACTTACTAAGCTTTGTAGCTTACTCCCCTTCCTTTCTCATATCTTATAGGGTTTTATGCTAGCTCGAGTTGGAGATTGCCGAAGATGCTATCACACAATCAAGCTATCATGTTGGGTATAATTGAATGCAAAACCCTTTGAGTTTATGGCATGTATAGGGACTTATTCAATTGTGCATGTGTCATTTGATTAGGCCAAATGTGTTGGTTCATAATGGTAATATGATTCATTTTGTATATGGCCATGAGATGTGGCTCATATTGGTTAATGAGTTGTACTGCCTATTTATATGTGTGTGCTTATACTAAAGGTTTCATGTGATGTGGTTATGTGTATTTGGTATGGATGGATTGAAGTTGTGTTTAAGTATGTGCAAATGAGGGTGCCAAATGGTTTGGTAAATAGCCATTTTCTTAGCCACACGGGCAGAGACACGGCCGTGTGGAGGACACGGCCCTGGGACATGGGCGTGTGCCTAGGGCGTGTGAAGTCTGCATCTATTTTTTGGAATTTAATTCGCCACACGGCCTAAGCACACGGGTGTGTGACTTGGCCGTGTGACCCTATTTTGTTGATGATGTCATAAACAGAGAGTTACACGGGCTAAGGACATGGGCGTGTGTGACCACATGGCCTACCCATATGGGCATGTCCCAAGCCACACGGGCGTGTGACCCCTGTTTTGATGAAAAATTTTCTAAGTCTTCTTAAAGTTTTCTAAGTTCTCGGTTTAGTCCCGAACAGTTCCCAATGTATATTTTGGGCCTCGTGGGCCCATATAAGGGGCGATTTGCATGTGAATGAGAAATTTTAAATTGAATGAAATTTTATAGCCCGATTTTGTATAAATGTTTTTGTTTAATTCCGGTAATACCTCGTATCCTGTCCCGGCGTCAGACACGGGTAAGGGGTGTTACATTGAGACTGTTATAAAATGTCTCAAGTTGGATGCAATGTGGGATTTCGTGATGAGGACACTTTCGTAATAATTCTTTGTACCTTTCCCATGCCTCATACAAGGACTCATCATCCATTTGTTGGAAAGTAGTGATCTTGTTCCTCAACTTAGCATTCTTTCTAGGCGAGAAATACATCATGAGGAATCTTTCTGCTAACTCTTGCCATGTGGAAATTGAATTTGGTGGCAATGAGTTCAACCAGGCTCGAGCTCTGTCCCTGAGCGAATATGGGAATAGCTTCAATCGTAGTGCATCTTCGGGTACTCCATCTAACTTGAAAGAATCACTCACCTCCATTAACAGTCTTAAGTGCAAGTGAGGATCTTTGGTAGGCATTCCACTGAATTGGCCCACTGTCTAAAGCATCTGGAACATGACTGGCTTCAATTTGAACTGTTGTGCCTCTATTTTGGGTCTCCTAATACCAAGATTAAGATCTTGAAACACTAGCACGACATACTGTCTTAGAGCTCTATCCCTATCATCAGCAATAAGGATAGGATTTTGAGTAGGGTTTGCTCCGTTTCCTTGATTCGGATTTTCGAAGCTCATCTCTTCGGTCCTTCTCTGACTTGCTTGTCTTCTTCGCTGTCAAAAATTTCTTTCAATCTCAGGGTCTACAGGGAGAAATTGATAATTCGGTCAATACTCATAAACAACTGAAATAAACACAGAAAAATTAATTAAGTTAAAATTAAACAGGAAAATAAACCAAAATGCAAAGTTTACAAATTCACAAATAATGACTTTTTAAAACAGTCCCCGGCAACGGCGCCAAAAACTTGGAATGACGGAAATGTGCAAGTGTACACAATCGCAACAAGTAATAAAGTGACAAGTAAATGTCGAGTTATCGTACCCACAGGGACTCTGAAAAGAATTATTTATGAATGCAATTTTAAAAACACTTTGGTGAAGAAAAAAAATTTGATTTGAAGAACTGATTAAAAACTAGGATTTAACAAAGTAAAATAAATAAAAATAAAATAAAAGTTCCAATGCACGATTTCAAATGATGATTTTAATCAAGATGACATAATTGTGTTAGATTAATTGCATTTCTTAACTTAGAAGTTATTAAACTCATGTTCATGTTGTTACGAATAAATTCACGGCAACTCGGTAATTTGCTAACTTATGAACATACTCACCTACCAAAATCCATTTATCTCTTGACTATATCTCTATGTCAGTTCAACCGATTAAACAAATTCTAATAAGCAAATGTGTTAATGCACATACATACTTATGAAATTAAAATAATCTCTTGTACATATCTCTATGCCAATTCAAACAATTAATTCAATCTCATAAGCACATAAAAGATTATGTGAGTTAACAATGTATTTCTACCTTGAAACAGTTTAATCACAATAACCTTGCAAGTTATGCAAGGCTAATGTATCACTAGATACCATTGCTAATTTAACCCTCAGCTACCTTAGATGATTAAACATGCACTGATTAAGTATCGTGTCAATTAATTACAATTTCAATCCATTTAAATAATTAATTCATTAGTTACCTTACAATTATAATGCAAGAATAACTTAGTCATGGTTTTACTTAATCAAACATCTTACCGACGCCTATAACAACACAAACACAATTTTAATAAATTAAGTAGACGAAATGCAATCAACCAAACACGAATTAAATTTAAGCCATATTAATTAAATTAAACATATCAACATCATAAATATTCATAGACATGTTCATCATAACAATAACAAAATTAAAAGGATAGGGAACAAGAATCAAATCTGGTGTTTTCTCCGTGGCTTGACTAGTTTGCTCCACTCCTCCTTCTCCACTTGTTCTTGTCAAACCGAGGCTTCGATGAACACTTGAATGCTGCTCCAAATGGTGGTTGATTGACTCTTTTTCAAGAGGTGAAATTGGCAAGGGAATAGTGGAAGAAAATAGAGAACAATGAAGAGAGAGAAGTGAAGAGATGAGAAGGGATGCGATGTGTTTGAAGTGAGCAGCCAAGGGGGTATTTATAGGTTGAGAAGGCTGCTAAAAATAGCCAAAATCAGCAGCCAAAGACTCCCCCATGGCCGGCCACACATGTGCCATGTTTGAAGATTTCAAACATGCTATTTTAGGGTAGGGGCAAATCTAAAAAGGTATAAATAGTGGAGGGGTTTGAATGCAATTTGAAGGAGTCTTCAAGGGCCATTTTGCAAGCCAAATAATCATCCAAGCAAGCTGATTGGGTCAACATGTGGGACGGTTTTGGGCTGCCCAGTGCTCGGTTGGATCGATTTTCTCGGTTCAGCTCAACTGGGCCCCTTTTCATAATTAATTAACAATAATTTATTTAACCCAAATTAAATTGGATTAAAATTAAAATTAATTATATTATTAATTAATACACATAATTTGGACTGTCTTAGGCTGAAAAAAAATTAATTCGCCTTGATGCTTCAAAATTGCTTCTCGGTTTTGTGCTTCTAGCAGTGTCTGCCAAGCCGTTTTTCACCCCTTGTGCAAATCTGTTGAAAATAATCAAAATTAATCAAAATTTTATATAAAATTAATTAAAATTCAACATGTTCATAATTTGAGTGCAATTTGATTATTTTATAAATATTTATTATTTTTCGACACGAATTTTACCGAAACTGCATGAATTTGAGTTAAAAAGAGCATGAAAAAGTGTGTATATTTTAGTGTTTTTAGCCATAAAGCAAATATTTGAGTCAGTTATCTAAATGCACCAATATAAATATTTCTTATTCTATGACCAACAAGCACAATCTTATTAGAAACAATGTCAATAACTTTACACCCATTTGATTCAAATATGACATTGATACCTTTAGCACATAATTAACTTATACTCAAAAGATTATGTTTAAGACCGTTGACATATAAAACATTTTCAATGAAGATTAAATAGTTTTTACCAATTGAGCCAATTCCTTCAATTAGTCATTTGGAGTTGTCACCAAATGTAACTTCTCCTCCACATTTTTGGCTTTATTTTGATAAAATGAATTTGTCATCGGTCATGTGTCTTGAGCATCCACTATCAAGGTACCATGAGTTTCCACTTGAATTGTTCACCTTGAAACAATGGTCTTTTTCCTACAAACATAGAATTAAAATTTGATTTTTGGTACAGAAATTCTTTTGTGTCCATAAGCATTAGTTCTTATAATTTTGGTCCCATTGGGTATCCATTTTGAAAGGATATCCTTGTCTTTAGTAGTACTAAGTCCTTTAGGGACCCATACACTTCTAACAAGTTTTCCCTTATAAGTTTTTTAGGGACCTCCATGTTTATAGTTGTTGAAGTTTTTTTTTAACAAAGTTTTGTTTTGAATTTTCTCCTTTTTCAAATCTTTTTAGAGAAAAATTGTTCGAATAAGATTTTTCTTTCTTGAGCAACTCAAGTTTCTTTTCATGATCTTTTGAAAGTAAATTGTGCAAGTCTAAATTCTTTTTCTCAAAATCATTAATGATTGCTTGCATGTCACTTACTTTTTTTTCAAGTTTATGGTTAGCTTTCAAGAGTAAGTCCTTTTCAATTTTTAATTTTGAAACATTTTTTTCTATATTTTGAAACCATGACTTCAAACTCCAAGCCTAACTCATCATAGGCATCTTGTAACTCATCAAAAGAATAAGAAATTGAGCTAGATGTGTTAAAAGTTACCTTAGAATCTTCTATGGCCATAAGGCAAAGGTTGGCTACTTCTTGTTCTTCTTCATCGGAAGAATATTCATCACTCGACGTAGCCACATTGGCCTTGTGTTTTTTGTTTTCTTGACCCCTTTTTCTTCCATTGGGGATAATCAAACTTGATATGCCCCGACTTCTTGCACTCATAACATGTAACACCCTCTACACAATCTGGATATCGGATGTTACATCCTACAAACACTTTGCAAAATTTCTAAACCATTTGCGCATAATCCTTTTCCAGCATACTTCATATTATTTTAATAAAGGTTTTTGAACAAAAGAAATAAGAAAAAACAATTAGGAATACATCAGATTCTTAAGAATAAAATTTTTATAATACATTACAACACACAAGTCCGTTAAAGATGGACTCTTCTTAGCGTAATGTACTATACGCCATATTCCTAAAATGTCCTCTGTGTGCATAGTAACCCAACTCGCCATTTCTATGGCACTTTCTTGGCCTGGTCTCTCCTAAATGGTTGTTCATAGATATTATTCCTTAGCAGATACCTACTAACTGATCTTACATTTGGCGAATTCTCATACAGAGTTTGATAACTATCAACTACCAATCAGATTATATCTTGATTCAAACCTAAAACAAACTCATACTGCTGATGAAACATTCTAAATCATTCAGAAGAATTCCAAATGTCTAGGTTACATAACAGAAGAACACCTAAATTGACAAATGGCTCAGATTCCAAATAACCCTAGAACGAGACATGATACTATTCAGATATGATGGATACCAGATAACTCAGATTTCAACCCCATATAGCGTAGAAGAACTTAGTCCAAAAACACATATACCTAATGACTACCCCCATATCTTATACTGGAAGACTATTCATGGCAGTTTCCCTATTTAGAAATACAAATAAATACTTTCTTTTAAGAAACGTCCCATAAGACTCACTCAATTTCATCACAAGACAAACCAAACTAAGTTAACTTTAGACGTATCAGATCCTTATTATAGAATTATTTATCGAAAAAATCTAAAAAATTACCTAGATCTTACCACAAAGGCGAATAACCAAATTCTACCAAGTAGGCATACTCGAATATGCCACATAGGCATTTCAGAATTCACCATAAAGAAAACATAGAGTATGCCAATAAGGCTTAGCAAATCACGCCACCCAAACAATACACAGAATCACGTGTTTACTGTCCTAGCAGACTTTCACAGAAGCTGCCATGGTTTCACCCTCAAGGACTTATACATATCTTCATGTCATGATTTGCCAGTCCGATTTACATATCACTGAAAGAATCACCATGAGTATTCTTATTATCATATTATATCATGGGTATCAGCCACATGGACTTACACATCCTCATGTTGTGATCTGCCAGTCCAGTCTTCATCTCATTGGAGGCAACACCATGAGTGTATTTGTTGTCACATAATGTCATGGGTCTCTACCATATGGACTTACGCACTTCATATCGTGATCTGCCAGTCTGGCTAGCAATATAACTACCATACTAGAGGCATCACAAAGGGATTTTTTACTCAGAAGTTACTTACCCAGATTTATTCACATACCTGACTGATTATTACTTTCTTATATCAGATCTAACAAACATACTTACTATATAACTTCTTACTCAAACAATACCTCACACATATCATCCTTAATCATGCAGGACCTTTACATTACTTCAGATACACACTTACCAATTATCCAAGATGTTATCAACATACATATCTCTAATGGAACAATTTATATGCAGGAGCGAATATAGAGACTCACCTAGTACTCACCTATACTATAGCTTGAAGTTCCAAACTCGAGCACTCTTCAAGAACAAATAGCAACAATTGCTTAAAGAACATGAAACCACCATTAAAAATCCATTAACAAACAATTTGCTATCATCTCAACTATAGACGACCCTCAAGCAGGGCCTCTTATTCACAACTTATTGTTTACATACTTCTTAACATCCTTACTCTTTCAAAAACTTAATCATGCAGAGCTATTTGACTTACCAGGAGGTGGAATATCCATTGATAAATTAAAAAACCTTAGCTTCCAGCTTAATAAAGGAGAAGAAAACATATAAGTTTAAGAAGAAGAACCAAAGAGTAATATTGAAGGAAGAAAAACCATCCAGACAAACTCTTCTTACCATAAATATATACTCCTAGTTCCCCTTAGTGGAACTTGACAAGTGTCAATTGGATCCAGAATTTTTCCTAATAAATGTCCTAAAAAATCTGAGAGAAATATAAATGAGAATCCTGTAAAAATAAGATTTGACCAATCAATTCAGCTGGCTCCAAACCAAATCACATTATAAAACCCAATTAGCACAGTGCTCAAGCAAATTAGGATTACTATACTTTTGGTGGTAACTCACACCTGACTTACTTTTTGTTTGTCATACTCTTTTCTTAAATAACAAAATAACCTGAGATGAATAACTTGAGATAAAATCTTTAATTAATTCTACGGAGGATACTTTACGCCAAACTCTAATCCACTAGAAGACTGTAAATCGACAGATTACACTACACCAAATAGATAACTTCACATCCTTACACCTTCTAATCAGATTTTCCAGATTTGGGGCATGACATAACAAACTATGGGATCTTTCTCCTTGGTAGATCAAGCTTTAAACCTTCTTTTCTTTGAAATCTTCTCCTTTTGTTTGATTTTGTGTATACCTTAAATCTTTTAACAAACATGACCATTTTTTTTCCTCATCCACTTCACCGCTTGATTTGATTTCTTCGAATTTTATGGATTTGAGGGAAACATAGATCTTTTTTATTCTCAACCTTCCCTTCTTCTACCCCTTCTTTGAGTCTCATCTCATGAGTGAGCAAAAAACTGATCAATTCATTTAGCAAAAGGGTCTCCAAATTCTTTGCTTCTTTGATAATAGTTAATTTAGCTTCCCAAGACTTTGGTAAGCTTTTATGCATTTTCATCACCATTTCTTCATTGGGGTATGCCTTTCCATAGGATTTGAGCCCATTGTTGATGATGGTGAATCTATTAGACATCGTTTTGATATCTTCATCGGGCTTCATTTTGAAAGTTTCATAATTAAGGGTAAGAATTCCCACTTTTGACTTCTTTACTTGGCTTGTACCTTCATGAGTGACCTCTACTTTGTCCCATATCTCTTTGGCTTTGGAACAAGATGACACTCTACTATATTCATCGGGACTAAGTGCACAAAATAACGTATGCATGGCCTTGACATTTAATTGAACACTCCTATCTTCCTCGTTCCATTCTTTCTTACTTTTGGGCACCAAAAGCTCTCCTTCTAGATTTAGAGGGATAGAGGGACCATCCATGATGATATTCCAAGTTTCAAGGTCATTAGTGTTGGATTTGGTGCACTAAGTGTGGTATATTCATTTGTAAACCTGTAATTGTTTTCGAACAAATTAATTAATAAAATAAATTCATTGATTACATTAATATACTTTGTATGATTGTCCTTAAATGGTTTTTGCATGCAAAGAAAAATGGAAGTAAATGATTCTCATTGGTTATCCAATGTTTAAATTAATACTAAGCGGTATCACGTGGTTGGATCGTGATACAAAAAGATAACTTGTATTAGTAGACGAACTTAAACATGTCCTTAGTCTAACCAGAAATGAGCAAACCAATTGAAAGACTATTATGTCATCTATCAAGTCTAATTGGGGAGATATTTTGTCTTGGGTATCGAAGTGGATGACTCCTAGAAGATAGAGACATATATGTGACTTACTAGAGTAGTAGTACATTGAACTAGACCCAAGAAGAATAGATCTTGAATTTGTTTATCTATTTATTCATTTGTGACATTTATAGTGTGACATACCTAAATCTTGAGTAGATGACGAACTATGTATGCCTGACTTGTGTAGCTTGATTTTAACACCCCAAAATAGGGCCTAAGATTTTTAAGGGTATTTTAGGAATTTTAGCCTTAGAGTGTTCGAAATTTCGCGACATGGTATATCGATAATATTCTCGATTATAGTTTTGAGAAAATCAAATAAATTTCTGAAAATGTGCTTTGGAAACCTTTAAGTTTAGAAAAAGGTTTGATTTGTAACAGAGTCAAAACTGTGAACATTTATGTTGCAGTTTCACTAATTTTTAAAATTGAACCTAATAAACCCCATTCCCAGCTTATTTCATGATAGCTTATTCCCTTCTCTTTAGTGTTGCCGTCCCCTGCTTTCCCTTACTCATTCCATTGATTTTTGATTCCCAAGCTATTATACTTTGATTTCCTATCAATCCCAAGTCAATTACCTTCATAAGTCTCCAAGAAAAATACCCAAAAACTTCATAGATTTCATCATCTTCTTCAATTGTGGGTTTCATGGATTTACATAAAAAATCATTCATTCTTTCATCAAAGGTAGCCATTCATCTACTCATTGGTTTTTAATGATATTTAGACTTTAAAATGGAGTCTTTAGTTACAAAATCGCAAGTTTTGGTTAAAAGTCAAAAATAGGGTCATTAATGGTGGATTTTGAGATTTTGAGTAAAAATATGGTTTCAAAGTGTTTTTCAACTTGTTTTATCGTGATTAGAAGGTTTCTAAACTTATTTTAATATTTCATTAAGAATTCCTAACTTTTTAATGAATTTTTGGAAAATAGCATTAAAACATGTCAAAAAATGTCGATACCATGAATTTCATAGTTTTGTGTAGTTTAAAGGTTGGGAATTAGCCATAGGTGAAATATAAAATGAACATAATTGGTTTTAGGCGAAAAGACTAAGTATAGACCAAGATATTCAAATTTAAAGTTTGTTATGTTAAAGGTTTTGGGATATATGAGAACTTAGCTTAGGATTGTGTTTTGGTTGGTTAAAGTAAGTCCTTTGTTGCTATTTGATTGTATTTATTTTATGATTGTTGTGTGTGAAGCCTCAGATTCATTAGAGCTTGCTACGAGTTAAGGAAAAGTTAGTTGAGCTTTCGGCTTTCCGGCGAAAGCATAAAGTGGTGAGTGTTTGGAAGAATTGCTTGTGGACATGATTCAATGCTTATTTGGGAATTTAGTAGTAGCCTAAACCCCTACTCTAAATTACAAGTGTAAGCTTTCTCATACCTATGTTATCATGTCAACTATGTGCTTATGAGTTTATGAATATGTGAATTGAGATGAGATGCTATAACATGTGATATGTGATTATGATAACTGTTGTGAAAGTGCAAATGTGTACATGTTATGTATATGTTAAATATTGGTGATATTTTTTTGCTAAAGATGCAAATATGTAGTGATTGTGCACGGATAATTGATAAGTGATATGTGTTTGATTTTAGATATTTTGGCCTTGTGTCTTAAAACCGTTGGATGTAGTTGGCATGCCATAGAATTGTGAGTACTCACCTATATGTACAGTGATTTTAGGCATTGAGGCCTTAGGACATGTTTGGAGGGATAAGAAAATATGAGCTAAGCTTCATCCAATGGGACACGTGAGGTGAAATAAGGAGAGTGTTAGTTATATGCTTCACTTTTGGGACATGTTTGACTTTATGAGTCATTTGGTGTGATTGGAGATTTGTGTATCCGATGTGTGATGGTAGAGCTCACTATATGTTTCGTAACTCAAGTGTCAATCTATCATATTATATGTAACTGTGTGGAACATGTTTTATGCTTAATGGAGTATGTGCTACATTGTCAATTTATCGTTGTATGTGACTTGTGTGAAATGTGATATATGCTTGATTAAATATGTGAGTTACATGATATGTGTTTGTATGAGTATTATGCTGTGTAGATGAACCTGTAGATAAAGCATGGATAGGTACTCTACGACACTAGACATAGGACTATAGTAATTGTACTTATAAATGGTTGTCTTGAGGATGCATGATGATATGTTTGCGGTGTGGTTATTCTAATCATTCACTGAGCTTCTTAAGCTTACTCACTCCCTTCTTTACCCATGGCAGATTAGTTGTGTGCTGGTGTGAGCGGTGTGGTTTTCGAGAGGTGATCCAAGCAATTTAATGTGTTATTCCGTTGGTGTTCATTTATTTACTTGTGTATTGAGGAATAAGGCAATGTGGTAGACTAGTTTAATGCCATGATGTGTTTGGACTATTTGTTGGTTTTGCTTTTGTTTTTTAAGGGTTATGAGTTTATATAATTTCTTAAGTTTATAAATATTGATGATGGCATGATGATACTTTCTTGGACACGTTTTTGGTATTTGAACTATTGATTAAGCCATTTGGATGGTTATTCATCTTAGTAGTTGATGCATGATGATTAGAAACATATTTGGAATGGATATATACACTTGTCTGTTGTATTTTTATGTTCTGGGGTAGAGGTATCGATAATTGGGTTTAAAAACCAATACCTCTGTGTTTCGAAATGATTAGGGAGTCAGAATAGGGATTTGGTATCGATACTTTTGCTCGAGTACCCGATACTCGGGGTTAAAGTATCGATATTTCATGACTGGTATCGATAATCTTCGAGGCTTTGGGTTTTTAATCAGGAAATAGAATGAAAGTTTAGTATCGTTTTTCCTGGTGGTATCGATACCACTTAGAGAAAATATTGATACCCTAGTGTCAGTATCGATACCTACAGACATGTTTTGGAAATTTTGCTAAATGGACCTTATGCATGTTTAAAATTGTTTTTAAGATTAATTATTGTAAGATTTGCATGTAAGAATGGTAACTATCTAGAGTGATTGACTTAAAACCTATACGAATGGTAATATGATGGATGTTTTGTTTAGAATGAGCTTTCCACTTGTTGTAGGTGACAGGAGATGGTGGTGTGACATCCTGTATTTGGGCTTGGCGACCAGGCCGGGTATAGGGTGTTACATTTGGTGATACTAGAGCTTTAGGTTTAATAACTCTCGGACCTAGGTGATTGATGTGTATTTGGAGTTTCGAAACTCATGAGTCTAAATCTCTTTGATCATTTGCAATTATTGATATGACTTTGGTTGAATTGCATGGAATTGTTTGAAATGATCTGATTGAACCATATGTGGGGTAGTAATGGGAAAACATTGCATTAACCCTAACTTTAGCTTGCAAGAATGAGACTTGGATCATCTTCTCGTCACTCACACTGTTTATTTGTTTGTTTTATGCTAGATTATTAGATATGCCTCATTGACGTGTTAATGTGAGATCTAGTGCTCAAGAGGATGGTACATCCTCTGCACCTTCTGTGCCATCGTGTAGAGTTAATATACCTGATGAGGGTGTAGGCCTTTGATGGAAGCTATGATTGGAGCATTTCAGTGGATTGCTGGTGCTAATCCTGCTCCTACACCTGCCAATCCTGCACTTGTGAATCGTGGGTTGCCACTTGAATGTCTTCAGAAATTAGGTGGTAAGGAATTTTCTAGAGTGAAGGGTACTGATCCGACCGTAGTTGAGTACTAGTTGGAGGGAGTTGAAAGGATCCTCAAGCAGATGTCTTTTTCTGACGAGGAGAAGTTGGGTTGTGTTGTGTTCTTACTCGACGATTGATCGTGTCCAAACTAACTATGACAACGAATAAGGCAAGCGCACCTATCGTTCGGTAGTATAGCTATGGCAAGACCGAAAATATCGTATCCTCAAGGACCAAGAGTACTAGTAGTTACTATCTTTTTATTATTTAACCTAAATATTAAGGGAATTGATGTTTATCAAACTAATTACTAAACTAAAGGATGCTAAGACAAAAAGAGTGAATTGGGAAAATACTTGTGGGAAAACCAGTTGATTAAGACAATACCCGAGGAAGAATCCACCTAGACTTCACTTGTTATTTAACTCTGAACCAGACGATTTATTCACTCGACTTGATCTGTAGGATTCCCTAATTTATATTAATACCTCTTTCGAGGCTACTAACGTCTAACCCTAGGTTGATTAATTGAAATCTCTTTCTAATTAAAACCCCTAGTGTTGCATTAACTCGATCTATGGACTCCCATATTAGGTTTGACCCTAATCCGGCAGATTTTCGTCATCCTATCTCTAGGGTTGTGATCAACTCCGCTTAACTATGCTAGACCTACTCTTAAACAGGGACTTTTGCTCCACTGTCTAAGAACATCAATACTTGAATCAATATCCTGAAATATTAAAACAAGAATTAAGAACACATAATTAAGAACAAATCAAGTATTTATCATATAGTTCAGAAAACAATAACAAGATCCGTCTTAGGTTTCATCCCCCTCAAGTATTTGAGGGGTTTAGTTCATGAATACTAAAGAATACATCTCAGAAGAAAGTAAATAACAAAACATAAGAAAAACCCTAAAACCCCCTGAAGGAAATTGAAGGGAAGATCTTTCATCTTGAGCGTGAATCCGGCTTCTGAGATGAATCAACTGGCTTGCTTGGAGTAATTCCCCGTGTTCAGCCCTATCTGGCTTCGCCCCTGACCAAAGACACTTTTTAGGTTATACTTAGGGCATTTATATAGGCTTCGGAATGTCTTTCTTGGCCCACAAGTATCTTATTCCGAATGAAACTCATCTTGGCTATAGCAGGGACACGCCCGTGTGACACGCCCGTGGTCGACTCTCTTGGCCGTGGTCGATCTTGTTTGCCACACACGGTCGTGTAATCTGATCGTGTACAATGTTATAGGCCGTGTCTCGGTTGTTACTCGAAACGCACGGCCGTGAGTTTCTAGGCCGTGTGAATATCTAAAGTAAGCCTATTTGCTCCATTTTCGGCCCGTTTCTCGTTCTTTTCATCCTCTGATGCTTTTCTAAGTATAAAACATGAAATTAAAGGATCAGGAGCATCAAATTCCACAATTCAAAGGATAAATCATCCAAAAAGTATGCTAAATGCGGGATTAAAATATGTATATATTACGATTTATCAAATACCCCCACACATAAGCATTTGCTTGTCCTCAAGCAAAATTCTCAGTTCACAATTAAAATTAACTCCCCTCAATTCATAATCTTCATCAATAATGTTTCATCATAATTCATAGGTAATTCATACATTGATAATTTAACCAGAAGGTTCCTAAAGATTCAAACAATCAAAGTCATAGTTTTTATAGTACGAAAAATAGGTGTTTCCCCTTACCTAAATAATTACCTTTAATTCAAAATTGACAAAAATTGACATCCTCACTAAAGGTTCACTCAAATCACTCAAAGTGTTTAAGGTTCAAAAATAAGCACTCAGATGTCGAACATGAAAAGTTAATCCCATAGGCTTACATGAAAATCAAATTTCCACCACTGTAAAGTGATATGATACACAAATCAAAAGGTCTTTAAAAAGGGTTGTAACGGGGCTTGGGTTAAAGGTATGGATAAAGGCTGAATTAGAGGGTTAGTATCGAGACTGAATTGATAAATTACCTAATTAGAAGAGTAACTAAAGCTTAAATAATTACATCAATTGAAAACTTAATACTAATAACATGAGCTTCTTCTCAAAATATAAAATTAACTGCTTAAGCTCCAATAACAAAGAAGTAATAATGAATAGATTTCTAATTTTTTTTAAGAACAAATCAAGTACAATAATAATATAGAATTTAATAACTAAAATAAAGAAAATAGTTAAGTAACCGATCAAATCAACTCTCGATATAAGGGTAGTCAAGAGAAATGGTGATAACAAATACAAAGTGGGTTTTGGGTTAATATTAATGGGTGAGTCAAGAAGCGGTTTGTTAGGATTCAAAGGGGTTCACTAGGGGTTAATTATGAATGTAGGCTTTTTATGGAGTAAGTGTGTTAAAACCTAGGTGCCTTTATCATCTTAGTATATCAAATCAAAGGTGTAGTCTCGACATGTATAATCGAAGCAAGTTCAAGAATAACAATTCAATGTTGACATACTCATAATCAATAAAGTGAGCACAAAAAAGAATGTATGCTCTAAAAGGCTCAAGATCTCACAAAAAATTATGGGCTTTTGATGTCAACCTTGTAGATTTCAAACTTCAAGGTAATAATTAGATTCAGGTAGACAACCTAACAAATTTTTAATTCTAAAAATAGACTCATCATGCTTGATTCTCTAGTCTCCTAAAGTTTAAATCATCACTGCACAATTAGATATGACTTAATCCAAAACATATCAATGAAAATCATAAATCAAAGGAAATTTCATTCTAACAGTAATATGAGAAGATTATTTAAGAACAAGATATAATTCAGGGATTTGAGAATAATGCAAAAAGTTAGGCACTTTTCTAGATAAGCTTCACCCTCCCACACTTAAGATGTACATTGTCCTCAATGTACAAATGAAGATAATAACCATGTAGTAATAGATCATAAGAGAGGGAGAGAGATGAAACTTCCTGGATTTTCGGATGGATTTCTTGAGTTGGAAGTGTGGAAACTTGATTCGGAGGTGAAAGATAAGTTGGAGGAGGCGTATCTAGTGGTGGTATGGTGGCCGCCAACAATCACTACGCTAGATGAAGAAATTGGGTAACTTGTGAAGAAATAGCCAGGAAATAATAAGCAAAATTCAAAATATACTAAATTTGTATTTAAAGATAAGAAAAATAAAGAGAAGGAAAATAAAGGAGAAGAGAAAAGACATAGGTAGAATAAATGGACTCAAATGTCCTCGGCTTGTCGGGCAAATGAAGCGGCCGGCATCAACTTATGTTGATCGGTCTCGCACGGGGAGACTGTGCTAGGGTACTTTCGCTTATTCGACATGGGAATGGTGGTGAGGACGGTGAAAGAAAAGGAATGAGGGGAAGGGGAAGGGGAACGGAAAATGAAGAGAAAAGATAGTGAGAAGAGAAAGGGGTGTGGTAGTTGGGGGTTGGTTGAAGAAAAATTTGGGGAGAAAGTGAGAAGAAGGGGGGTCTCAAATAAGAATCAAGGACCTGGTTGCTGCCCACGCCCGTGTGCTGTGGGCGTGTTCGATCACACGGTCGTATCGCACGACCGTGTGGTGGCTCTTTCGTTTCTCCCACGCCTGTGTAGAGGTTTCCACGCCCGTGTCCCTTTCTCAGCACCGGCCACGGCTTCAAAGTAGGGGCGTGGCTTATACCCGTGTGACTTTCTCAGTGTCTACCACGGCCGTATCGTGAATTAATATTATTTTCTATGCTTACAGTATGTGATTAAGCATGTGTGAAAGTTTCGTGAGTTAATTTTGTTGTTTATGTGCTTAATTTGATAAAAAGGACTAAATCGCGTAAATGGTAAAAGTTGCTAACTATTTGATAAAGTACTAAATTGCTTTGTTCTTTTAATGGTAAGTGTTTATGTTGCAATTATACCATGGATTATAATGATGGACGGTTATGTACATTGTATATAAAATGTGTATATTAAATTATAAAGGTTAGCATGGTAATTTAGCATATTAATGTAATAAATAAAATAAATGAAACATGATAGTGGAATGTTCATCCATCTACCACCGAAAATAAAAAAAAGAAAGAAGGGTTTAAGTTCTTCTTGCATTCGGCACATATTTTGGCTAGATTAAGGTATGTTTTGCTTCGGTTTTTGATAATTTCTACGTTTTTGTAATCGTTGCTTCGAGTACTACAAAACCCATGCCTTAATTTTGGAATTTGATGATTATTTTGAAAAGTTCCATTGATGATTTTGTAAGCTTTGTGATGTTAGTTGATGAAATATGAAATATATGTGTTAGATTAACATGTTTTGTCTTTGGATTTTTGATGAATTTGAGTAATTTGGACTAAATTTTGAAAATAATATTTTGAGGGACTAAAATGTGAAATAAAGGAAATGTATGGACTTGTATGAGCATGATGAAAATTCGGCTAAGCATGGGTAACATGAAATTTTGTGTATTTTGTGATTTTGTGAAATAGGGACTTAAATGTCAAAATGTGAAAATGTGAGGGCTAATTTGTAAAGTGCCCTAAATGTGTGTTTTTGGATTGAATTGAATGATTTGGTGAATAAATGGGTTAAATTTTAACATGTATAGATCAATAACCAAAGAAAACGAATTTAGATCGAGGAAAGTTGAAAGTGATCGAATAGTCGAATCCGTCCGTCTATATCCGTACGAGGTAAGTCTATGTACAAATAAATGTATTTGAGTTGAATTATTTATGTTCGTATGAAATTTAATTGTGTTTAATGATTACGGAAGACATACACATGAGACCCGAGAAAATATCGACAAGGTGTCAAAGTCTGAAAAGTCCCGTACGAACCTAAGAATAGATAGGGTTCATATGTCATGACATAGGTTTCTGATATGTTATATCGTGTAAGACCACGTCTGAAATGTTGGCGTCGATTTGAGATTTACATGTACGACCCTGTTTGGGACAGTGGCATCGATATTCGATTACATGTAAGACCACGTCTGGGACGTTGGCATTGTACAATTATTCTGTGTATTCCGAGTATCCTATTTGATTCCAAATGGTTCAACGGGCAATCTCCAAGAAATGAAAGACTATGTGAAATGTATGATCGTTTCAGGGACGTTTGAAGTGTATGGTATGATTGAGCATAAATGATAAGTATATATGTGTATGTGCACAAGTGAGATATGTGCATAGACTTGATGAGATAAAATGTGATATACATATGAAGTTGCTATGATCAAAAGAAGTATTTAGAGATATGAATTGCTGGTAAGCAATGGCTAATTAAATGAGCCAAAGAAGAATTATGAAATTACATTTGAGATATATAAATGATCTTGCAATTGATATAATTATGAATGTTTATATGTTAAGTTTATTTGTACATGGCTTACTAAGGTTTTGAAAGCTTACTTTGTGTGTTTTTGCATTGTCTTATAGATCGTTAAAGCTACGGAAGGCTCGGGGATCGTCGAGGATCATCACCACACTATCAAACCCCATTTTGGTACTTTTTGAATGTGTACATAGTTAAATATGGCATGTATAGGCTAGTTAGTTTGGGATTATGTTTTGAGTTGTATATAAATAGCCATGTGATATGGCTAGATAATGATTATGATATGAGTGAGTAGTTCATGTAAAATGATGCATAGTTTGGTATGGTTTGATGGCTAATGTTTGAGCTAAAGAGATGGTTAATTCTATGATAATTTCTATGATGCAAGAATTAGCATATTGTTGATGATGGATTGACATTTTGAATTGGTAAGTTTTTGAATAGTTTATACTTAGAAATGCTTGTGATGAGATTGACATAAATGTTGTATAATTTGGTATGTTTGATATGTTCTTGAATGGTTAGAAAAGATGGTCATTTTGATATGATTAGAATTGGTATAATGCTTGTAGGTATAACCTAATGTGTGGGTGGCAATTTGGCATTGTAAATGGCCTATAATTGCCCACACGATTGAGCACACGGGCATATGGCTCAACCGTGTCCTTCGTGGTTGTTTTTCAAAACAAGTCAGACTCGACCACGGGCTGGACACACGGGCGTGTGACTAGCCGTGTGGTGCAAGTCAGTGTCGACCACGGGTGAGGCACACGGGCGTGTCTTAGGCTGTGTGGACAAGTCATTATGTATGCCCTATTTTGCCATGGCTTGGGCACACGGGTGTGTCCGAGGCCGTGTGAGGCACACGGCCTGCCCACACGGGCGTGTGACCTCTGTAACTTTAAAAAATATTTGATTTTTGGAAAAATTTTGTATGATCCCGATTTAGTCTCGACCCCTTTCTAATGCATGATTAAGGTCTCGTAGACCTCATTAAGGGACCATATGTTTGTATTCTGCTATGATTTGACGATGTTATACTTTCTGATACGAAATGTTTGTAAAAGTTTCTGATTGTCTGGTAATGCCTCTTAACCCTAGACCGGCGATGGTTATGGGTTAGGGGTGTTACATTTTATTTGTATCAGAGCTACGGTTTAGTCAATTCTAGGACTAACGTAGCGTGTGAAAGTCTAGCTATACATGCCATATATAAGAACTGTGATAGTGTGATGAATCGTGACGTATAAAATGTGTTTTTTGTATAGTAATGGATCTCGAAAGAGCTGTAGCTGACGATATTGAAAGTAATGCGCCTGCTCCCGCTCAAGGGACAGCGCCATCTGATTCGTGACCGGCTACTAAGGGTCAGAAAGGTGAGGCTAAACAAGCCTTCTTCCAAATGATGAATGAGTGGTTCACTCAATATGTTAGAACAAATCTGGCTATTTCACAGCCTCTGCCCCCGCCTAATCCTCCTCAGACTTCTTTTATACCTCCGATTGTGAATCTGAATCTTTTGAATAAGCCTCCGGTCGACAAAATTCGTAAATATGAGGCCGAAGAGTTCAGGGCCACTAGTGATGATGATGCTGAGAGAGCTGAGTTTTGGCTCGAGAACACAATTCGAGTGTTTGATGAAATGTCATTGACTCCTGATGAATGCATAAAATGTGTCGTTTCCCTGTTATGAGATGCAGCTTATCAGTGGTGGAAGACTTTGATTTCTGTTGTTCCAAAAGAACGAGCTACCTGGGATTTCTTTTATCTGAATTCCGGAAGAAATATATCAGTCAGAGATTTATAGATCAAAAACGAAAAGAATTTTTGGAATTGAAACACGGTTGCATGTCTGTCACTAAATATGAACGAGAATTTGTGAGATTAAGTCAATATGCTCGGGAATGTGTTTCGACTGAAGCTATAATGTATAAGAGGTTTGAAGATGGCCAGAATGAAGATATCCGATTGCTAGTTGGAATTCTAGAAATAAAAGAGTTTGTTGTGCTTGTTGATCGAGCATGTAAAGCTGAAGCTCTCGGGAAAGATAAAAGAAAAGCTAAATCTGAAGCCAGAGATGTGAGAAAGAGATTCTCGAGTAAATCATTTCAGTCTGCATCAAAGAAATTCAGAGATGAATATAGTCGTTCAAAGACTAATGTGGGACATTCGAACAGAGATCGAGCTAGATCACAGTCGAACTCCAAAGCTCTAGTAACTTCGATGGCTAGTGTGAAAAATGTCTGATCTGAGTGACCTGAATGTATGCATTGTGGTAAAAGACATCCGGGTAGTTGTAGATTGAATGACGGAGCCTGTTTTAGATGTGGATCATTAAATCATTTCATCTAGGACTGCCCTGAATCAGTTGAACAAGAAATCGTACAGAATCCGAAGTCAGCTAATGTTTCAGCTAGAGGTAGACCTTCAAGAAACACAAGAAATGTCAGTGGTAGTCAGAGAACTACGAGAGATACAGTCGCGAGATCTGAAGCTAGGGCGCCTACCAGAGCGTATGCCATTCGAGCTAATGAGGAAGCTTCGTCTCCAGATGTTATTACGGGTACATTTTCTCTTTATGATACTTCTATGATTGCATTGATAGATCTAGGGTATACTCATTCGTATGTATGCATGAACTTAGTATCCAGTAAGACTTTGCCTGTAGAGTCTACTGAATTTGTTATTAGAGTATTGAACCCCTTAGGTAAAAGTGTCTTGGTTGACAAAGTATGCAAGAACTGTCCGTTGATGTTTCGAGATATCTATTTTCCGGCTGATCTGATGCTATTACCTTTTGATGAGTTTGATATAATTTTGGGTATGGATTGGTTAACATTGCATGATGCTGTTGTGAATTGTAAAAGAAAGACCATTGATTTGAGATGTCAGAATAATGAAATAGTTTGGATTGAATCTAATGATTTGAGTGGGTTACCGGCTGTGATATCAGTGTTGAAAGCTCAGAATTATGTGAAAAAGGGTTATGAAGCTTATTTTGCCTATGTAATTGATTCGAGAGTGACTGAAAAGAAAGTTGAATCAGTGCCAGTTGTTTGTGAGTTTTCTGGTGTATTTCCTGAAGAATTACCGGGATTGCCTCCGATACGAGAAGTTGAGTTTGGCATTGATTTAATACCGGGGACGACTCCTATCTCTATAGCTCCGTATAGGATGGCACCAACAGAATTGAAAGAGTTGAAGTCACAGTTGCAAGAGTTGACCGACAGAGGGTTTGCACGATCGAGTTTCTCACCTTGGGGTGCTCCTGTTCTATTTGTGAAAAAGAAAGATCGCACGATGAGAATGTGTATTGATTATCGTCAGGTGAAGAAAGTGACTATTAAGAACAAATATCCTCTGCCCAAAATTGATGATTTGTTTGATCAGTTGAAGGGAGCATCTGTGTTTTCAAAGATAGATCTGAGATTGGGGTATTATCAGTTGCGAGTAAAAGATTCAGACATTCCGAAAACTGCTTTCAGAACGAGGTACGGGCATTTTGAGTTTTTAGTTATGCCTTTCGGACTAACCAATGCTCCTGCAGTTTTTATGGATTTGATGAACATAATTTTCAGATCGTATTTAGATCAATTTATTGTTGTATTCATTGACGATATTTTGATTTATTCACGTGATGAAATTGAGCATGCTGAACATCTGAGAATCGTGTTACAAACTCTGCGAGATAAGAAACTGTATGCAAAATTCAGTAAATGTGAGTTTTGGTTGCGAGAAGTTAGTTTTCTGGGGCATATTGTGTCAGCATCTGGTATACGAGTTGATCCGGGCAAGATATCAGTTATTTTGGAGTGGAAGCCTCCGAAAAATGTGTCTGAAGTCCGTATTTTCTAGGACTTGCTGGTTATTACCGACAGTTCGTAAAAGGCTTTTCGATGATTGCAACTTTATTGACGAAATTGCTTCAGAAAGATGTGAAATTCGAGTGGTCTAAAAAGTGCCAGAAAAGCTTTGATTAGTTGAAGACCCTTTTGACTGAAGCTCTAGTTTTGGTACAGCCAGAATCGGATAAAGAGTTCGTGATTTATAGTGATGCTTCGTTGAATGGTCTGGGATGTGTTTTGATGCAGGAAGGCAAAGTCATAGCTTATGCCTCGAGACAGTTGAAACCGCATGAAAAGAATTATCCGACACACGATCTGGAGTTAGCTGCGATTGTATTTGCTTTAAAGATCTGGCGTCATTATCTCTTTGGTGAAAAATGCCATGTGTTTCTGGATCTTAAAAGTATGAAATATTTGATGACTCAGAAAGACATGAATTTGTGACAAAGACGATGGTTAGAGCTGTTGAAAGACTACAAGCTTGTGATAGATTATCATCCGGGTAAGGCAAATGTTGTTGCTAATGCATTGAGTTGAAAATCGCTATTTGCATTATGTGCGATGAATGCTCATTTAGAGTTGTCTGATGATGGTTCAGTTCTGGCTGAGTTGAAAGCGAAACCGTTATTCTTACAGCAAATATGTGATGCTCAGAAGATTGATAATGAAATGTTAGCAAAACGAGCTCAGTGTGATTTGAATTCTGATTCAGAATTTCGAGTTGATATTGATGATTGCTTGAGATTTTGAGATCGGATTTGTGTTCCGAGGAATCCAAAGTTGATTCAATCGATATTGAAAGAAGCACATAACAGTTGCCTATCTGTTCATCCAGGAAGTACAAAGATGTACCATGATTTGAAGCAACTTTATTGGTGGCCTGGTATGAAGCGGTATATCTCAGAGTTTGTATCGAAATGTTTAGTCTGTCAACAAGTTAAAGCTGAACATCAAGTGCCATCTGGTTTGTTACAACCGATAATGATTCCTGAGTGGAAATGGGATAGAGTGACAATGGATTTTGTTTCAGGGTTGCCATTGACTCCGAGAAAGAAAGATGCAATTTGAGTCGTAGTTGACAGATTGACGAAATCAGCTCATTTTATTCCGGTGAGAACGGATTATTCGCTTGATAAGTTAGCTGAGTTATACATTTCTAATATTGTGAGATTGTACGGGGTGCCATTATCTATTGTATCTAAAAGAGATCCGAGGTTCACTTCACGGTTCTGAAAGAAACTGCAAGAGGCTTTAGGTACTAAATTGCATTTTAGTACAGCTTTTCACCCACAGACGGATGGTGAATCCGAGCGAATTATTCAGATTCTCGAGGATATGTTGAGATGCTGTATTCTTGAGTTTGATGGTACGTGGGAACAATATTTGCCATTGATTGAGTTTGCGTATAATAATAGTTTTTAATCGAGCATTAAAATGGCACCTTATGAAGCTTTGTATGGACGCAAATGTCGAACACCTCTGTACTGGTCAAAACTCAGCGAGAATAAGAGACACGGGGTCGATTTGATCAAAGAACCTAAACAGAAGGTGAAAGTGATTCGTGATAGTCTGAAAGCCCCATCAGATCGTCAGAAATCGTATGCAGATTTGAAACAAAAAGACATCGAGTTTGAAATCGGTGATAAAGTGTTCTTGAAAGTGTCTCCATGGAAGAAAATACTTCATTTTGGTAGAAAAGGCAAATTAAGTCCGAGGTTCATTGGGCCATATGAAATTATTGAGCGCATCAGGCCTGTTGCATACAGATTATTACTACCACCTGAGCTAGAAAAGATTCATAATGTATTTCACCTATCAATGCTTCGCCGATACAGATCTGACCCATCACATGTGATTTTTCCATTTGAGATTGAAATCCGATCCGATATGACTTACGAGGAAGAATCGATCCAAATTTTAGCTCGCAAAGTGAAAGAATTGAGAAATAAGAAGATTCCGTTAGTAAAAGTGTTATGGCATCGACACGGAGTGGAAGAGGCTACATGGGAGCTTGAAGATACTATAAGACAAAAATATCCGAATCTGTTTAACGGTAAGATTTTCGGGTTATTTTCTGTGCTTACAGTATGTGATTAAGCATGTGTGAAAGTTTCGTGAATTAATTTTGTTGTTTATGTGCTTAATTTGATAAAAGGACTAAATCGCGTAAATGGTAAAAGTTGCTAACTATTTGATAAAGTACTAAATTGCTTTATTCTTTTAATGGTAAGTGTTTATGTTGCAATTATACCATGGATTATAATGATGGACGGTTATGTACACTGTATATAAAATGTGTATATTAAATTATAAAGGTTAGCATGGTAATTTAGCATATTAATGTAATAAATAAAATAAATGAAACATGGTAGTGGAATGTTCATCCATCTACCACCAAAAATAAAAAAAAGAAAGAAGGGTTTAAGTTCTTCTTGCATTTGACACACATTTTGGCTAGATTAAGGTATGTTTTGCTTCGGTTTTTGATAATTTCTACGTTTTTGTAATCGTTGCTTCGATTACTACAAAACCCATGCCTTAATTTTGGAATTTGATGGTGGTTTTGAAAAGTGCCATTGATGATTTTGTAAGCTTTGTGATGTTAGTTGATGAAATATGAAATATATGTGTTAGATTAACATGTTTGTCTTTGGATTTTTGATGAATTTGAGTAATTTGGACTAAATTGTGAAAATAATATTGTGAGGGACTAAAATGTGAAATAAATGAAATGTATGGACTTGTATGAGCATGATGAAAATTCGGCTAAGCATGGGTAACATGAAATTTTGTGTATTTTGTGATTTTGTGAAATAGGGACTTAAATGTCAAAATGTGAAAATGTGAGGGCTAATTTGTAAAGTGCCCTAAATGTGTGTTTTTGGATTGAATTGAATGATTTGGTGAATAAATGGGTTAAATTTTAATATGTATAGATCAAGAACAAAAAAAAAATGGATTTAGATCGAGGAAAGTCGAAAGTGATCGAATAGTCGAATCCGTCCGTCTATATCCGTACGAGGTAAGTCTATATACAAATAAATGTATTTGAGTTGAATTATTTATGTTCGTATGAAATTGAATTGTGTTGAATGATTACGGAAGATATACACATGAGATCCGAGAAAATATCGACAAGGTGTCAAAGTCTGAAAAGTCCCGTACGAACCTAGGAATAGATAGGATTCATATGTCATGACATAGGTTTCTGATATGTTATATCGTGTAAGACCACGTCTGAGACGTTGGCGTTGATTTGAGATTTACATGTAAGACCTGTCTGGGACAGTGGCATCGATATTCGATTACATGTAAGACCACGTCTGGGACGTTGGCATTGTACGATTATTCTGTGTATTCCGAGTATCCTATTTGATTCCAAATGGTTCAACGGGCAATCTACAAGAAATGAAAGACTATGTGAAATGTATGATCGTTTTAGGTATGTTTGAAGTGTATGCTATGATTGAGCATAAATGATAAGTATATATGTGTATGTGCACAAGTGAGATATGTGCATAGACTTGATGAGATAAAATGTGATATACATATGAAGTTGCTATGATAAAAATAAGTATTTAGAGATATGAATTGTTGGTAAGCAATGGCTAATTCAATGAGCCAAAGAAGAATTATGAAATTACATTTGAGATATATAAATGATCTTGCAATTGATATAATTATGAATGTTTATATGTTAAGTTTATTTGTATATGGCTTACTAAGCTTTTGAAAGCTACGGAAGGCTTAGGGATCGTCGAGGATCATCACCACACTATCAAACCCCATTTTGGTACCTTTTGAATGTGTACATAGTTAAATATGGCATGTATAGGCTAGTTAGTTTGGGATTATGTTTTGAGTTGTATATAAATAGCCATGTGACATGGCTAGATAATGATTATGATATGAGTGAGTAGTTCATGTAAAATGATGCATAGTTTGGTATGGTTTGATGGCTAATGTTTGAGCTAATGATATGGTTAATTCTATGATAATTTCTATGATGCAAGAATTAGCATATTGTTGATGATGGATTGACACTTTGAATTGGTAAGTTTTTGAATGGTTTATACTTAGAAATGCTTGTGATGAGATTGACATAAATGTTGTATAAGTTGGTAGGTTTGATATGTTCTTGAATGGTTAGAAAAGATGGTCATTTTGATATGATTAGAATTGGTATAATGCTTGTAGGTATAACCTAATGTGTGGGTGGCAATTTGGCATTGTAAATGGCCTATAATTGCCCACACGGTAGAGCACACGGGCGTGTGGCTCGACCGTGTCCTTCGTGGTTGTATTTCAAAACAAGTCAGACTCGACCACGGGCTGGACACACGGGCGTGTGACTGGCCATGTGGTGCAAGTCAGTGTCGACCATGGGTGAGGCACACGAGCGTGTCTCAGGCCATGTAGACAAGTCATTATGTATGCCCTGTTTTGCCACGGCTTGGGCACACGGGTGTGTCCGAGGCCGTGTGAGGCACACGGCTTGCCCACACGAGCGTGTGACCTCTGTAACTTTGAAAAATGTTTAATTTTTGGAAAAATTTTGTATGATCCCGTTTTAGTCCCGACCCCTTTCTAATGCATGATTAAGGTCTCGTAAACCTCATTAAGGGACTATATGCTTGTATTCTGCTATGATTTGACGATGTTATACTTTCTGATACGAAATGTTTGTAAAAGTTTCTGATTGTCCGGTAATGCCTCTTAACCCTAGATCGGTGATGGTTACAGGTTAGGGGTGTTACAGCTGTTGTTAGTGCTACTGGTTCGAAGAGAGTTCCTAGATGGCCGCTTTGTGCACACTGTAAGCGTAGGTATTCTGCAGAGTGTCGTAAGTTGTTAGGTGGATGTTTTAAATGTGGTTTGAAGGAACATTTTCTAAAGGATTGTCCGAATAGAGTTGAGGTTTCGCAGACTCAGAGTTTGACACCTGCTTTAAGATATTGTTACTCTGCCGAAAAATAGAGAAAATTTATTCTCAACTATTAAATATATTTTTTTCGGAATAACAATTCTACCGCTTTCTATTTGAGAAGAGAATTTTTCTTTCCACATAAAATAAAAGAATTTCTAGTTCTGTATTTTGATTCCATTGGTTCGAGCCCATACGCGAAGTAGTTCGTGGTACGAGAATAGTGGAGAAAATCGGGTCAATTTTCAAAATTTTTATTTTTCACTGTGCAAGAAAACCGTTTTCAAACCAGATTTTTACCAGCAGTTGGCTTGAATGAATAACATCATCATCGTCTTCCAATATGAGTAGTTGGCTCCATTGAAGTATGGAGGGTTGGAGATAGATTGAGATTCTCCATAGAAAACTGACCCGGAAGTGGACATAATTGTTGTAGTGTATGTTGATAATCATTTGAGCTTCGTCGAGGATCTTCTCTTGGTTTTAATACCATCTTTAGAGACTAGCTCTCATACCAATTTTTAGCTAGATCAATCAACGGAAATAACCAAGGGGGTGAGTTTATTGGCCTTTTAAAAATTAGTGGAAGCAAGATAAGAAAAATAAAAACAATGAACACAAGAATTTAGAGTGGTTCGGCCTCAATTGCCTACTACACTACCTTAGCTTTCCACCACTAAGGATTTTCCAAAATTCACTAATTTGATTCAACCTTTGAGGAAAAGGTTTAACCTTCAACTTTCTTAAGATTTCTACCTAAATCTTAAGACTTAAACCCTCTCAAAAGAGTAAACAAATAAGCAAACAAAGAAACAATCCTTACAAGATTATGATGTTTTCCAATTAAGCACTCACACAATAAAAACACTTGAGCTGATAAAAAGAATACAATGAATGCTCACAAGTGTTTACAAGAAAAGATGAATAATTTTAAGTACAAATCTATTAGTAACGAATTTTTGATATATCTTGAAACTTTTGATCTTTTGTAATTTCTCTTATTGTTATAGAGGCTTTGGATGTAACGACCCGAAATTAGGCCTAGTAGGATTGGGCCCATTGGGCCTTGAGCGTAGAAGCATTTTAAATTTTTTTTTTGAGAATAAGAGAATGACATTATTTCAAGTTGGACTTATTAGGAAGGTGATTTTGGAAAGTTACGGGGTTCTATGAAGTTCCGGGTTCAAGTTGGGCTTTAGTAAAATTTTGTGTTTTAGCACTTTAAGGAGAGATAGTAAGTGGCATCAAGGCTTATGGAAATAAGAGAGCAATTTGCTAGCATAAATGAGCTATTGGTAAAAAGGATATGGCGCCACATGATGGACTTTGAGGGAGGAGGTTCAAATCCCATTGTGTGCAAATTTTGACTATTATTTTTGCACTCTTTCCTTAAGTGTCGGCCAAGCATGTAAATAAGGCAAGGTGGACTTTTTATTTTTGGCAAGATGGCTAAGGAAAAATAGGAAAGGATGAAGGTGAGGAAAGAAATCAAGAGAAAGGGGAAAGTAAGGGGAACATGTGGCCTTTTTCAAGGGAAGTGTTATGGAAAGTGTGGTTGGCCAATTTTTGACCATTATGGTCATGAATGTGGACGGTTTTGTGGTAAAAGGGAGGTAGCCGAATTTTACTTGGTGTTTTGGTAAAACTATAGTGTTTGTTTTGGTCAAAAATACCTTTGGCTTCAATAGTGTCATTTTCTCCAAATTGCTATTCTTCTTTCTTTCTTCTTTGCCGAAACCTCCTAGCACATTTGTGCAACATGTTCATCTCCCTTTTATAGCCGAATCACCTAGCATCCATCCAACCTTCCATCCTTTTCTTTTAACCATTCCTCTAATCTTTTCTCTTCTCTAAATCGACACCACCATAAAATCACATTTTCTTATTTGATTATCCTCCATAGGCGAATATCAATATTCATTTTCTTTTATAACCGAACCTTCAGCTCTTTTCTATCTTTTCTTTTCATCCGTATTTACACTCAATCCTTGATTAATCGGTAAGTGTTCATCTCAACATTTCCTATTTTCTTTCTCTTAATACCGAATCTATGTTTTGGTTTGGGATGGTCATTTTGACCGAGACCATCACCTTATTCTCTCTCAAACGAGATTATTTTCCTTCTTCGTAGTGATATAGTGGAAGGCCGAAACTTTGAATCTTCCGAAGTTATCGTACAATCATTGGGAATCAGTCCTAAAAATCTTCAAGGTAAAGGAGCACAAGTGATTTGTATTAACCAAATCGTTATCTTCGACTTGTCAAGCAAGTGGGGTAAGAACATTGTTATAAGATTTGTTTTGATCAAAGGTGGGATAATTGCTAACGACTCTTTCGCTCACCAAATATTGTTAGGACGAGATTTTAGTAGCCAAAGGGTAGGATCGATTTTTGGTGCACTGAGGGAGATCACATTCGTGGTGTTGAAACGGTAGAAAGCACAACTTGTAATCAAGGTGTGTAATCCCGTACCCTTCCGAATACATGTTTGAAATGGTGTGTAATCCTGTACCCTTCCGAATATATGTTTGAAATGGTGTGTAATCCCGTACCCTTCCAAATACATGTTTGAAATGGTGTGTAATCTCATACCTCTCTGAATGTTTGTATGATATGTTCTATGATTCGGTCGAAATACCGAAGAAAACCGGAAACCGGCATCCGTGACCACTCGGGCGTGCGTATATTCGTAGTGGTAACCATAGTTTGCAATGATACAGCTTTTTGGTCAAGACTTGTGACGTGATTTTGAAAAATCACGGAAAATAGGAGAAAAGGGATTAATAAGTGAATAAGATATCGAATTAAACCTTACTATGTCTATTTTTATATGGAAGAAGCGGAGAAGGAAAAGGAATTTTAAAGTCTGTGATATCTTAATTTTAGTGAGACTGGTTCTGATCGACTTCGCGGTTCTCTGTTCTGTCTTGGAAAAATCATTTAAAATTGTACAAAGAGAATTATGAGTTATAATTTATATGTATAAATTACTTAGTGAGCCTATTTTCAATAGAAACAAGTGGAAACAGTATATGAAAACCGTACAGTGAGATATTTGAAATTAAGGTAAGAGAGGTCAGAATCATTGGACAGTGAAACAAGGGAAACTTTAAGGAATAAATTGTACTAAATGGTTAAGCCAAAAATTTTGGAAAAATAGTAGTAAGAAGATATATGAGTCTAGTTTCAAGGAAAATTTACGGATTTAAATTTCGAGTTTTCTAACTCGAGTTATAGTCAATTTAGTCAGTACGACGTAGATGGGCAGTTTCGATTTTTATGCCCCAAATTAGTAGTTAAATCTGGTTTGCAAAATTTACCAAAATACCCTTGGAGTGTAAATTACCGAAATACCCCTGGGTTGCGAGATTACCGAATTACCCTTAGTGGGTAAAATTACCGATTTACCGAAATGTCCTTATGGACCGATTTACCAAAATGTCCTTATGGACCGATTTACCGAAATGCCCCTATGGGCCGAATTGATAGAATGCCTTAGTGGGCTAAATTACAAAGCTCAATAATGGGCCGATTCATCGTATTAAATTACTAGACTAATGGTTATTATACATGTGGATATTTTATGTTGTTATGTGTATTGCATCATCACATATTGCATGGGATGGGAAATTTGAATGAAGAGAAGTATAGACCGGTGGTATTGCCACAAATATTATTAAATGGCATCTTGCCTGCGAATTAAATGACATCTTGCCTGCGAATTAAATGGCAGCTTGACTACAAATTGGAGAGACTGGCGGGGTGGGTTGACTTGATCCCCACAGGAGAGACTGGCTGGTACAGGGGAGCGATTGGATGGATGGGTTGGGTTGCATACTTTACATTCATATATATATACTGTTTTGTAATTGGGCTTCGGCCCAAGATTATCTTAAATGGGCTTAGGCCCAAGATATTGCTAAATGGGTTTCAGGCCCAGTGGATGACGGTAAGGGGTTTCACACTGAGTTCTTGTAACTCACCCCCCTTTTTCTTAACCCTTGTAGGTAATGCTCCGTAATGAGGACTTGGGCCCATGGATGACTCGGTGGAAGCCATACTTCAGAAACGGTGTTTTATTTTGAACTTTAGATTTTTAATTCCGTTCACTTTACTATTTTGGGTTTTTATGTTGTAATAAGGCCTCTGGAGTGTTTTATTATTTGCTTTATGGTTGATATACTTATTATTTTGCTTAAATTGTTTAAAACGAGAATTTTCTAAAACTTAAATAAAGATTTTCCAAAATTGATTAACATGTGGATTTCATAACAAACTTTTACAAATATTTTTAACATTGGAAATTTTCTCTCAAATTATCAACGATAGTTTCAAAAGTCACGGTTTTAAAAGCTCACTACCTCGATTTTCAACTCATCAAACAACCTTTCAAAAATACTTGTATTTTATCTATGTTTCCGCAACGTTTTCAAAATGCTTCTGCAACTCTATTTCTAAACATCACATTTTCGTAAATTGTTTATTTCAAATATGCTTCCGCAAACGAAAAGGTTTTTAAAGATAATTACGTTTTCAATTAGACATGAATTGCTTAAGATTTTTTGGTTTTAACAAGTTTTTAATAATCGCAAAGATGGTTTTTACTTCCATGTGACACACCAGATTCGGGCCTAACTTCTAGGCCGGGTTTGGGGTGTTACATTTTATGGTATCAGAGCCAGGTTGCAAAACTCGGCTGTGGTTTGGGTTCAAAAGTGTTTTCAAAGCCTTTTAAAATTTTAATTTATAAATACATGTTCTAAAGGAAGTATGGCACCACGTGTATCCGGCACCAAGTCAAGTAAGTATGTGTTTTTATTTTATGATTATTGTGTTAGTACTGTGGTAAGAAAATTCCACAAAATAGAATACTCTAGAACTCTTAGCTTTAGGAGCTGAAACTATAGAAATTGAGACCTTAGATACGTACTACGAAAACAACTTTACTTCCTATACTCCATAAAACATTGTTTGATAAACATTGAATAATTATACTGATTCATAAGACTCGTAATAAGATTAAATCGACTTAGTGAACATTAGCGCTAGAAGACGTGGACGCGGTAGACGTGGACGTGGTAGAGGTCGAAGTGCTAGGGCTGGATCTTCGGCACCGAGGCATGTGCCCGAAAGGGAGGCGTTGCCCTCGCCAGTGGCTGAAACGGGATCTCATGATCGAGCTGGGATTGATGAGCTAACTCAGATAGTTAAGGAAGTATTGGAGGAGGTTAAAGGAATCGGTGAAGCACTTCGAGTTGGGTCTGTGGACTGTAAGAAGAAATTAGATCGCGGTTCTTTTGGGTCGCAGTCTCGTTCTGTGAAGCGTGTTAAGGCACGTCCAAAATTTTCGGCTTGCGATTATTGCAAAAGGCGTCATCCGGGAGAATGCTGGAGGAGGTCAGGAGCATGCTTGAGATGCGGGTCTAAGGAGCATAAGGCTCGGGATTGTTTTATCACCATCAAGTCAGGTATGTTTTGGTTGGACGTGATGATTGAATGTAGAAAATTTTAGGTATAAGTGGTAGATAACTGCTTGCTTCTGTGGTTAGGTGTTTGGTTGTGTGAAAGAGGATTCAAGATTATGTTAAAAGTACATTAGTGTTATTAAGATCAGAGTGCGCATCGAAAGCTTAATGGTGTGATTTGAGCGATGCGTTTAGTAGTTGGTTGGAAATTTTGAGGACGAAATTTCTTTAAGGAGGGTAGAATTGTAACGACCCGAAATTGGGCCTAGTAGGATTGGGCCCATTGGGCCTTGAGCGTAGAATCATTTTAAAAATTTTTTTCAGAATAAGAGAATGGCATTATTTCAAGTTAGACTTATTAGGAAGGTGATTTTGGAAAGTTACGGGGTTCTATGAAGTTCCGGGTTCAAGTTGGGCTTTAGTAAAATTTTGTGTTTTAGCACTTTAAGGAGAGATAGTAAGTGGCATCAATGCTTATGGAAATAAGAGAGCAATTTGCTAGCATAAATGAGCTATTGGTAAAAAGGATATTGTAACACCCCAAACCCGGCATAGAAGTTAGGCCCGAATCTGGTGTGTCACATGGAAGTAAAAACCATCTTTGAGATTATTAAAAACTTGCTTGAGAAATACAGCCTCTTTGTTAAAACCAAAAACACTTAAGCAATTGTTAACTACTTGAAAACGTAATAATCTTTAAAAACCTTTTTGTTTGCGGAAGCATATTTGAAATAAACAATTTACGAAAATGTGACGTTTATAAATAGAGTTGCGTACATTTTGAAAACGTATGAAAACGTAGATAAAATACAAGTATTTTGAGAGGTTGTTTGATAAATCGATAATCGAACTAGTAATATTTTAAAACTGTGACTTTTGAAAATGTCATTGATAAATTTAAAGAAAATCCGAGTTAAGATTATTTGTAAAAATTTGTTATGAAATCCTTTTGTTAATCAATTTTGGAAAATCTTTATTTAAGTTTTTAGAAAAATTCCCATTTAAAAACAATTCAAGCAAAATTAAAGTACGTCAACATAAAGCAAAAATAAATACTCCAGAGGCCTTATTACATCATAAAAACCAAAATAGTAAAGTGAACGGAAATAGAAATCTAAAGTTCAAAATAAACACCATTTCTGAAGTATGGCCTCCACCGAGTCATCCATGGGCCCAAGTCCTCATTACGGAGCATTACCTACAGAGATTAAAAAGAAAGGGGTGGTGAGTTACAAGAACTCAGTGTGAAACCCCTTACCGTCATCCACTGGGCCTGAAACCAATATAGCAATATCTTGGGCTTAAGCCCATTTAACATACAGTTCTTAAAATGAAGCAAATGTATGAATGTATGCAATCCCAAACCAACCTAATAATCCATCCGCTACACACCACCCGTACCAACCAACACACCTGTGGGGATCTTTTGTCAACCCACCCCGCCAACACACCAATCGCAGGCATTTAGCCATTTATAATATATCCGAATTATGGTCAAGCCACCAGAATAACAGAATATACGTGGCTTAGCCACCAGACAAAATGTGACAGAGTCACCAGAATATGTGGCAGAGCCACCAAATTTCACTTCCCCGATCATCAATATCCCAATCCCATGCAACTTATGTAAATGCAACATACATCGTAAATCATAATATTTACAATATAACCATGATAATTAATAACTCAGAGATTTATTACAAACAATATGGCCCATTAACACTTTACAAAATCGGCCCATTAGGGTATTATATCAAATCGGCCCGTTAAGGCAACATATCAAATCGGCCCGTTAAGGCAATATAACAAATCGGCCCATTAAGGCAATATAACAAATTGGCCCGTTAAGGCAGTATAACAAATCAGCCCGTTAAGGCAGTATAACAAATCGGCCCATTAAGGCAGTATAACAAATCGACCCGTTAAGGCAGTATAACAAATCGACCCATTAGGGGCATTTTCGTAATTCGGCCCATAAGGGCATTTCGGTAAATCGGTCCATAAGGACATTTTCGTAATTCAGTAATCTTACCCACTAAGGGTAATTTGGTAATCTCGCAATCCAGGGACATTTCGGTAATTTACTCTCTAAGGGTATTATGGTAATTCCGCAACCTAGACTTAACTACTAATGTGGGGCATAAAAATCGAAACTGTCCATATGCGTCGTACTGACTAAATTGACTATAACTCGAGTTAGGAATCTCGAAATCTAAATCCATAAATTTTCCTTGAAACTAGACTCATATATCTTCTTACTTCTATTTTTCCAAAATTTTTGGCTTAACCATTTAGTACAGTTTATTCCTTAAAGTTTCCCTTGTTTCACTGTCCAATGATTCTGACCTCTCTTACCTTAATTTCAAATATCTCACTGTACGATTTTCATATACTGTTCCAACTTGTTTCTATTGAAAATAGGTTCTCTAAGGAATCCATACATATAACTTATAACTCATAATTCACTTTGTACAATTTTATACGATTTTACCAAGACAGATTAGGAAACCACAAAGTTATTCAAAACTAGTCTCACTAAAATTAAGATATCTTAGAATATAAAATTCCTTTTCCTTCTCCATTTCTTCCATATAAAAATAGACACAGTAAGCTTTAATTCGATATCTTATTCACTTTCTAATTACCTTTCTCCTATTTTTCATGATTTTTCGAAATTACGTCACTGCTGCTGACCAAAACTGTTTCATTGCAAAAATATGGTTACCACTATGAACCTACGCACGCTCGAGTGATCACGGAAGCCGGTTTCCGGTTTTCTTTGGTATTACGACCAAATCACAGAACATTTCATGCAAACAATCAGAGAGATGTGAGAACACACACCATTTCAAACATGTATTCGGAAGGGTACGGGATTACACACCTTATTTTGATTTCCTAAATAACCACTCTCCGTTGATCCTAGAACAATACCAACCAAAAGTTAGCCTCGGATTTCCAAAAGATTCTTACTCAATGCATTGCTTACACTTGAATCACTTACCACTATATCCGAAGAATTTTCAAATAGAATATATCGAGTGATTTCGTCCCTAAAACATAACCGATTAGTCGAAACTTCAATCCAATTTGCAACATAGCCAAATAGAGATATAACGAAAAATCCGAAAATAAACCCCTTACCTTAATCATGATAGATCCGACTTCAATCGTTTGACTCAAGACTAGAGAGGGATCAACAAGAATGTCCTTTACAACTACACACTAGAACACGATCTGATTAAGAAGAGTTTTTTTCCCACACGATGGTGAACGAAATGATGAAGGAATAGGATGATAATGGGTTCGGCTATCAAAGGGAAAAGAAGCAAAGATGCCTTGAGGGTTTCGGTCAAAACAAGAGAAAAATATGCTCTCTTTTTGGCTTTGGAGTTTCGGCAAAGAGGGAAAAATTGGAGAAAGCAAAAGACACCAAAATGCTGAGGAGAAAACAACCTCTTCAAGCACCAAAAATTTGCAAATTCCTATAGAAAATTCGGCTATCACAAACCCCCCCTCCAAAACCATTATCATCTTTTTCAAAAGATGAACATTAACCAATTAAAATCTTTCCAAAACACCTTCCACACTATATGCCAACATGTTCCATTATCCTTCCTTTTCTTTCATTTCTTTCCCCTCTTTTTCCCTTATCTTCCTCCTTACCATATTCCTTAGCCTCCCTTCCAAAATTAAAAAGTCTTCCATACCATATTAAAGCCTTGGCCGACACTTACCTTATTATTACAAAAATTTAATCCAAAATATTTGCACTTGGTGGGATTTGAACCTCTACCCTTAAAGTCCTTCATGTGGCATCATATCCTCTTTACCAATTGCTCATTTATGGAAGCAAATTACTCTCTTATTTCCATAAGCCTTGATGCCACTTACTATCTCTCCTTAAAGTGCTTAAACACATAATTTTTCCTATAACTTAACTTGAACCCGAAACTTCCTAGAAACCTCGTAACTCTCCAAAATCACCTTCCTAATAAGTCCAACTTGAAATAATGCCGTTCTCAAATTCCCATAAATTTTAAAACGCTTCTACGCTCAAGGTCCAATGGGCCCAATAGGTCCAATTCTACTAGGCCCAATTTTGGGATGTTACAGATATGGCGCCACATGATGGACTTTGAGGGAGGAGGTTCAAATCCCATTGTGTGCAAATTTTGACTATTATTTTTGCACTCTTTCCTTAAGTGTCGGCCAAGCATGTAAATAAGGCAAGGTGGACTTTTTATTTTTGGCAAGATGGCTAAGGAAAAAATAGGAAAGGATGAAGGAGAGGAAAGAAATCAAGAGAAAGGGGAAAGTAAGGGGAACATGTGGCCTTTTTCAAGGGAAGTGTTATGGAAAGTGTGGTTGGCCAATTTTTGACCATTATGGTCATGAATGTGGATGGTTTTGTGGTAAAAGGGAGGTAGCCAAATTTTACTTGGTGTTTTGGTAAAACTATAGTGTTTGTTTTGGTCAAAAATACCTTTGGCTTCAATAGTGTCATTTTCTCCAAATTGCTACTCTTTGTGAGTTTTAGTTTTTCTTCTTTCTTTCTTCTTTGCCGAAACCTCCTAGCACATTTGTGCAACATGTTCATCTCCCTTTGATAGCCGAATCACCTAGCATCCATCCAACCTTCCATCCTTTTCTTTTAACCATTCCTCTAATCTTTTCTCTTCTCTAAATCGACACCACCATAAAATCACATTTTCTTGTTTGATTATCCTCCATAGCCGAATATCAATATTCATTTTCTTCTATAACCGAACCTTCATCTCTTTTCTATCTTTTCTTCTCATCCGTATTTACACTCAATCCTTGATTAATCGGTAAGTGTTCATCTCAACATTTCCTATTTTCTTTCTCTTAATACCGAATCTATATTTTGGTTTGGGATGGTCATTTTGACCGAGACCATCACCTTATTCTCTCTCAAACGAGATTATTTTCCTTCTTCGTAGTGATATAGTGGAAGGCCGAAACTTTGAATCTTCCGAAGTTATCGTACAATCGTTGGGAATCGGTCCTAAAAATCTTCAAGGTAAAGGAACACAAGTGATTTGTATTAACCAAATCGTTATCGTCTACTTGTCAAGCAAGTGGGGTAAGAACGTTGTTATAAGATTTGTTTTGATCAAAGGTGGGATAATTGCTAACGACTCTTTCGCTCACCAAATATTGTTAGGACGGGATTTCAGTAGCCAATTTTTGGTGCACTGAGGGAAATCACATTCGTGGTGTTGAAACAGTAGAAAGCACAACTTGTAATCAAGGTGTGTAATCCCGTACCCTTCCGAATACATGTTTGAAATGGTGTGTAATCCTGTACCCTTCCGAATATATGTTTGAAATGGTGTGTAATCCCGTACCCTTCCGAATACATGTTTGAAATGATGTGTAATCTCATACCTCTCTGAATGTTTGTATGATATGTTCTATGATTCAGTCAAAATATCGAAGAAAACTGGAAACCGGCATCCATGACCACTCGGGCGTGCGTATATTCGTAGTGGTAACCATAGTTTGCAATGAAACAGTTTTTGGTCAGCAACAGTGACGTGATTTTAAAAATCACGGAAAATAGGAGAAAAGGGATTAATAAGTGAATAAGATATCAAATTAAATCTTACTGTGTCTATTTTTATATGGAAGAAGCGGAGAAGGAAAAGGAATTTTAAAGTCTGTGATATCTTAATTTTAGTGAGACTGGTTCTGATCGACTTCGCGGTTCTCTGTTCTATCTTGGAAAAATCATTTAAAATTGTAAAAAGGGAATTATGAGTTATAATTTATATGTATAAATTCCTTAGTGAGCCTATTTTCAATAGAAACAAGTGGGAACAGTGTATGAAAACCGTACAGTGAGATGTTTGAAATTAAGGTAAGAGAGGTCAGAATCATTGGACAATGAAACAAGGAAAAATTTAAGGAATAAACTGTACTAAATGGTTAAGCCAAAAATTTTGGAAAAATAGTAGTAAGAAGATATATGAGTCCAGTTTCAAGTTAAATTTCGAGTTTTCTAACTCGAGTTATAGTCAATTTAGTCAGTACGACGCAGATGGACAGTTTCGATTTTTATGCCCCAAATTAGTAGTTAAGTTTGGTTTGCAAAATTTACCAAAATACCCTTGGAGTGTAAATTACCGAAATACCCCTGGGTTGCGAGATTACCGAATTACCCTTAGTGGGTAAAATTACCGATTTATCGAAATGTCCTTATGGACCGATTTACCGAAATATCCTTATAGACCGATTTACCGAAATGCCCCTATGGGCAGAATTGATAGAATGCCTTAGTGGGCTGAATTACAAAGCTCAATAATGGGCCGATTCATCGTATTAAATTACTAGACTAATGGTTGTTATACATGTGGATATTTTATGTTGTTATGTGTATTGCATCATCACATATTGCATGGGATGGCAAATTTGAATGAAGAGAAGTATAGACCGGTGGTATTGCCACAAATATTATTAAATGGCATCTTGCCTGCGAATTAAATGGCATCTTGCCTGCGAATTAAATGGCAGCTTGACTGCAAATTGGAGAGACTGGCGGGGTGGGTTGACTTAATCCCCACAGGAGAGACTGGCTGGTACGGTGGAGAGATTGGATGGATGGGTTGGGTTGCATACTTTGCATTCATATATATATATATATACTGTTTTGTAATTGGGCTTCGGCCCAAGATTATCTTAAATGGGCTTAGGCCCAAGATATTGCTAAATGGGTTTCAGGCCCAGTGGATGACGGTAAGGGGTTTCACACTGAGTTCTTGTAACTCACCCCCCCTTTTTCTTAACCCTTGTAGGTAATTGTAACATCCCGAAATTGGGCCTAGTAGGATTGGGCCCAATTGGCCTTGATTTAAAATTTTTAGAGAACAAGAGATCGGCTTAAATGCAAGTTGGACCTATTGGATAAGTGATTTTGGAAGGTTAGAAGGCTTCTATAAAGTCCCAGGATCGAACTTTAGCTTTGGGGAAATTTTGGTTTTAGGTGCAAAAAAACCCTGGAAGTTGGCAGGTAGGCCTTAAGAATAAAATGTAGAGGAAAATGACACAAGTGGAGTGTGTGGTGTAGTGGCAAAGTGACGCCACTTAAGAGACAAGGGGGTGACGCCACAAGGAAGGAAGGAGGTCCAAGGTTCAAGTCTTGGCTTTTGCATTTTGGTTTTCTTTTTCCTTGGACCTCAGAATTTGGCTATAGATTTATATTTAATTGCGCATGGTTTAAGACACAAGAGGAGCTTGTGGCTAAGTGGCTAGCAACGTGGATTATGTTGCAAGGGAGCCCAGGTTCGAATCTCATGAGAAGCAAGGGAGTATTTATTTTGCTGATGCGGACGGGAAGAGTTTCAGTTGAATTTAAACTCTCACTTGTAAGGGATCCTACATCGGAAAGATACAAAGAAGGAAGGTGAAGAGCTAGCTATATAAAGAGCATTCCAAGAGGAGGGTTGACACACCTTGGAAGGCGTTTGGGCACGTGGAGTGGTCGGAGCGCGGATTAACACCAGAGTCCTATCGTGTGTAACTCTCTCTACTCTAGTTGTAGAGCGGCAAATGCCGGGTGCTTGGCCACGGCAATAGTAGCCACACGAGCGCAAGCGAGCGCACGTGTGGGGCTTCGACGCGATAGTTGAGGCCATAAGTAGTATTCTTGTGGGTTGGGGTCGCTAGCCGCGCGATGGGCCGGTGGGGCCCAATGGGCCGTGGGCCCAATATAGTAAAATTTATGATGGTGTAGTATATAGTGAACTAGACTAGGTGAATCTTATAAACGTGGCTAGATTTGTGTTAGGTGGGCCACACAAGCGTGTGGGCCGAATGGGCCGAAATTGGGCTTTAGGCCCAATAGTCCATTTCGACTGCAAATGGTAGTTGGGTCGCCGGGGCGACACTGGGCCTTTGGAAAGGCCATTCCAGTACGAAATTACTGAAATACCCTTAGTGGGTAAATTACCAAAATATCCCCAAGGGTAAATTACCGAAATGCCCTTGGTGGGTAAATTACAAAATACCCTTGGTGGGTAAATTACCAAAATACCCTCGAAGGGTATATTACGAACATACCCTTAGTGGGTAAATTACTAAAATACCACCGATGTGTAAATTACGAAAAATGCCCTTGGTGGGTAAATTACCGATATACCCTTGGTGGGTAAATTACGAAAATGCCCTTAGTAGGTAAAATTACTGTTATACCCTTTAGAGGTTGATTAGGGTGATTATGTTGTTTTATGTCTATCTGATTATGATGGTAATTCATGTTATACTTATATTTGATATATGTCTAGCATACATGACATACTTTGCATACACGAATTATTATGTCATATTGCATGGGTTATATGAGTGGAGGGGCAGATATTAATCGTGTTAAGACGGCACCAGTGTTTTGGTAACACACCGTGACTACGGTCACCAGAGGTTTGGTACCTCCAGAGGTTTGGCACCTCATAGCGACTCGTCCCCGTGGTTAACACCACCACCGTGGGTTGGCCCCACTTTGAGATATGGGATCGTCGCCAGCGATTTGGTATCACACGTGGGTTGGCCCCACGATGGATTATTAGTGACTTTGAGTCACCAAAGTGATTTGGTATCACATTCGTGTCTCCTGACACCGCAGGTTTGGCACCTCATAGCGTCTCGTCCCAGTGGTTTGGTACCACAAAGGGTTGGCCCCACAGATAATACAACGGGATTGACGCCAGTGATTTGGTATCACACGATGGGTTGGCCCCATCACTATTATTTGTGACTTCGAGTCACCAGTGGTTTGGCACCACCAGTGGTTTGGTACCACACGGGGTAGAAAAAGGAGTTGCGGATGGCTAGGTTTGGGTGCATGATATGCATATTTTCATATGAAATTGTGTAAGGGCCTGTTGGATGGGGATTTACACACTGAGTCTCGATGACTCACCCCTTAGTTAAATTTTGCAGGTAATCATTAGATCGCGGATTTGGGAGCTGAGGTGGACTCGTGGAGGCTATACATATGTTTACTCGTAAATTTATTTCTTTTATTTGGACTTATTTTTATTTGAGTTTTCGTTATGTAATAAGGCCTTGGGTATTTTATTTGGTTTCAGCTTTCAATTTGTTTATTGCTTATTATTAAATGATCAATATGGGATTTTCCTAAAATGATAATAAACCATTTCTTATTCAAAATTACTTAAACTCGATTTCTCACCACAACTATAAAGAATATGAGCTTTTAACGAATGCACGCTTTTAGACATTCCTTTCATGTGACATGCCGATTCGGTCGTAACGCTTTAGGCCGGGTTTGGGGTGTTACAATTATGGTATCGAGCCTAGGTTCAAAAACTCTACTGTGGGTTTGGGTTCAAAAAATGTTTTCAAAAGATGGTTTGGAAAATGGTTTAGAAAAATATATATCTGCTTTTTTTAAATATGGCACCCGAGTCTCCTGCACCAATCCGCACCGTAAGTTTCCGATACTTTGCTTTGTTATATGTTTGTATTTTGAATGTCTATTCTGTGTGTTTGGGTTGGATGTGATGTTCGGATATAGAGTTGATTGCGTCTTTAAATATTTGTCCGCTTTAATGGTTAGTTTTTTTAAGTATGTGTAGGATTTCTAAATTCTAGTTAAAAGTATATTAGGTTATTGGAATCAGAGTGTGCGCAGCGTGAGCACATGATGTTGTAGGTTAGGTTGTACGAATGTTCTCAGAGTTGGAAATTTCGAGGACGAAATTTCTTTAAGGAGGGTAGATTTGTAACATCCCGAAATTGGGCCTAGTAGGATTGGGCCCAATTGGCCTTGATTTAAAATTTTTAGAGAACAAGAGATCGGCTTAAATGCAAGTTGGACCTATTGGATAAGTGATTTTGGAAGGTTAGAAGGCTTCTATAAAGTCCCAGTGATCGAACTTTAGCTTTGGGGAAATTTTGGTTTTAGGTGCAAAACCCCGAAGTTGGCGGTGTAGGCCTTAAGAATAAAATGTAGAGGAAAATGACACAAGTGGAGTGTGTGGTGTAGTGGCAAAGTGACGCCACTTAAGAGACAAGGGGGTGACGCCACAAGGAAGGAAGGAGGTCCAAGGTTCAAGTCTTGGCTTTTGCATTTTGGTTTTCTTTTACTTGGACCTCGGAATTTGGCTATAGATTTATATTTAATTGCGCATGGTTTAAGACACAAGAGGAGCTTGTGGCTAAGTGGCTAGCAACGTGGATTATGTTGCAAGGGAGCCTGGGTTCGAATCTCATGAGAAGCAAGGAGTAGTTATTTATTTTATGGTGCTCGACGGGAAGAGTTTCAGCTTGAATTTAAACTCTCTCGACGAAGGGATCCCACATCGGAAAGATACAAAGAAGGAAGGTGAAGAGCTAGCTATATAAAGAGCATTCCAAGAGGAGGGTTGACACACCTTGGAAGGCGTTTGGGCACGAGAGTGGTCGGAGCGCGGATTAACACCGCAGTCCTATCGTGTGTAACTCTCTCTACTCTAGTTGTAGAGCGGCAAATGCCGAAGTGCGGTCACGGCAATAGTAGCCACACGAGCGCGCGAGCGCACGCGTGGGGCTTCGACGCGATAGTTGAGGCCATAAGTAGTATTCTTGTGGGTTGGGGTCGCTAATGCGCGATGGCCGAAGGGGGCCCAATGGGCCCGTGGGCCCAATATAGTAAAATTTATGATGGTGTAGTATATAGTGAACTAGACTAGGTGAATCTTATAAATGTGGCTAGATTTGTGTTAGGTGGGCCACACAAGCGTGTGGGCCCGAATGGGCCGAAATTGGGCTTTAGGCCCAATAGTCCATTTCGACCAGAAATGGTAGTTGGGTCGCTCGGGGCGACACTGGGCCTTTGGAAAGGCCATTCCAGGTACGAAATTACTGAAATACCCTTAGTGGGTAAATTACCAAAATATCCCTGAAGGGTAAATTACCGAAATGCCCTTGGTGGGTAAATTACAAAAATACCCTTGGTGGGTAAATTACCAAAATACCCCTGAAGGGTATATTACGAACATACCCTTAGTGGGTAAATTACTAAAATACCACTGATGTGTAAATTACGAAAATGCCCTTGGTGGGTAAATTACCGATATACCCTTGGTGGGTAAATTACGAAAATGCCCTTAGTAGGTAAAATTACGGTTATACCCTTAGAGGTTGATTAGGGTGATTATGTTGTTTTATGTCTATCTGATTATGATGGTAATTCATGTTATACTTATATTTGATATATGTCTAGCATACATGACATACTGCATACACGAATTATTATGTCATATTGCATGGGTTATATGAGTGGAGGGGGCAGTATTAATCGTGCCGACGGGCACCAAGATGTTTTGGTAACACACCGTGACTACGGTCACGGAGGTTTGGTACCTCCAGAGGTTTGGCACCTCATAGCGACTCGCCCCTGTGGTTAACACCACCGTGGGTTGGCCCCACTTTTGAGATATGGGATCGCCGCCGTGATTTGGTATCACACGTGGGTTGGCCCCACGTGATGGATTATTAGTGACTTTGAGTCACCAAAGTGATTTGGTATCACATTCGTGTCTCCTGACACCGAGGTTTGGCACCTCATAGCGTCTCGTCCCGTGTTTGGTACCACAAAGGGTTGGCCCTGACGCGTATAATACAACGGGATTGACGCCAAAGGATTTGGTATCACACGATGGGTTGGCCCCATCACTATTATTTGTGACTTCGAGTCACCAAGTGGTTTGGCACCACCGGTGGTTTGGTACCACACGGGTAGAAAAAGGAGTTGCGGATGGCTAGGTTTGGGTGCATGATATGCATATTTTCATATGAAATTGTGTAAGGGCTCATTGGATGGGGATTTACACACCGAGTCTCGATGACTCACCCTTAGTTAAATTTTGCAGTAATCATTAGATCGCGGATTTGGGAGCCGAGGTGGACTCGTGGAGGCTATACATATGTTTACTCAGTAAATTTATTTCTTTTATTTGGACTTATTTTTATTTGAGTTTTCGTTATGTAATAAGGCCTTGGGTATTTTATTTGGTTTCAGACTTTCAATTTGTTTATTGCTTATTATTAAATGATCAATATGGGATTTTCCTAAAATGATAATAAACCATTTCTTATTCAAAATTACTTAAACTCGATTTCTCACCACAACTATAAAGAATATGAGCTTTTAACGAATGCACGCTTTTTAGACATTCCTTTCATGTGACATGCCAGATTCGGTCGTAACGTTTAGGCCGGGTTTGGGGTGTTACAGTAATGCTCCGTAATGAGGACTTGGGCCCATGGATGACTCGGTGGAAGCCATACTTCAGAAACGGTGTTTTATTTTGAACTTTAGATTTTTAATTCCGTTCACTTTACTATTTTGGGTTTTTATGTTGTAATAAGGCCTCTGGAGTGTTTTATTATTTGCTTTATGGTTGATATACTTATTATTTTGCTTAAATTGTTTAAAACGAGAATTTTCTAAAACTTAAATAAAGATTTTCCAAAATTGATTAACATGTGGATTTCATAACAAACTTTTACAAATATTTTTAACATTGGAAATTTTCTCTCAAATTATCAACGACATTTTCAAAAGTCACGGTTTTAGAAGCTCACTACCTCGATTTTCAACTCATCAAACAACCTTTCAAAAATACTTGTATTTTATCTACGTTTCCGCAACGTTTTCAAAATGCTTCTGCAACTCTATTTCTAAGCATCACATTTTCGTAAATTGTTTATTTCAAATATGCTTCCGCAAACGAAAAGGTTTTTAAAGATAATTACGTTTTCAATTAGACATGAATTGCTTAAGAGTTTTTGGTTTTAACAAAGAGGTTGTATTTCTCAAACAAGTTTTTAATAACCGCAAAGATGGTTTTTACTTCCATGTGACACACCAGATTCAGGCCTAACTTCTAGGCCGAGTTTGGGGTGTTACATTGGAAGCTGATATTTATACCTCTTAATTGATTTCCAACCATTTGGGTTGGTGGGAAATTGAATAGAGTTGTTGGAGATGTAAGAACAAGTGCATTAATGTCTCTTGCAACAAGTATCGATACCTTTGAAAGGGTATCGATACTTTGAGCATTTAATGCCTAAATTTAGTGACCGTTAAAGCCTATTGTAACACCCCTTACCCATATCTGACGCCGGAACAGGATTCGAGGCGTTACTGTACTTAACTTTACTTGAACTTGTATTATCGACTATAAAATTTCTTTCCATCTTAACACTTTTCTTCCTTACTAATAACATACATTTCATGGGCCTACAAGGCCTTAAACATACTTCCGGAGGGTTTTGGGATTCAACTGGAAACTTTTGCGCTCCTTGAAAATTTTTGCCTAAACAGGGGCCACACGCCCGTGTTGTCCAAGGGACACGCCCATGTGCCCCTAAGACATGCCCGTGTCTCCTACCTGTGGAGCTCTCTGTTTATGACGTCATCAAACCCTTAATGGCACATGGCCATGGCACACGCCCGTGTGCTGGCCCGTGTGACGAATCATATTTTCGTAATTTAATGCAGGGGACACACGGACTATCAACACACCCATGGGCTGACTGTGTGTCACACACGGCCTAGACACACGCCCGTGTGTCTACCCGTGTGGACGATTATAAGGCTATTTTCCAAGACAATTGCCATCCTGAAACATAAACACACTTATTCTATCTCAAACAACTCAATTATTCCATCCATTTCAATAACTTAAATGCATAAACTTATCATCATGAAAAGGTATATAACTTAACAAATATTGACCAATTTCAGATGGCCATATACAAAAGAATGCATAATCTTACTAACCAAGCCTTTAGCTCACAATATGACATGACCAAAATGATCAAACACCTATACACGCCATACTCAAAATTAATTAACTTTTCTATACCAAAATAGTAGCTGATAGTGTGATCCGAGCTCCGACTTCTATGATCCCCGAGCTAACTTGGCGAATCTACAAGGAAAAAGGGAAAAGAGAAGGGTAAGCTTTTAGCTTAGCAAGTTTGCATGAAATCTATATAATCATATACATACTTAAAAATAAACTCATTCATCTTAGGACTAAAGCAACATAAATCTCAAATGCTTGAACTTACTTACTCTTTCTCATCACTTACCACATTATAATTTTATACTTGTAGTTTAATTAGGGTACCTGTATCACTCAATTACATAGATTAGCACTTTTGCTAATATAATATGAACATCAAATCATTATCTTCCTTAACTTAGGTAGAATTCTTTATCATTCATGAATAACTAAACTTGTATAATTTTGCTTACTTAGCTTTCTTGTTATTTTTTTTCATACTTGTCTCTTTTGCCCGTGGAATTTCTCGGAATGTCAGAGGATACTCAATCTCGTCAAACATGTATCTCGATGCCAATGCCATATCCCAGATATGGTCTTACATGGGATCGCCTTATGATACCGATGCCATATCCTAGATATGGTCTTACACAAAATTCCTTAGCTTGATGTCGATGCCATGTCCCAGACATGGTCTTACACGGGACCTTCCTTATATGTTTCCTCTTTGGAAACTTACCATTGCCATGTCTCGACATGGTCTTACGTGGTATCCTTGCCTTATAAATTCACCAATGCCATGCCTTGGCATGGACTTACTTGGGACCTTTGCCTCATAGTGATTTATCAATGCCATGCCTTGACATGGACTTACATGATCTCCTTGCCTTATTTCCAATGCCATGTCTAAGACATGGTCTTACACGGGCTTTCCTTATCTCATGTCATGACATAGGTATCCTCGCCATTCTGAATTTTTCAATCGGGACTTTTACTTACTTATTCTCATTGATTTCCTTATTAGACATTGTCAATCAACTTCATGAAAATAATGCACATTGTACGACATAGCAAGAAATTTAATTATAAAAGTAATATGTAGATTAAAATTCATACAAACTTACCCCGGTACTTAAAATGTGTAGAGTTGTGCAATTTAGTCCTCAACCTTGTTTTTGCCTCGGTTTCGATCTGGGCTTCGTGTTTCTTGATCTATAATGACAATTTAACTTGTTTAACATTCACATTGACTAAATTGACTCATAACTCATACTTTTGCAAAATTACAATTTTACCCCTAAACTTTCTCATAATTACACTTTTGCCCCTAGGCTCGTAAAATGATTTTCATTCAACTTTCTTACATTTCAAGCCTAGCCAAATCATATTATCAACTATAACAACATTCAATTTCCACTATTTCACTCATGTATGACCATTTTCATAACTTTTGCAATATAGTCCTTACATGCATTTTTCATGAAAATCACTTAGAAAAAGATGTTTATCCTACATCAAACTTTCATAATCTTCCATAAAACATGAAAATACATGCATTTCATACATGGTTAAATTTTTGAATATGAACCCTAGCTCAAAATATAGCTAAAAGTAGCTAAACCGAGCTACAAGGATTTCAAAAATACGAAGAACATTAAAAATGGGGCTAGGAGATACTTACAATCAAGCTTGAAAGTTGAAGAAACCCTAGCTATGGAGGGCTTGTAAAATTCGGCTATGGCAAGAAGAAGATGGACACAATTTTGTCTTCTTTTTCCCTTTTTAATATTTTATTTACCAAATGACAAAAATGATCCTTTCTTGAGATTTTTCCTTCCCATGTCCATTTTTGTCCATCTTATTATATAATGGTCTAATTGCTAAATAAGGACTTCTAATAATTTTTATGATGCTATTTCATACATAAATCTTCTAGAATCTCATATTTTCTACTTTTTGCAATTTAATCCACATGGACAAATTGTTCACTAATTCATAAAATTTCTTCATGAAATTTTCACACAATTATGCAAATACCTCATAAGCCTTAAAAAATCATTTAGACACATATTTCTACTTCGAATTTGTGGCGTCGCACCACTATTCTGACTAAGCCCTAAATCGGGCTGTTACACCTATAGTATCGATACAATAGAGGAAATATTGATACTTTTTATGAGGTATTGATACCTTGGGAAGGGTTTAGATACTCAAACAATTTATTTTTTTAATTTTCAAAACATCGAACCTCAAAACAGTATCGATACTAGGGGAGGGTATCGATAAATTTTGGAAGGTATCGGTACTTTGTATTTTTGCTCAATCTCCTTTGAGAAACAGAAGTTGAAATTGGTATCTATACGAGACATAGGTATCGATAACTTTGGAAAGGTATCAATACTTGGTTAGAGGTGTCGATACTTTGGATTTTTACTCGATTTTTTTGAACTTCGAAGCTTAAGGCGGCATCATGTGATTATACAGCTAAGTGGGCCTTTGATTGGGCCAAGACCTAATAAAATATCTCAAATAGGCCAAACTTTAATAATCCAAATGGGGTTTTTGTTAAAACAATGGAGCTTTTTGGGCATTTATTAGGAATTTGAAGCGTTGGGCCTAAGAAGGCCAACCATGGACCGATTCAAGATATTTAGGGCCAACAACGTATGAAGCCCAAGTGCAAGATGAAACAATATTTTTGGATGGGCTATTTGGGCAAAAATTTTGGACATTTTATTTTTTGGGATTTAAGTGATACGAGCGGCCCAACCCAATTCAAAGTCCATGAGTTAGAAGGGCTTAGTTTTCCTCAAAGTCCAATCACAAGATCCAAATCTAGGCAGTTGAAGTGAAAATTCAACTTATTCATTCAAGACTTTATCACAAAGAAATTTCGAGAAGAAGATCTGAAGCTTCAAGACGATGGACTTTAGAGTTCAATATGAAGAGAGGATAAATTATAAGGGACCAATTTTTTTTATGGACTTAAAATATCAATCCATAAGGAAAAGTCCTTATGGAAGATATTTAAAAGCGTAGACGTTGCATTTCAATGACCCCAATCAATCCTACACGCTTAGCCATGTTATAATCAGTTGACTTGTGGTGCATTTTTGGAAGGGATACAGGTATTTCTTTGTCAATATGTCCCATATTGATCGAAGATCTGTCTCTTAGCTTCATAATACAATTTGAATCACTCGATTTTGATTTTGGGAACTCAAGTTATGATCGTTTTAGTGAAGACTACGTGAGCAGAATTTCTAGATGGGATTATTACGAAAATCACGAGTTTTGGGCTTTTAATTAGAGTTTAAATCATATCAGGTTTGATTTTTAGGCTTAATTTTTATTATATATGATCCCAATATTGTATTTATTATTTTATTATTTATTTATTCCGAATTTTGGATATTATTTAAGTATTTAATATGTTTATGAGTTTTATGTTTCTTAGTCAAATAAGAAAGTTTAGTTTAAAACTACTTATTGTTTAGATTAATTAGAATTTCATTATAATTTAGAGTTTTATTTGGATGTACTTAGCTAGCTTATATAAAGGTTTCTTCATTGTTCATTAACAAAAAATTGTTTTCATTAATAAAGTTTTCAACTCTGGAGTTTGTTTCTTTGTGCAAGATTTATTTCTTTTGATTTTTAGAAGTGATTTTCTTCTCGATTTTCTTTAAAGAATCCAAGAATTCATTCATCATCCTTTAATGTGTCAATGATTATTTCTTGGAGGGTTGATTAGAGCCATTAATTGAGTTTGTTGGGATTTATATCTCAAAGGGTTCAATTGGACACTTATCCAACTATCCATCACATACGTCGGTTTATTCGATCCATCTTTCACTTTTAAATTTTGTCTATTTATTCATTTTTTATTATTTTGAATATTTATTCTTAGTTATTAAATTTCTTCTTTTAGTGTTTTTGTTTTCTTTAATTTTTAAATTGGTTTACTTCTTCTTTCAGGTCAAATCTAAATCTTTCTTTTTCGAGTCGAACAACTTTAATACGATCCTTCTTCCACTTCCTCTGCTCAATTATTTATCATCAAGTTTCATTTAACTTATGTTATGGACATTTTTTTAATATTTTCTTTTCCATGTTCAAGTATGTTAGTTATGTCCTATTGTTTACTTTATGTTTTGTGTGTAAACGTGTTAAAATCTCAATTCGTGTTTTATTCTGTCATGTTATGTTTCCATATGTCTTTGATTGTCTTATATCATTTGTGCCTAATTTTCATATGTTTCCCATTTTAAAGAGTCATGTCTCCAAATGATATGTTGCGTCTTGTTTATAAGTATCGAGTCTAATTCATAGTCTTTGCTATTCTCTCTTTATGTGTCAAGTTATTATATTTTAAGTGTTGATTTTGTGCTTGATAGAATTCTATTTATATGGTATTTTAGTTACATTGGTCAACCACAAAATGGGTCATTCATGCACCATGTGACTTTTCGCTTTCTTCTCCAAATACATGTACGATAACATCCTTTGCACTTAAGGATTCATGCACTCAACCATGCACATATGACTCTTCGTATTTCTTTCAAAATATATTGTGTCTCTGCATTCATCAACATTTAAAGGACATGAATTTGACTCTTCGATGATTCAATGAACTTTAACATGCATGTACATAGGCTGTGAGGATGAACTTTAAGGATACATGCATGACAAAGGGAAATGTACTTGCAAGGGAAATGAACGTGACTCTTTATACACACATTAGATGCATGCACGCCTAAAGGAGGAGTATATGACCATTCAGTCATCCATTGAATGTGAAAAATACATGCATTACATAGGTTCATGGATGATTGGATACTCATTAAGGGCTGGTTGTGGTTATTCATTTACCTAGCTATCTCTATAAACAGGAGCTCATCTGTAATCATTCAAAAACTAATGATTAATATACATCTTTGAGAGAAGTTCTCTTTGTTCTTTATGAACACTTATCGAACTTATCAAGATTCACATCTTGTGGCGTTCACCCTTTCGATCTTTTCACTCCCCTTCTTCCTTTTTTGGAGTGTGGCGGCATGCTTATACCTTCGGTTCTTACCTTTGTATAGGTAAAGGGTCGGGGTTCCTTCTTGATACCTTTGGTTCTTTAACTTGTTTTATAGAAAATGGGTCAAGGTCATTTATACCTACAGTTCTTTTCTAAAAATATTTACTGGGTCGGGATCCATATTTTATATATCTATCTTATTATAACTATCTTTTCTATTATTTTCTATCCTTTTAACCTGAATTAGATGATCAAGCCACTTTTGTGATTCTATAATTGTTTAACTGATTACGGGATCACATCATTTGGTATTAGAGTTTTGGATTCTAATTCAGGTGATATTTATATTTATCTTTCGTTCCTAAATAAAAGGAAAAAAAAAGTATTTGAAAAAAAATTTGTAGCAAAAAGAAAAGAGAAAAAAAAGCTTAAAAAAAGAGTTTGAAGTGAAAAAACAAAGTGAAGGAAATTTTTATTCAGTGGCATCAATTGACATCATTTGGTATCTTTGTTGAAAATTTTTCAAGTATGTTTACATCATTTGGTATTCTAAGCATTTTTTTACCTCAATTTTTTAGAACTGTTGAAACCATTCTTGCCCAAAGATCAAATTTTTGGTTAAGTTTAAAAGTTACGTAAATAACTTCAGAGAAATTTTGAGCGGAAAAAGGCAAGAGTGCGTGGGAGCATTAGAGGGGATAAAAGCCAATATTTGAGTGAAACACGAGTGAGAGTGTTTTCATCAAATCGGGAGAAATACGTGAGGGAGAGTGGTGAGGCTTTTTTTTTTTACTACTAATCCATTTTGTTTTTCTAGAATAAAAAATCATGTTAGGTGAAGTTATTGTTACAATAAAGACCTTAAGTGTACGTACCAATGATGGAGACTTCCAACGTGAAAACTTGTTTCAAACACTTTGTCATGTAAGCAACAAAGTGTGTAGTTTGATAATTGACGGCGGTAGCTGTGCTAACTTAGCAAGTTCCTCCATGGTTTAGTAGTTACACCTATCAACGATAAAGCATCCGCAACCCTATATGTAACACCCCAAATTTGGCGGATTGTAGTATAGTCCGCCACTTTCCAGAATTTTGGCAAGTTAAATCCTGACGCATAATTTATCCACTCGTGTAGAATTTGAGGTTTTTATCTTGGGATGTTTCTTAGTAAAGAAAGAGCGTGCCCATAAGAGTGTAAGCTTATGAAAGGATATATCCCAAATTTTTTTATATTGAGAAACTTTCAAGTGTATGAGGAAATTGTAAAAGAATTAATTATCTTTAAGAGCAAGCTTTAAGAGAATTACCACCAAAGATATGATATGCTTGACTTGCTCGAGTGCTGTGCAAGATGACTTTTGTAGCGTGATTGGTTAGGAGTTAACTGAATTGATTAACTGGTCAAGCAACGCCTGCATTGGATTCTCTTTTATATTTTTCCCGGTTTCGTAGGGCATTTAAATGACAATTTCTATATACAATCGACACTTGTCAAGATCCGGTAAGAGGGACTGAGTATATGAAACACCCCAAACCCGGCCCACGAGCCCTGACCGGATCTGGTATGTTCCTCGAGTAAAACGTTTAAATTTCATGTTTATTACCTCGGAAAACTTGAGGTGGTTTTATAAAAATACCGAGTTGTTTTGGGGTTTAATCTTTAATTTGATAAGAATCGTGTCATAATAAAATAATTAAAAGTGCATGCATAAACAGTTTCATACTAGTGGCCTTATTACATCAAAACAAAACCCAAAATAAATTCGAAATACTAAAAACAATAAAAGTCCAAAATAAAATTAATCCTATGCTGAGCATGGGCCACCACTGAGCTCCTGCCGACCCGGTCCATCAATGAGCGTCACCTGAAAAATATTCCCCAACGGGGTGAGTCAAATAGACTCAATGTGTAACCAATACTAAATCCCAATAGTTTTAGGCAAAACAAATTCATACATGTACATATAGTTAAATAAATATAATGATGCAAACTCGAACCCAAACCTAGTTACAATCCGCTACACATCACCCGTACCAACCTGCACACCGTGGGGAATACTAAGTCAACCCTCCATCTGCTACACATCATCGAAGGTAGTCGTTGCAGACGACGTGCTCATCGCCCTTATAAATTTTGTGGCATAGCCACCAGATAGTTATTTTGTGACATAAGTCACCACATTCAAATTATGTGACCGAAGTCACCACATTCGGATATTGTGACCGAAGTCACCACATTCATATATTGGGGTATAAAACCACCAATCACTTCCCCTTTCATAATCACCCATATGCCCCATGTCATACAAATATGCATAAACCATCTCATATTCCTTATTCACATTCTTATAGTTTCACATATGCGCCATAACAGATCATATAGTAGGAGTGGGTAAACGTACCTGAGTACTTTGTCCCATTGCATGGTACCTTAGCCATATCTTTCACATTCTTATTAACACATGCATTAAAACATTACCATAAATCTATTAAGAGATAGTGTGGGGTACACACCTGGTTTACTTAACGAGTTCACTGAAATCCCGAAAATCCCGATCTAATACTCTAGATCCTAGTCCCTACATTCGACCAACATTTAATATTTAAACAAAAGCCTATTCGGCTATAAAACCAAATCCCGAAGGATCATCACACTTAAATCCTTACCTTGCTGCCGATTTGCTCACTAACCAAATCCCGAAAACTTGGTGATACCTCTTCTTGCGATCGGTTAGGAACTACATCACCTAAATGGTTAGTTTTCGGCTTTTTTGAATAATATGAAATAGATATTAATCAATGAATAGGGCCTTGGCCGAATAGCATATTCACTTACCTTGTGAATCTTAAATCCCAAAAGTGATCTCTTGGCTAAGAAGATGTCGAAAACCCTATAGGCACATATTAGAATCCGTCTTTTACACAAGATCTATTAAAATGGCCTATGGCCAAATACCTCACATTACTTACCCTAGGTCTTTAAAATCTCAAAGATCTCCTCCTCCTTATGGTCGACAAAAGCAGAAGTCCCAAAAGACCCTTCAAGTTTCGGTCAAAGATTACTAATAGGATTAGTACCTTGATTTCGGTAAAAAGAAAAAGAATGAAAATCGAATTCGTTCTTACCCCTAATGATGAAATCGGCTACCTCATTACCTGACACCACAGAGATTCAACTTTGAGACTTAATAAGTAATCGGCTAGAAGTCAGTTGTATATTTGGCTTCTGATGTGCACCAAAGAGATTCAGCTTCAACCAAAGTGAAAAGAGAGGAATATAAAGCTTTAGGGAGAATCGACAATGGTGGATGTTGAGAAAGAATATTTGGCTTTGACAAAACAAAAGAGGAGAGAAGCTTAACTAGAGAATTCGGCAGAGGAAGAAGAGAAAAGAAAAGAATGCAGAATGGTCTCACTTTTCCCCCCTTTTTCCGAAATTACTAAGCCTAGAGTCCTCCATTCGGCCAACACCTCCTCTCACTATCAAATCCCTTAATTTGCTCCTCTTTTTCCTCTACTCCACTCATTTAAAATTAATTGAATAAAACAATAATTATCCCTGCTTAGCCGAAACTTTAAAAAGGATTAGACCACATCCATTGATAGTCCCTGTGCCGTCCATCACTGCTTATCCTTGCAGCAAAATAAAAGCTCTTTTATTTACTTCCCTTGCAGCTCGAACCTAGCTCCCCTTTGAACTCCTTGTGGCGTCACTTACTGGGCTTTAAGTGGCGCCTCCTTGCCACTTTTCCAAGCCCATTTGTGTGTCATATTTCCCCACATTTTCTCTTAAGGCCTATCAGGCCCTAGCTCCCTCTTTTAAACTTAAAATCTGATAATTTCTTAAGCACTCTCCTATCTTCTAAAGTTCACAAAAATTCATACAACACATTCATAACACACAAAGGCATGCTTTCACATATATTTAAGCACAAATGCATAAGCCCAAAATCCAGGATATTACGCTTCTACCCCTTAAAAATAATTTCGACCTCGAAATTACCCAGCTAAAATAAGTGAGGGTATTGTTGTCGTGATTGCTTCTTCTGGCTCCCACGAAGCTTCTTCCGATCCATGATTACGCCATAACACTTTGACTAGAGGAACTGACTTCCTCCGTAACACTTTCACATCTCGTTCCAAGATCTGAATCGGCTCTTCCTCGTAGGACAAATCTGGCCTTAGTTCCACCTCCTCAACTGGTACTACATGAGATGGATCCGATCGATAACGACGTAACATAGAAACATGGAATACGTCGTGCATCTGTTTCAATTTCGAAGGTAACTCTAACTGGTATGCCACTGGTCCAACTCGCTTCAATACCCGATAAGGTCCTATAAACCTTGGACTTAACTTCCCTTTGCGACCAAATCTCATCACCTTCTTCCAAGGCGAAACTTTAAGAAACACTTGATCCCCCACATGAAATTCTATCTCCTTCCGTTTAAGATCTGCATACGAATTTTGCCTATCAGATGCTTCCTTCAACCATGCCCGAATTACCTCAACCTTCTCCTCGGATTCTGCCACAATCTCTGGTCCCAAAACTCGACGTTCCCCTAATTCCGTCCAACACGTAGGTGTGCGACACTTCCGTCCATACAACGCTTCATACGGTGCCATCCGAATACCGGCTTGATAGCCGTTTGTTGTATGCAAATTCCGCTAACGGCAAATATTCTTCCCAACTTCCTCTCAAGTCTATCACACAAATTTCTCAACATATCCTCTAACACTTGGATTACTCGCTCGGATTGCCCGTCCGATCGTGGATGAAAAGCCGTAGTGAAATCCAATCTGGTGCCTAAAGCCTGATGTAGTGCTTTCCAAAATCGAGACGTAAACCTTGGATCCCTATTTGAAATGATTGAAACCGGCACTCCATGCAACCTTACAATCTCTGCCACATATAACTTTGCCAACTTCCGCAAAGAATAATCAACTCTTACTGGGATGAAATGCGCGGACTTTGTCAATCGGTCCACTATCACCCATACCGAGTCCTTCTTAGTAGGCGTAAGGGGAAGCCCACTAACGAAGTCCATAGTGATTCTCTCCCACTTCCATTGCGGGATCCTTATCGGCTGAAGAAATCCTGACGAACTTGGTGTTCAAATTTCTTGACTTGGTCGACACGTCAAGCATTTTCCTACAAATTCGGTAACTTCCCGCTTAAGACCAGGCCACCAAATTTGTTCCCTTAGATCTCTATACAACTTAGTACCTCCAGGATGCATAGCATAGGGGCTACCATGCGATTCCTGAAGAATTCTCTGCCTTAAGTCCTCATTCTTCTAAGATACGACCTTTCTTTCCCTTGAAACATAATACTCCTCGTCATTAATACCATAATCTTCCAACTCTCCACTCTGCACTTGCCGTAGCTTAGCACTTAGGTCCTCGTCCATTGACTGACTTTCCTTCACCTCATTCAACCATGTCGGTTTGACTTGCAACTCTGCCAATAAACTTCCATCATCATATAAGCTAAGATGTGCAAACATTGCCCTCAGATCCGACACTACTTTCCGACTTAGGGCATCTGCCACTACATTTGCCTTGCACGGATGATACTCTATGGAACAATCATAATCCTTCAGTAATTCCACCCACCTTTGCTGTCTCAAGTTCAACTCGTTCTGAGTCAGCAGATACTTAAGGCTCTTGTGGTCCGTGTAGATCACTGACTTTTCTCCATAAAGGTAGTGCCTCCACACCTTAAGAGCGAAAACCACTGCCGCCAGTTCCAAGTCATGCGTCGGGTAGTTAACCTCGTGAGGCCTTAGTTGTCGAGACGCATAAGCTACAACCTTCCCATCTTGCATCAGTACGTAACCCAAGCCTGTATGGGAAGCGTCGCAATACACCACGAAATCCTTTCCTGCCTCAGGCTGAATCAACACTGGAGCTTTCGTCAACACCCTCTTAAGCTTCTCAAAGCTCTCTTGTTGCTTATCCGTCCAAACGAAAGGTACTTCCTTTCTCAGCAGTTTTGTCAAAGGTGCGGCTATTGACGAAAATCCTTCCACAAACCTTCTGTAGTAGCCTGCCAATCCCAAGAAACTGCGAACCTCAGCCACAGACTTAGGTGGTTTCCAATCTAGTACTGCCTCAATCTTATTAGGATCCACCCTTATTCCTTCAGCAGACACCACATGCCCTAAGAACGCAACTTCCTTAAGCCAAAATTCACATTTGCTGAATTTGGCATATAGCTTCTTCTCCCTTAACACTTGTAACACAATCCGAAGATGCTCATCATGTTCCTCCTCAGACTTGGAGTATACTAGGATATCGTCGATGAACACAACGACGAACCGATCCAAGTAGGGTTGAAAAACCCGATTTATCATATCCATGAACGCGGCTGAGGCGTTCGTCAAACCAAACGGCATTACTACGAACTCATAGTGCCCGTATCTTGTTCGGAAGGCTGTCTTATGGATATCTGCTTCCTTCACCTTAAGCTGATGATATCCAGACCTTAGATCTATCTTCGAGAATACCGCTGCCCCCTTAAGCTGATCGAACAAGTGATCTATCCTCGGCAACGGGTACTTATTCTTGATGGTCAGCTTATTCAACTGACGATAATCTATGCACATACGCATAGTCCCATCCTTCTTCTTCACAAACAAGACCGGTGCTCCCCATGAAGACACACTGGGTTGGATAAACCCACAATCAAGTAACTCTTGGATTTGAGCCTTGAGCTCAACCAACTCCTTCGGTGCCATTCTATACGGAGCGATAGATACTGGCGCCGTTCCAGGCAGCAAGTCAATTCCAAACTCCACCTCCCTATCCGGGGGTATTCCAGGTAACTCCTTCGGGAAAACATCCACAAATTCCCTTACTGTTCTAACTCCATTAACACCCTCTTCATTTGCATCCAACGCACTGACGAAAGTCAAAAATGCCTTGCACCCTTTTCGAACCATCTTATCAGCTTTCAGTGCTGAAACTACGTTAGACAAGTAGTTTCTTCTTTCTCCTATCATAATTACCTCCTCATCCTCCGGGATCCTTAACTCCATTCGTTTAGCTGCACAATCCAATATAGCTCGGTGTTCTACTAGCCAGTCCATGCCAAGTATGAGGTCAAATTCTCTGAAGGGTAGTTCCATTAAGTCGGCAGGGAAAATCACTCCTTGAATCTCTAGAGGTACACTCCGAAAGATCTTATTCACCACTACAGTTTGACCTACAGTCATCTCCTTACTAGAAAGTTCAGAGTCTATGCCTAGTGTTTCAACTACACTACTAGCAACATAAGAATGGGTCGAGCCCACATCAATCAAAGCAAAATAAGGCTTGCCAGATATAAGGAACGTACCGGTTATGATGTCCGGTGCGTCTCCGTCCTCCCTTCGACGAACCGTATACACTAGACCCGGCTATCTTGCCTCTGCATTACCAACACCTCGCGCCAGTGTTTCCACGTCCTCTTTCAAGACCATTACCTCTCGCCATTCGGACCACGACCTCGGCCGAGGTCGCTGTCCCACCTCTACCAGCCTGATTAACATTCTGCCCTGTTGGTCGGCCCCCGTCTATCTTTATCGGACAGTCCTTAATCATGTGGTCCTTAGACCCACACTTAAAACATCCTCTCGTTTTCTTCCAACACTCTCCTAAGTGCTTTTTCCCACACTCAGCACATGTGCGATATCGCCTCTCTGTGCGGTTTGCGACCTCGCGACCCATCAACTCTAGGCCTCTTTTGCACGTTTCCAGATGACCCTGCTGGTCCAAATCCTCTTTTCTACCTATTCCGATCAGAGTTCTTCCTTACAGAGTCCTTAACTCCTTCGGCCACTTTGGCCTTCTCCACTAATACGGCAAATTCCAGCTCCTGCTGCGAGGCTATCAGTAATCTTAGGTCATCCCTAAGTCCGTCCTCAAACCGGACACACCGTTCATGCTCCGTAGCCACTATCCCTCGAGCATACCGACTCAGCCTTAAGAATTCAGCCTCGTAATCCGCTACGGACTTATTCCCTTGAACCAGCCCCAAAAATGCTTTCCTTTGCGCATCAATATAGTGAGTACCAACGTATTTCTTCTGGTACGCCACCTTGACATACTCCCAAGTGAGATCCTCAGCTGTGGCACCATCCCGAACTGTGAGCCACCATTGATAGGCTTCGTCGCGAAGTAGTGCCACCATCCCTTTCAGTTTCTCCTTAGCAGTTAAATCGAGCTCGTCCATAATTCGCTCGGTTGCCTCCAACCAATACTCAGCCGTACTGGGCACTACACCAGATACACCACGAAACACCTCGGCTCGTTGGCTCGAAGCCGCTCGCATGTGATTTTTGAGCTCCCATACCTCCACCGCCCAACCACCATCTCAAGAACTCGTAGCTTTGCTCGCGCGATCAGTATCCTCCCCGCCTCGATCTTGCTTGCTCAACACCAACACCGGTGGTGGGGATGGTGGTACCTCATTTTCGGACCCTTGTCCAGACCTAACGGGTTCCGATACGGTCATTCTGCCTCTACCACATCCTCGCACATTACAACCACGTCCCCTAGAACTCATGTCTACGATCGCGCTTTAACTGATTAAGAAATTTTTATGCATTAGTATTTTTTCCACTCGATTATCCATGAAGAAATTTTATGAAAGAAGTTTAGAAGTGGTTCTTTCGATCGATCAAAGTTTCAAGTCTTCTATCCTAATTTAAAGGAGCACATTCATTCAACACACATTCATCATTCAAACATTTTCGTCCCTATTCCTATCCTGTGGGTATTTTCGTCATTTCACCTACAGGGGTATTTTGGTAATAAATCGTGGTTAATTTAAAAATTTGTAAATCGTGGGTAATTTCGTAAATTTTCCAATTCGAGGGGTTCCTTGGTGATTTTATGAAATAAGGGTATTTCGGTAATTTTTTTTCAAACTAGGGTGGCTGGTCCCTTTCGGGTTTTAATTATAGGGTTTAGCCCATCAACGAGTCCTCATAACTAGGGTGAATAGTCACCACGCACTGTAGGATTCCAGTGAAGAGGAGGTGAGTCGCTAGGATCGCTTAAATACCAAGCTCTCCCCGAATCCACTCCTAGGCATGCGTCGCTATTTGCCACACCCCTAACTCGACTAAGGTGAATAGTCACTACGCACTGGTAGGATTCCAGTGAAGAGGAGGTGAGTCACTAGGATCGCTTAAATACCAAGCTCTTTCGAATCCAATCCTAGACATGCGTCATTTACGGTTACCACACCCTAGTCTTGTGGCTCGTTAACGGGTTTGTTTAGTGAAATCAAGTCTTATGAAAGTTTAAGAAGTGGTTTAAACTAAGCCTATAGTCCATCAGAGTCTATTTAAACTAGTCTACATCCCATAAAGCCCATAAAGCCCACATGTATGTCACACAATGGTTTAGGGTACTTACCTGACGGACTTGGGTCGGAGACGCAGGTGCCATGCTGAGCTAACAGATCGGTTATCCTTTTAAAATCCCATTTTTAGAAAATGTTTTGGAGCCCAAAAACCCCAGAGCCAAGTTTTGAACTTGGCTCTGATACCAATTTGAAACACCCCAAACCCGGCCCACGAGCCCTGACCGGATCTGGTATGTTCCTCGAGTAAAACGTTTAAATTTCATGTTTATTACCTCGGAAAACTTGAGGTGGTTTTATAAAAATACCGAGTTGTTTTGGGGTTTAATCTTTAATTTGATAAGAATCGTGTCATAATAAAATAATTAAAAGTGCATGCATAAATAGTTTCATACTAGTGGCCTTATTACATCAAAACAAAACCCAAAATAAATTCGAAATACTAAAAACAATAAAAGTCCAAAATAAAATTAATCTGTCTTTGAGCATGGGCCACCACCGAGCTCCCGCCGACCGGTCCATCACCGAGCGTCACTGAAAAATATTCCCCAACGGGTGAGTCAAACAGACTCAATGTGTAACCAACACTAAATCCCAATAGTTTTAGGCAAAACAAATTCATACATGTACATATAGTTAAATAAATATAATGATGCAAACCCGAACCCAAACCTAGTTACCATCCGCTACACATCACCCGTACCAACTTGCACACCGTGGGGACTACTAAGTCAACCCTCCATCCGCTACACATCATCGAAGGCAGTCGCTGCAGACGACGTGCTCATCGCCCTTATAAATTTCGTGGCATAGCCACCAGATAGTTATTTTGTGACATAAGTCACCACATTCAAATTATGTGACCGAAGTCACCACATTCAGATATTGTGACCGAAGTCACCATATTCATATATTGGGGTATAAAACCACCAATCACTTCCCCTTTCATAATCACCCATATGCCTCATGTCATACAAATATGCATAAACCATCTCATATTCCTTATTTACATTCTTATAGTTTCACATATGTGCCATAACAGGTCATATTATACTCATAGTAGGAGTGGGTAAACGTACCTGAGTACTTTGTACCATTGCATGGTACCTTAGCCATATCTTTCACATTCTTATTAACACATGCATTAAAACATTACCATAAATCTATTAAGAGATAGTGTGGGGTACACACCTGGTTTACTTAACGAGTTCACTGAAATCCCGAAAATCTCGATCTAATACTCTAGATCCTAGTCCCTACATTCGACCAACATTTAATATTTAAACAAAAGCCTATTCGGCTATAAAACCAAATCCCAAGGATCATCACACTTAAATCCTTACCTTGTCATCGATTTGCTCACTAACCAAATCCTCGAAAACTTGGTGATACCTCTTCTTGCGATCGGTTAGGAACTACATCACCTAAATGGTTAGTTTTTGGCTTTTTTGAATAATATGAAATAGATCTTAATCAATGAATAGGGCCTTGGCCGAATAGCATATTCACTTACCTTGTGAATCTTAAATCCCGAAAGTGATCTCTTGGCTAAGAAGATGTCGAAAACCCTATAGGCACATATTAGAATCCGTCTTTTACACAAGATCTATTAAAATGGCCTATGGCCAAATACCTCACATTACTTACCCTAGGTCTTTAAAATCCCGAAGATCTCCTCCTCCTTATGGTCGACAAAAGCAGAAGTCCCAAAAGACCCTTCAAGTTTCGATCAAAGATTACTAATAGGATTAGTACCTTGATTTCGGTTAAAAAAAAGGAATGAAAATCGAATTCGTTCTTACCCCTAATGATGAAATCGGCTACCTCTTTACCTGACACCACAGAGATTCAACTTTGAGACTTAATGAGTAATCGGCTAGGAGTCAGTTGTATATTCGGCTTCTGATGTGCACCAAAGAGATTCGGCTTCAACCAAAGTGAAAAGAGAGGAATATAAAGCTTTAGGGAGAATCGACAATAGTGGATGTTGAGAAAGAATATTCGGCTTTGACAAAATAAAAGAGGAGAGAAGCTTCACTAGAGAATTCGGCAGAGGAAGAAGAGAAAATAAAAGAATGCAGAATGGTCTCACTTTTCCCCCTTTGCCGAAAAATTACTAAGCCTAGAGTCCCCATTCGCCAACACCTCCTCTCACTATCAAATCCCTTAATTTGCTCCTCTTTTCCTCTACTCCACTCACTTAAAATTAATTGAATAAAACAATAATTATCCTGCTAGCCAAAACTTTAAAAAGGATTAGACCACATCCATTGACACCCTCATGCCGTGCATCACTTGCTTATCCTTGCAAAGAAAATAAAAGCTCTTTTATTTACTTCCCTTGCACTCGAACGTAGCTCCCTTTGAACTCCTTGTATGCGTCACTTACTGGGCTTTAAGTGGCGCCTCCTTTCCACTTTTCTAAGCCCATTTGTGTGTCATATTTCCCTACATTTTCTCTTAAGGCCTATCAGGCCTAGCTTCCTCTTTTAAACTTAAAATCTGATAATTTCTTAAGCACTCTCCTATCTTCTAAAGTTCACAAAAATTCATACAACACATTCATAACACACAAAGGCATGCTTTCACATATATTTAAGCACAAATGCATAAGCCCAAAATCCAGGATATTACAGTATATATATATGGTATGAATAGAACATGCAGATAGTCTTTCTTCCCTTTCGTTCCACGCTCTGTTTCTTCTTCTAAAACTTAAATATTCTTTCCTTCTTTATTAAATTGGAAGCTATGGTTTTAGGGTTAATAAGTGGATGTCTCAACCTCCTAGTAAGTCTGATAGCTCTGTATGTTATGATTTTGAAAGAGTAAATATGTTAAGAAGCTTGTATATAGTAGGGTATGAATAATAAGCCCTACATGGGGGTCGTCTGTAATTAAGGTGTCAACAAACTATCTGTAAATGAGATCTTAATGGAAGTTCTGAGCTACAGTAAATGTGAGTTTCAGATGAGTCTTTATTCTGACTCATGTATGTCAGTTGTTCAATAGAAATTCGTATGATGATATCATCTCGAAAAACTGGTGAGTGTATATGGGTTTGTAGTATCGTAAAGTTGTTGCATGTCTACAAATAAGAATAAGATGATGTGTGGTGTGTATGCATATGAGTTTCAGGTATGGAAAGGTATGAATTTGTCAGAAGACTATGAACTAATCATGTATGTGAATGAATCTGGGTAAGTGCATTCTGTGTTAGATGAGTGAACATCCATTTGTGATGCCTTCGTTAATGTTGGTACATTGCTAACCGGACCGGTAGATCACAATGATAATGAGGATACTCATGGTGTAGCCTCTAGTGAGATGTAAACCAGACTGCCAGAACATGATATGGGAATGTGTAAGACCAAGTGGCTAAGACCCATGACATTGTATGACAATGAAAATACTCATGGTGATGCCTCTAGTGAGAAGTAGACTGGATTGGCAGATCACGACACAGATATGTATAAGACCATGTCGAAGAAACCCATGACACCCTCTAAGATAGTCTGCCAGGACAGTAAACACGTAATTCTCTGTGATGCCTTTGTGGCGTGTTCTATAAGGCCTTTGTGGCGTATTCGGTGAAGCCTGTGTGACATATTCTTTGATATTTGTGTTACGTATTCTGTAACTCCCTTGAGGCGAAGCCTAGTCAAACGCTTCTATGTCGTGATCTGGGTAAACTTCGAGACTTCTCCGCTAACTAATGCAATGATTAAGATCTGATAAGTTTGACGATATCTTTGTTTGGTTAGTCTTATGAAAGAATTTGAATATGATCTAAATAAAACTTCTGAAAGAGTTCCCAACAGTGTTATTTATAGGGTGACTCCGTCATATTACTCTTTCAGTACAGGAAATATGGTGTATTCATAATTATGAGTAAGAAAGTGTTTGACAGTCTCAAGTTTGTGAATTCTATGTATTAAAGATATTTAAATTCTATCGTATCTGCCAATCTGATGGCTCCATGCTATATAAAGGTTATCTAAAGTTTAAGTTGTCCGCCAAACTTGGCGTTCTCATGATATGTGATATGGTTGTCTGGAATTTTCTAGATTGACTTAGAGCGTTGCCTCCATCAAGATAAGATGGGAGTTGGGCCATTTCAAAATATGATCTAATTGGCGTTTTGATAGTTGTTAAATTCAGTATGAGAATTAGTTGAAAGTAGGATTTGTATGAAGTTCATCTTAAAGATCAGCTAGTATAAGTATCTACCAAGAATAATATCGATGAGAACCCTATGCTGGGGGTAGTATTAAACAACCATCTTAGTGTAAATCCGCTGAACGTTGGTCAAGTAGGTAGTTGGCGTATATGTATACGCCCGATATTAGTAAAAGTATCCGACCTCAACTGAAAGGAAATTTAGAGTGTTCACGATGAAGAATTTAACAACAAGTGTTCAAGGTATTCTAAGTTAAACTCACTAAATTCATTTGAACTTACAAGTGTTTGTTTATGTTTTAGGTTCCGTTTTAAGAGTGTGTATGCTAGGAGGGACCAAGCCAGGGATGTACCTAGGTAGCAGTTCGAGTTGTGATATTATGCATATAGAGGGCATCACAAGAGTATAGTGCCTAGTCCACTATGCCAAATAGAGTCTGTTTTTAACAAAGTTTTAAATTGTAATGTCATATACTATTTTTGAAATTTTTTGTAATTATTACACATTCTCTTTTACTTTAAGAAAGTAAAGTAAAGAAGTAAGAAGTATGTTTTGAATGGTGTATGTAGGTTGTAAAAATTTTGTTAAATGTTTATGTGTTGTAACATCTGATATTTGGATCCTGTGATTTGAGTTGGGTTGAGGGTGTTACACTATAAGCTCCAAAGGTTCAACGAGTGCGGAGAAGTTAAGGTAACTAAGCAGGTGATGCTTTCATTTTCTATTGGAAAGTACAGAGATGAAGTTTTATGTGATGTGGCGCCCATACAAGTCAGTCACATCCTCTTGGGACGGTCATGGTAGTTTGATCACCGTGAAAAATATGATGGTCATTCCAACCGTTGTTCCTTTGAGTTCCAAAAGAAGTCTATCTCTCTAGTGTCTTTAACTCCGAAGAAAATTCTTGGAGATCAAACGAAGTTAAAAGAAAAGAGTGAAAACAATAAAAAAAAGTTTGAAAGAAAATAAAATGAAAGCTAAAAAGAAAATGAAAGAGAGAGAAAAAGAAATGGAAAAGGAAAAAGATAGAAAAGTAAAAAGAAAATGAGAGAGAAAATGATAAACAAAAAGAAAAGCAAGTAAATACCCAAGCAAAAAATAGGAGTGATTATGTTTTAACTAACCATGACTCAATTTTGTTTAGTGGTGTTTCTTTGCTATAGGAATTCAAGGATCCATTGATGGGCTATCCATTACATAATTCTACTTTCGAAAGACAATTTCTTTTGTTTAAGAGAGGTAAGTTGGAAATTGAAAATTCTCCTCATATACCAGAAGATAAGAAATGTAAGGAATTAGTGGAGATTGAATTAATAATGCATACCTTGATGTTTCTAACCTGTATGCTACTAAATTTGTTTTTAAAATCTTTCTGAACAATGTGCTTTATTGTTGGTCTAGTGCCATTAAACCTTGGTTTGAAAGACCAATTAATTTTATGAGCTTAACTAAGTTTGAAAGGGGTACTTTTGTTGCATGTGGTAGACTTATCAAAGAAGTTTATAAATTTGAGATTGCAACAAGATTATTCAGCTTACACTTTAAAGATGACTTTTTCGCATAAAAATCTTAACCTTCTTGATTTTGATTGTTATGTGAATTTTTTACTCATCAATGGAAAGTCTTATGGTTAACCAAGCATATTCAAAGAAAGTTAGTGGAGTAATTTTTATTTGAACATGACCGCCTCCAGATGTGCGAATGTTTAGAGCAAAAATCGTGCAAATAAAAATATAAATATTTAAGTGTGGTATTTGCAAGTGAATAGGTCAAATTGTAATATAGAAGTGTTACAACGGAACACCAGTAAGTATTCCAAGAATCGTACCCAAGGGATTGCAAATTGGAGAAAATATTATTAAATTAATTACAGAAAATACTTACTAATCTAATCGAGTCACGAATTAGTAGAGTGAATCCAAATTAAAATATTAATTAAACAAATTAAATTACTTATTCTAAATTAACCTAATAGAATTTCCTATTTCTAGTGTCAACAATGCAAGCTTCTAGTCTATGATCGATTAAATCCCCAATTAATAAATAGAAGATTAGCCGATTTCAGAATTCATGTTTTAATATGAATTAGCTATTAATTAACTAGTATTACCTCTCGGGATCTACTAATTAATTAATCAATAGTACTTGCTTATCTCTCGACCTCAGTTTTTCCACTGAGATGAATTATGGTTTACTCGATAAACTTGTCTCTCGACCTCGTTTAATCTTTGATTACTTCCTAGGATTGTCAATCCTAGTGTTTAAGAACAAATAATTTATACCAACTAATTCTATTACGAACCCTTATTTTTTTGTTAATTAATCAACTTAATTAATTAATTAGTTCAATAAATGAATCATGCAAGATATGAATAAAGCATGAGAAATCATTCTAACACTCACACAATAGTTAATTGATTAGGTTAACTAAGTATAAATAAAAGAATGAAATAGAAGAGTAGAGAGAATGCTCATGAATAATATATTGAAGCATAGTGCTAGAGCAATCTCTGCTCGCAATTGTCTTCATATCGAAATAAGATCTTCCAACTAAGAAAACATAAAATAAAAGAAAACTAAAAGCTGAATAAAACCATCTCCTTCTAAAACTATGCCTTAATTTGTGTACATGAACCTCTTATTTATAGGCTAAAATATGTGCAATTTATGCCTGATATGCAGCCGATTCTAATAAATGCGAGATACCAAACGACATCTTAAAATCTTTTCAAACACGATCGCTGACATCATTATTACTTGTGACCCACGTTTAGGCTACATCTCAACACAGGCTGCTATGGCGCAACATAGGAGTTGTGTCTCACCATAGACTTACATGTCGTGCCATAGTAGTTATTTTGTGGGTTTGGAAGTTCCGATTGTGCTTTCACGGCTCAGGAAGCTTATGCAACACTCGTCCTAAGTTCCTATATCAATTGGGCCTAAAATTAAGCATCTTGCACACTTAAATACACAAATTAAACCTACCAAAGGCTCGTGTCGGCCTAATAGGTCACTAACTGTAACACCCCAAAACCGGTCAATACGCCACGACCGAATTTGGTATGTCACAGGGGAAAACGTTTTGAGGAAAAATGAGTTACCGATTAAATTTTAGTGAAAAACTCTTTATTATTCTAAAATCGTAAAAAGAATTAAACTGATATTTTACTTTGCAATTCCGTAAATAGATTTTTAAAACTTAGTCGCAGCTTAGATTCGTAAACCATTTATAAATTAAAGAGAAACTAAAGCAATTAGGTTGAAAATCATATCTAATAGAAATTTGGAAACTTAAGTTTTGTAAAATAGTTTGAGTTATCGAAAATACTTAAATTGTTAAAAATTATCAATTTATTTAGGTTACCCGATGGTAACGTTTTAAAAACCATCGCGCTTTGTATTTTAGAAAACTTTGTTCACATATCATTAAATCAATCATGTAATTTGCAAGTTATTCCTAAAACAAATCCAAAGCATATAAATAATCCAAAAACATAATTAAAGAGGCCTTATTACAAACCCATAAAAATGAAAACCAAATTAAAATCAAGTACCCAAATGGAAGTTCATGTAAAACCAAATTTCATTGCATGGCCTCCTCGAGTTCATCCGGCTCCTCATCCGCGAATTTACGAATTACTGAAAAAGTAAGGGAGAAGGTGAGTCACCAAGACTCAGTGCATATTCCCCTCCCGGGTAAATACCACATACTTACACAAATTATAACCAAGCAATATATATATATTATGCACCCAACCTAGCCATCCGTAACTCTTTTTCTACCCCGTGTGGTACCAAACCACCGGTGGTGCTAAAACCACCGTGACCAAAGTCACAAATAATCAAGTTGTGGGGCCAACCCACTTGTGATACCAAATCACAAAGCGACAATCCCATATCTCAAAAGTGGGGCCAACCCACGGTGGTGTTAATCCACAGGGGACGAGTCGCTATGAGGTGCCAAACCTCTGGTGTCCCAAAGACACAAATGTGATACCAAATCACCGTGACCAAAGTCACGAATAATCAAGTTGTGGGGCCAACCCACGTGTGATACCAAATCACCGCGACAATCCCATATCTCAAAAGTGGGGCCAACCCACGGTGGTGTTAATCCACAGGGACGAGTCGCTATGAGGTGCCAAACCTCTGGTGTCCCAAAGACACAAATGTGATACCAAATCACTGGAGGTGCCAAACCTCTGGTGTCCGAAGACACGAATATCAATCTTCCCCCTCCTCTCATATTGCCCATACCAATGCAATAGATAAACAAATCATGTCAATATACTTTGATATGAACATATAACCAATACATATCGTAGATCGTGATATTAAACAACATATAGCAACATTATATCGAAATGGACTTACCCGTATCCTTGCTCATACCCATCAAGGTATCATATCAATATCTCATAGTTTCGGCTTTAACAACTTGAATAGTTATTTAACACACACATATATATATATAAACCAAGTTATAAAGTGTGTAAGATACACACCTTTCACTAACGCAAATACTAACTTCCGTAGACCCGATCTACCTCACTAGATCACCTTATCCTACATTCGGCCAAACCACAAGATTATAAGCAAAACCATTCGGCCAACATCACATCTTAATCCCAATAGCCTTTGGCTTTTTAACCATTAAAAGAATGATGAATCAACAAGAATCCTTACCACTTGACTTACCAACTTTGATTGCTAGAGAAGTAAGGCTTAGATCAAATGCTTCCAAAGTCCCAAAGAGCCTATAAGAATAATCGGTTCCTAATAATAGTTAGAACCTTGCAACAAATGTCCATAGGTTCGGCCTTTGACCACAAGAAAACGACATAGAAAAGAGAAAGAAATGAAGGAAAAACGGTCATGAACACTTACCCTTTTTCCAAAACCGATTGAAGAAAACCAAATGAAGATCTACCCTTGTTGATATTCGGCCAAAAAAATACAAAAAGGGAGTGGGAAGTTTCGGCAATATGGTTATGAAAGAAGAAAGATATGTGTATAAAAAGTAAGGAAGTATGTGAGTAGAAAAGAGAATAAAAAAAATGATAAAGAGGATTCGGTTTTAGCAACAATGAAAGAAAAGAAAAGTGAGTTTGGGGAAGAAAGAGGTTCGGCCAAATGAAAGAAAAAGGAAATGTGGTTGAGCAAATATCAAAAGAAGAAAAGAGAGAGATGGGAGAAAAAAAGTCTGCCAAGCACCTAGTTTGTCGAAAAGAAAAATGCACAAAATGTAAAAATGAGTTTTGGTTTCAAAAGGAAAATGAGAGAAAGAAAATAGTATTTGGTTCAAACAAAATGAGAGCTAAAACCAAAAGTAAAATTGCACAAAATGCTTATGGTGCATTCGGCCAAAGAGGGATTTGTTTGGAGAAGAAGAGAAAAATATGCCAAAAGGTGCACAATTGCTAAAGTTGGCCAAATATCCCCCCCAAACCTCCTATCAACATTCGGCCACCCCTCTAGCCACACATGCCGTCCACATACATGCACTAAAGGCCTTGGAATAGTTTCCAAAACATCTTCCTTAAGCCAAGCCTTGAGATCCTCTACATTTCCAAAGTTGAAGGAATTTTATCCCCAAAATCTAGCAATTCTATCCCTTATTTCATGCTTACCATAACCTTAAGTCTTCTTGTCATAAAAAGAAAGTTGTCCATCTTATCCATATGAATAGTTGACCGACACTTAATGCTAGGATGCATAAAAAAATCTTTAATATGCCTTCCATGCTACTCGAACCACTTCCCTCAAGCAACCTTTCATGCGCCTTATCCACTATGCCACTAACTCCTCTTGTGCTTTAATTTAACACTTAAATTATCTTAAGTGTCAAGCTCACTTAATCCACTTCACTAAATTTTCCACACTAAAAATTATTCTAGCTTAGCGAATATTTCCAAGCCTTCACACAAATATACTAAGCACACAATAACAATCATATCCGAGCTAACACAAATAACAAGATGATACTCTAATATTTTTAGGATGTTACAATTCTACCTCCCTTAAGAAAATTTCGTCCTTGAAATTACCTGATCAAAAGAGTTGAGGAAACTGCTGCCTCATCACATCCTCCGGTTCCCACGTAGCTTCTTTTACGCCATGATTCCGCCATAAAACCTTCACTAAAGGAACGGACTTCCTACGCAAAACTTTCACATCTCGATCTAGAATCGCACAGTTCTTCTTCTATCGCCAAATCTGGACTCACCTCTATTTCCTCTCGCCACGACATGCGATGGATCGTAACGATAGCGTCTAAGCATAGAGACATGGAACACATCGTGAATCGACTCACCTCGATGGCAACTCGAGCTGATAGGCTACTCGGTCCCACTCGTCTCAACACCTTATACGGTCCAATAAACCTTGGACTTAACTTGCCTTTTCTCCCAAATCTTAACACTTTCTTCCATGGCGAGACTTTCGTAAAAACTTTGTCACCCACGTAAAATTCTATATCCCTCCGCTTGAGATCGGCATATGACTTCCGCTTATCCAAGCTTCCTTCAACCGAGCTTGAATCAACTTCACCTTATCTTCGGTTTACGCAACCAACTCGGTCCTAACATTTGACGCTCACTCAACTCGGTCCAAAGATATAGGTGTGCGACACCTCCTACCATACAACGCCTCATATGGTGCCATCTTAATGCTTGCTCGATAACTATTGTTGTATGCGAACTCGCTAATGGTAAAACTCTTCCCACCGCCTCAAGTCCAATACACAACCTCTCAACATATCCTCTAAAATCTATATAACTCTTTCCGACTGTCCGTCAGACTGTGGATGAAATGCCGTACTAAAATCCAACCGCGTACCCAAAGCTTGATGTAACGCTCTCCAAAACCTCGACGTAAATCTAGGATCTCTGTCTGAGATGATTGACACTGGTACACCGTGCAACCTCACTATTTCCGCCACATACAACTTAGCTAACTTCTAAAGTGAATAATCCACCCTTACCGGAATAAAATGAGCTGACTTAGTCAGACGATCCACAATCACCCAAACTGAGTCCTTCTTACTAGGTGTAAGGGGTAATCCACTGACAAAGTCCATAGTGATTCTTTCCCACTTCCATGTGGAATCTTCACCTACTGGTAACCTGCACAAAGAATCGATGCTCGCTTTGACTGCTGACACACGTCGGACATTTACCCACAAACTCGCGCCACCTCACGCTTGAACCGCCACCAAAACTGCTCTCTTAAATCCCAATACATCTTGCTACCTCCAGGATGCATAGCGTATGGGCTGCTATGTGCGTCCCGAAGAATCCTTTGCCTCAACTCAACATCCTTTGGCATACAAGCTCTTCCTTTAAAACACAATACTCCATCCTTGGACAAACTATAATCCTCTAAACCACCATTCTGAACCTGTAACCTCCGATCATTCAAACCATCATCCTCTAACTATTTCTCCTTGATCTGCTCTAACCAAGTCGGCTTGACTTGCAATTCAGCCAAAAGACTCCCATCATCATAAAAGCTAAGATGAGCAAACATCGATCTTAAGTCAGATATAACCTTTCGGCTTAACGCGTCTGCCACCACGTTAGCCTTGCCCGGATGATACTCAATCGAACAGTCGTAGTCCTTCAACAACTTAATCCATCTACGCTGCCTCAAGTTCAAATCCTTCTGAATCAAAAGATACTTAAGACTCTTGTGATCCGTGTAGACTATCGACTTCTCTCCATACAAATAGTGTCTCCAAATCTTCAAAGCAAAAACCACTGCAGCTAATTCCAAGTCATGCGTTGGATAGTTAACTTCATGTGGTCTCAACTCATCGAGATGCATAAGCCACTACCTTCCCTTCATGCATCAAAGACACATCCCAAACCAAAGATGTGATGCATCACAAGAAACCGTGAATTCCTTGCCCGCCTCGAGTTGAATCAAAACCGAGCTTGATCGAATCTTCTTCAACTTGTCAAAACTTCCTTGCTGCTTCTCGGTCCACACAAATGGAACTCCTTTCCTCAATAACTTAGTCATAGGTGCTGCTATCAAAGAAAATCCCTTTACAAATCTTCTGGTAATACCCGCTGCACCTAGAAAACTCCGAATCTCACCACTAACTTAGGCGGCTTCCAATCCAACATCGCCTCAATCTTCCGAGGATCCACTCTAATCCTCACCGATACTACGTGACCCAAGAAAGTCACCTCCTAAGCCAAAACTCGCACTTACTAAATTTGGCGCATGATTGCTTTTCCTCGAATTTGCAACACTACTCGCAAAATGCGCATCATGCTCCTCCTCCGACTTTGAGTATACCAAAATATCGCCTATAAATACTACGAAAAACTGATCCAAAACTGCTGGAATACCTGATTCATCATGTCCATGAATGCCGCCGTAAGTAGTTAGTCAACCCAAACGACATTACCAGAAATTCGTAGTGCCCATACCGAGTGCGAAATGTCGTCTTATGGATATCATCCTCTTTCACCTTCAGCTGATGATATCCAGACCTTAAATCAATCTTGGAGAAAACCGCTGCCCCCTTAAGCTGATCAATCAAGTCATCCATCCTCGACAAAGGATACTTGTTTTTGATCGTCAGCTTATTCAACTGGCAGTAGTCTATACACATCCGCATAGTACCATCTTTCTTCTTGACAGAAAGTACCGGCGCTCCCCATGGCGAAACACTTGGTCGGATGAAACCTCGATCCAACAACTCCTGAATTTGAGCCTTCAATTCCCCTAATTCCTTCGGAGCCATCCTATACGGCACAATAGACACTGGCGCAGTTCCGAGTAACAGATCTATACCAAATTCAACTTCACGATCCGGAGGCAATCCCTGAAGTTCTTCTCGAAATACGCCAACATATTCCTTTACCGTCTGGACATTCCCCATAGTAGACTCCTTAGCCTCCAACGCACACACATGAACCACAAATGCCTCACACTTCTTCCCGACCAACTTCACAGCCTTTCAACGCAGATACTACGTTGGATAGATAATCTCTTCTATTACCTATCATAACCACCTCTTTACCCTCGCTTGTCTTCAAAACCATGCGCTTAGCAAATGCAATCCAAACTTGCTTGATACTTGACCAACCAGTCCATCCTAAGAATCGATCGAACTCCTCAAACGGCAGCTCCATCAGATCGCCTACAAACATTACCCCTTGGAGTTCTAGGGTACATCTCTATACAACTTATTTACTTCTACAGAGTGACCTGCAGGGCTAAATCTTGTCATCTTCCTAGAAGTAGTCTCGAGTCTAGATTCATAGTCTCTACTATGCTACTAGCAACATACGAATGTGTCGAACCCACATCTATCAAAGCAAGATATGGTACACAAAAGATTAAGAACGTCATCGATTATAATGTCCGCAAGGTCGCCTCCTCTCGATGTCTCACTGCATACACCAAGCAAGGCTATCTTGCCTCAGTGTTGCCAGCACCTCTGCCAGATGCTCCGTGGCCTCGACCAGAACCATTACCTCCTCTACCATTACCACGACCTCTCTGTGGTGACGGTCCTCATTTCGAACCGAGACCTTGACCTCGACCGATTCCTCGGCTAGCTTACGTGGACAATCCTCACACGATGATCCAAATAACCACACTCAAAACATCCTTTCCTCCGGTCCAACATTCGCCCCAATGAGATTTTCCACATCGATTACACTGTGCTGGTCCCTGATTAGCAGTAACAGGCCTCCCAGATTGATTCGACCCACTCTGCCTAACCCTCTTCTGAGAATTATCGGCTGACCCGGATGATCCAAAACCTCTCTTATGTTTATTCTTGTCGTGACTCGCCTTTACGATTCCTTTATCCCTTCGACTATCTTAGTCTTTTCAACTAGCGCAAAGAAACTCTCGCTCCCGATGTGGAGCAATCAGCAATCTTAGCTCGTCCCTCAATCCATCTTCAACCGGACACATCACTGTGTTCAAGCCACGATACCTCCAAAGATACCGGCTCAATCTTAAAAATTCTGCCTCAAATTCTGATACGGACTTATTACCTTGGACCAAACTCGAAATGCCTTACGCTATGCATCAATGTAACTCGACCCAACATATTTCTTCTGATACGCTACCTTAAAATAATCCCAAGTAAGATCCTCCATTGTAGCACTATTCCGCACCGTGAGCCACCACCGATATGACTCATCCTCAAGAAGCGATACAATCCCTTTCACTTTTCCTCAAGACTCGATCCAAGTCATCCATGATTCGCTCCGTCGCCTCTAACCAATACTCGCCGTCATCGAGCCACACCAAACACCTCGAAATACCTCGGCCCATTGGCTCAAGTCACTCGAGACACGGATTTACAATTCCCGCGCCCCACCTATTCCAAATACCCTCTCAAGAACTCATAGCATCGCTCGAGACACTGCGTCATCCCCGCTTGATCCTCGATGCTCAACTCCAACCACCGGTGGTGGGGTGGTGGTACCTCATTCTCTGATCCTTGACCGCACCTCACCGGCTCGCATACGCCCATCCTACCCCGACCACGCCCACGAGTAATACGACCTCGACCACGAGTACTCATGTCTAAAGTCTCGACTTATCTGATTTAAAAGCGTTATGCATTAGTCATTATTCCACATTCTTTAAAACACGCTTTTATGAATAATTTTAATAAGAAGTTGTTTCATGAGTACATTCAACCTATAGTTTGGGTCTCTAGAGTAGTTCCTACTACTATACAAATCATGCCAACATCATCATATCATATCATCAAAATCAACAGCTTTGATGTACTTACTGTGTATGATTGATGTCTGAGACTCGGGCCATGCCTTTCCAACCGTATAATTTTCAACAAAATCATTTTAAAACCATACTTTAAAACATTTTGGGCCTCTGCCCACAATCGAGCTTTTGAACTTGGCTCGATACCAATTTGTAACACCCCAAACCCACCAATACGCCACGACCGAATTTGGTATGTCACAGGGGAAAACGTTTTGAGGAAAAACGAGTTACCGATTAAATTTTAGTGAAAAACTTTTTATTATTCTAAATTCGTAAAAAAAATTAAACTGATATTTTACTTTGCAATTCCGTAAATAGATTTTTAAAACTTAGTCGCAGCTTAGATTCGTAAACCATTTATAAATTAAAGAGAAACTAAAGCAATTAGGTTGAAAATCGTATCTAATAGAAATTTGGAAACTTAAGTTTTGTAAAATAGTTTGAGTTATCGAAAATACTTAAATTGTTAAAAATTATCAATTTATTTAGGTTACCCGATGGTAACGTTTTAAAAACCATCGCGCTTTGTATTTTAGAAAACTTTGTTCACATATCATTAAATCAATCATGTAATTTGCAAGTTATTCCTAAAACAAATCCAAAGCATATAAATAATCCAAAAACATAATTAAAGAGGCCTTATTACAAACCCATAAAAATGAAAACCAAATTAAAATCAAGTACCCAAATGGAAGTTCATGTAAAACCAAATTTCATTGCATGGCCTCCTCGAGTTCATCCGGCTCCTCATCCGCGAATTTACTGAAATACCTGAAAAAGTAAGGGAGAAGGTGAGTCACCAAGACTCAAGTGCATATTCCTCCTCCCGTAAATACCATATACTTACACAAATTATAACCAAGCAATATATATATATATTATGCACCCAACCTAGCCATCCGTAACTCCTTTTTCTACCCCGTGTGGTACCAAACCACTGGTGGTGCCAAACCACTGGTGACCAAAGTCACAAATAATCAAGTTGTGGGGCCAACCCACTTGTGATACCAAATCATCAAGCGACAATCCCATATCTCAAAAGTGGGGCCAACCCACGGTGGTGTTAATCCACGTGGACGAGTCGCTATGAGGTGCCAAACCTCTGTGTCCCAAAGACACAAATGTGATACCAAATCACCGTGACCAAAGTCACGAATAATCAAGTTGTGGGGCCAACCCACGTGTGATACCAAATCACCGCGACAATCCCATATCTCAAAAGTGGGGCCAACCCACGGTGGTGTTAATCCACAGGACGAGTCGCTATGAGGTGCCAAACCTCCGTGTCCCAAAGACACAAATGTGATACCAAATCACCGGAGGTGCCAAACCTCCGTGTCCAAGACACGAATATCAATCTTCCCCCTCCTCTCATATTGCCCATACCAATGCAATAGATAAACAAATCATGTCAATATACTTTGATATGAACATATAACCAATACATATCGTATATCGTGATATTAAACAACATATAGCAAGATCATATCGAAATGGACTTACCCGTATCCTTGCTCACACCAATCAAGGTATCATATCAATATCTCATAGTTTCGGCTTTAACAACTTGAATAGTTATTTAACACACACATATATATATATAAACAAAGTTATAAAGTATGTAAGATACACACCTTTCACTAACGCAAATACTAACTTCCGTAGACCCGATCTACCTCACTAGATCACCTTGTCCTACATTCGGCCAAACCACAAGATTATAAGCAAAACCATTCAGCCAACATCACATCTTAATCCCAATAGCCTTTGGCTTTTCAACCATTAAAAGAATGATGAATCAACAAGAATCCTTACCACTTGACTTACCAACTTTGATTGCTAGAGAAGTAAGGCTTAGATCAAATGCTTCCAAAGTCCCAAAGAGCCTATAAGAATAATCGGTTCCTAATAATAGTTAGAACCTTGCAACAAATTTCCATAGGTTCGGCCTTTGACCACAAGAAAACGGCATAGAAAAGAGAAAGAAATGAAGGAAAAACGGTCATGAACACTTACCCTTTTTCCAAAACCGATTGAAGAAAACCAAATGAAGACCTACCCTTGTTGATATTCGGCCAAAACAATACAAAAAGGGAGTGGGAAGTTTCGGCAATATGGTTATGAAAGAAGAAAGATATGTGTATAAAAAGTAAGGAAGTATGTGAGTAGAAAAGAGAATAAAAAAAATAAGAAAGAGGATTCGGTTTTAGCAACAATGGAAGAAAAGAAAAGTGAGTTTGGGGAAGAAAGAGGTTCGGCCAAATGAAAGAAAAAGGAAATGTGGTTGAGCAAATATCAAAAGAAGAAAAGAGAGAGATGGGAGAAAAAAAAGTTCGGCCAAGCACCTAGTTTGCCGAAAAGAAAAAATGCACAAAATGTAAAAATGAGTTTTTAGTTTCAAAAGGAAAAATGAGAGAAAGAAAATAGTATTTGGTTCAAATAAAATGAGAGCTAAAACCAAAAGTAAAATTGCACAAAATGCTTATGGTGCATTCGGCCAAAGAGGGATTTGTTTGGAGAGGAAGAGAAAAATATGCCAAAAGGTGCACAATTGCTAAAGTTGGCCAAATATCCCCCCCAAACCTCCTATCAACATTCGGCCACCCCTCTAGCCACACATGCCGTCCACATACATGCACTAAATGCCTTGTAATAGTTTCCAAAACATCTTCCTTAAGCCAAGCCTTGAGATCCTCTACATTCCCAAAGTTGAAGGAATTTTATCCCCAAAATCTAGCAATTCTATCCCTTATTTCATGCTTACCATAACCTTAAGTCTTCTTGTCATAAAAAGAAAGTTGTCCATCTTATCCATATGAATAGTTGACCGACACTTAATGCTAGGATGCATAAAAAATCCTTAACATGCCTTCCATGCTACTCGAACCACTTCCCTCAAGCAACCTTTCATGCGCCTTATCCACTATGCCACTAACTCCTCTTGTGCTTTAATTTAACACTTAAATTATCTTAAGTGTCAAGCTCACTTAATCCACTGCACTAAATTTTCCACACTAAAAATTATTCTAGCTTAGCTAATATTTCCAAGCCTTCACACAAATATACTAAGCACACAATAACAATCATATCCGAGCTAACACAAATAACAATATGATACTCTAATATTTTTAGGATGTTACACTAACACCCAAAAATGTGTCAAAAACACTTATTTTATTAACCTTTACTACCTAACTACTAAATACTGAAAATTAAATAATTAATTAGAAAATTCCTAGAAAACAAGCTTGTTAAGTGCCAAAATGTACTTAAACTAGCACTACAATTGGCCGCAGGTTAGAACACTCATTTACCTAACTTTTCTTTATCTAGTGTTGATGGTTTGTTTTTAAAGAAGACGTAGTTGGTCCACGCTGATGTGGGGGATCAAAGTTGATTTTTTAATCCTAAACTTTATCTTTGTGTGCAATTATTAAAATGGATTGAGCAAGCTTCAGTGAGCTTTTAGCCAGCAATTGTGAGGGTTTTATTTTTGCTAACGAACTTAATCCTTTTGTTCTCAAAGATGTGTTTGTTTTTCAGGTTTTAGGAATTGATTTTCTCAGGACAATTCCTGAGGAATACCTTAAAAAGTGTCGTGATTGCCAAAAATATTTTTCAAACAAATGGCCCAATTTAAGGACAAGTCCTTTTAAAAAGGGAGGGTATGATGCGTGCTCGACCGCATCATGTGATTATACAACTTAGTGGGCCTATGGTTGGTCCAATACCCAATCATATATCTCAAATGGACCAAGATTTAATGAACGAAATTGGGTTCTTGTGAACAATGGAGCTTATTGGGCCTTTCTTGAGAATTAGAGGTGTTGGGCCTAAAGAGGCCAACCATGGATAGATTCAAGATATTTGGGTCCAACAACGTGTGAAGCCCAAGTGCAAGATGAAAAAATATTTTTGGATGGGCTATTGGGGCCAAACATTTGGACATTTATTTTTTTGGACTTCAAGTTTCATTTAACTTATGTTATGGATGTTTTTTAATATTTTGTTTTCCATGTTCAAGTATGTTAGTTATGTCCTATTGTTTACTTTATATTTTGTGTGTAAACTTGTTTATATCTTAATTTTTGTTTTATTCTATCATGTTATGTTTCCATGCTTCTTTGATTGTCTTATATCATTTTTGCCTAATGTTCATATGTTTCTCGTTTTAAAGAGTCATGTCTCCAAACTATATGTTGCGTCTTCTTTATAAGTATCGAGTCCAAGTCATAATCTTTACTATTCTCTCTTTATGCGTCAAGTTGTTATATTCTAAGTGTTGATTTTGTGCTTGATAAAATTCTATTTATATGGTATTGTAGGTACATTTGCCGACCAAAAAATGGCTCATTCATGCACTATGTGAGCTTTTTGCTTCTCCACCAAGTACATGTACAGTAGCATCCTTTACACTTAAGGATTCATGCACTCAACCATGCATATATGACTCTTCGTATTTCCTTCAAAATACATTGTGTCTCCACATTCATGAACGTTCAAAGGAGATGAATTTGACTCTTTAATGATTCAATGAACTTTAACATGCATGTACATACGACTGGGGGGATGAACTTTAAGGATACATGCATGACAAAGGGGAATGTACTTGCAAGGGAAAGGAATATGACTCTTCATACATACATTAGATACATACACGCCTAGAGGAGAAGTATATAACCATTTGGTCATCCATTAAATATGGAAAATACATGTATTACATAAGTTCATGGACGGTTGGGTACATGTACCCATTAATGACCGGTTGTGGTCATTCGCTTACCTAGCTATATCTATAAATAGGAGCTCATATGTAATCATTCAAAAAATAATGATCAATATACATCTTTGAGACAATTTCTCTTTGTTCTTTACGAACACTTATCGAACTTATCAAGATTCACATCTTGTGGCATTCACCCTTTCGATCTTATCACTCCCTTTCTTCTTTTTTTGGAGTGTGACGGTCACCCTTATACCTTTGTTTCTTACCTTTGTATAGGATACAGGTCAGGGTTCCTTCTTGATACCTTTGGTTCTTTAACTTGTTTTATAGAAAATGGGTCGGGGTCATTTATACCTACGGTTCTTTCCTAAACATAGTTACTGGGTCAGGGTCCGTATTTTATATTATCTATCTTATTGTAACTATCATTTTTATTATTTTCTATCTTTCAACCTGAATTAGATGATCAGGCCACTTTTTTGTAACACCCTTTACCTGGTCTGGTCACTAGACCCGAATTATAGGATGTTACGATAGTCAACAAAATAGTTACATGCAAAACTAAATTCAAAATTTTTAAATAACATGCAATTATTACATATATCATCACAAACAAAATCAGATCTCAATCGAGCTTACGAAAGCTCTAAAATTAACCTGGAACGAAAAGGGATCAAACTGCAACATTCTCAAAACATAAAGTTACTCATGTAAAATAGGGTCCCACGGTCGTGTATCTAGGCTGTGTAGCTCTCTGAAGCTGTGTGAATCAAATACCAAAATTTCATCAAAATTCACATGGTCGTGTGGATGGGCCCTGTAACAAATGTTGTGTGAAATCTAAATGACCAAATCTACAATCCTCACACGGGCACGTGGACAGCCCATGTGACAATCAAGAACTGTGTGGTTCAAATTTTTTCTGATTTCTAGTGGACACACGATTGTGTCATCAGCCCGTGTGGAACACACGGACGTGTGACACAAAATATGCCATTTGGTGTCTACTTCATGCCAAATTGATTCAATAGCCTATTTGATGTCCCAATGCACAATTAAACCTACTCAAAACCTGCATAAACTCAATAGAAAACATACCAATTTACCACATTTTAAACATATTCAATCATTATACCAATATGCCTCAAATGAAACCTAAATCTATTCACATAACATGAATAAACTCAAGTCATTCAACTACTTATACCATACAAACTAAACTTATCACATTGCCAACATTTACAAGTCAATCTCTGTATACCATTTATTCATATTAACACAAGAAGCCACATTCAAAGTTGGCCGTTCACTTGCCACAAAAATAATTCACCAAATTCTAATCACACACTTATATACGTCTTGCCAAAACATCCATAATCATTTTCATCATTAGACTAAGTTCATGAGCATTCAAGATAACTTAAGTACAATTCCAAACCTATATACATACCATATACACATTCAAAATAGGCGTAATATATGGACATTTAAACCATTGTCCAAATTCAACATGTATCACACCCAAAAACCTAAACACATGCCACATAACTGAAATTAGAAAAATTTGAGATCTACCAGGACTGAAGCTAGGTAGTGTGAGCTTTGAGGTGATCCTATCTGCCGAGCTCTACAAAATGTCAACTACAAAAACAGAAAATGGAACAATGTAAGCGTTACTAATGCTTAGTAAGCTCATCGGTACTTAAACGGTAAACTTACCTCAATTTGTAATTAAGCATACTAAAATTACCAATTTAACTAAGTCCTGTCACAACATTTCACACTCATATGGTGAGCATTTTATATATAACTGTATAACTATAATTTCATTAAGTACAATATAATTCAGTACAATTTCATCAAATTTGTCAAACATTTACATCATTTAATCAATTGAGTCATATGTAAAATTATTTGTATAAACACATCCATTTCCATTCATCACATAAAATCAGTCAATACATTTCATTTTAAACAATTAGCCTAATGAACTAAATCAACAAATACGGATACACGGGTAACTACACCACACCAGTAGGCATCAAAATGTTGAGTAGTAGGCACCGAAGTGCAAATAGTAGGCATCATAATGCAAGTCAGTGGCACTGAAGTGCAAGCAGTGGCATCAGAGTGAAATCATGTACAAGCTTGAAACTAACTCTATTGGCATGCCAATTGTATCCTATCCTATGTTCATCCAAACACAATTTAACATAACATCATTACCTTTTACAATTTAGCCCTTTCCTCACCATAATAAATTAAATTGTGTTCTATTAAAAATATAATAACACAATCCACGATTCATAATTCAAAAATATACAATGCATTTATACATATAAACCTACCATATGAACTTACCAGGTAAGATTAGAAATAATTGTAGTGTCAGGGACTAATCTATAATTTTCCCTTTTCCTTGATTATCTACTGGTTGATTCAATTCTTGATCTATATGGTAATTCATTTCAAAATATCAGTGTAAATTACCTTATAACCCCTTATTCAAGGCATATGAAAACTTAATTTTATTTTTCAAAATTTCCCTAAAGTTTCACATTTTATTCAATTTAATCCTTAAAACTGAAACTATCATATTTTTCACATTTAAGCTCTGTTTTATAATCATTTTTCAAATACATCCTTCTAAAGACCTCTAAAACCAATAATTATAGAAATTTCATGTCAAATTTGAAATATTTTCATTTTAGTCCCTAAACTCAAAACTAACAAACATTACTTTACAAGTTAGTCCTTAATCAAATCTAAGCTTAAAAACAAGCTATTTAACATAAAAATATCAAGAACCATCTATGGAAAACTTTTTAAATCTTAACAGTTTTACGATTTAATACTCGAGTTAGCTAGATTAAGCTACAACGATCTCAAAAATATAAAATTTACGAAAAATAGGCGTCAAGAGTACTTACATGCAAGAATGAAAGCTTGGTCGAATTCTCTAAGTTTCAAAAATGGTTGTTTCGGCAGTGGAGAGAAGAAAAGATGAAGATGAATTTGGTGTTTTCATATTCTTTTATGTTTTAATATACATATTTTTACTTAACATAATTTTAACTAAGTTTTTAACATATAAACAATTAAAAACTAAGCATTAATTGTCCATTATGAATAAATATGACATAATTCCTACATAAACCCTTGCACATTTACTAATTAAGCTTTTTAGTTACAAAATTTCAACAGCGATTAGTTTTTATGTATTTTATGATTTAGTCCTTATACCCTAATTAATCAATTAATCAACAAAATTACTAAATCAAAATTCAATATAACACTAATTGTAACGACCCAAAATTGGGCCTAGCAGGATTGGGCCCATTGGGCCTCGAGTGCAAGAATATTTAAAATTATTGAGAATAAGAGAACGGTATTATTTCAAGTTGGACTTATTAGGAAGGTGATTTTGGAAAGTTACGGGGTTCTAGGAAGTTCCGGGTTCAAATTAGGCCTTAGCAAAATTTTTGTGTTTGAGCACTTAAGGGGAAAATTGTAACATCCTAAAAATTTAGTATCGACATGTTGCATAATTTTGGTGCTTAGCTTGTGAATGAGTCAATTTGTGTGTTTAATATAGTCTTGTAAAGGCTCGGGATTTATTCGGAATTAGAATAAATTTTAGTAATGAGTACTTTATTGAAATGGAACAAGTAACCTTGATGCTTAAGGTAATTAAGTGGTAAAAAGATAGCAAAAAAATGAGCCATTGGTTAAGAGTTTATGCGCAACATGTATGGTCTTGAGGAGAGAGGTTCGAATACCCTAGTATGCATTTTGTGAATATTATTTTTTGCTCTTTCCTAGCAAGTGTCGGCCAAGCTTTATTCTTGGTAAGTTAGACTTTTATTGTTATGGTATGATGGCTAAGAGATAAGGTAAGAGTGAACTTAAGGAAAGAAATCATGAGCTTATGGCAAGTAAGGGGGGTCGCAAGGCACTTCTTAAGGGATGTGTTTTGGAAAGTTTGGAATGGCCAAGCTTTGTCCATGAACTTGGACGGTTTTGGGGGCTAGGGGGGTGGCCAAATTTTTTTTGTAGGCATTGGTAAGGATGTGTAGCTAGTGGTTACTCTCATTTTGGTCATTTCTGTTTTTCCCAAAACACTTTTCTTTTCATTTTTTCTCTCATAGCCGAATGCACTTTAGGCTTTGGGTAAACATCTTGGTTTTTCTTCTTTTGGTCATTTCTTTTTGACCATTTGGTCATATTTTGCCAAACCTCTCAAATTCTTTTCTCCTAGTCCCAAAAATATCTAAACACAAAAGCCATTTCTTTTCTCTTCTCCTCCATGGCCGAATGTTACTAGTATTATTTTCTTTTTTTTTCTTCTTTCTTCTTGACCGAACCTTCCTCTTCACCTATATTTTCTTATCAATCATTTTCTTTGCTTTCGTTGTGATTATTCGGTAAGAACCCTCTTCGATTCTTTATTTTTCTTCTTTTCTTTGTCGAATTTACTCTTGATTTGGGAGGGTCTTTTGACCGAAAATATCCTCTATCTCTCTCTTAGACAATCTTTTTCATCTTTATAGTGACATAGAAAAAGGCCGAAACTCGGAGTGTTCGTAATCATCGTGAATCGCTAGGATTCGGTTCAAAGTGTTAAGGTAAGGGTTTCTATCAAGGACTTTCATATTACTCGTTATTTCGTCAAAGATGGGTGACAAATCGATTCTTATCTTAGGGACGTTATCGCTCGATTTTCATCCCATGAACGTAAGATTTCGTGGTAAGCCAATTTCGCCCTTAAAACCTATAGACTTAATTTCCTAAATATTAATTGGACTAATATTCTTTTGTCAATGGAGGCAAACAAGATAGGGTTGAAAGGGTTGTGAATAGTGTTCAAAAGAGGGGCAGATTCGCTATTCCCTCTAGATTCAAGTGAAGGGCTGTTTCGGTAATCCAAGACTTTCCACCGGGTTGTTGACCCTCATCCGGGGAGAATCAATTATTCAAAGTTTTTCGTAGTTTGGAGCCTTTAGCTGTTTGGGGTTTTCCACCGAGTTGTGAACCGTCAACCGGGGAGAATCGACAAATAGTTATTGTTTGAGATTCCGAGGGTAAAAATCTAGACCGATTACTTTAGCATAGATTTATGTTAAGTATTAGTGTTCTAATCAAGCGTGACATGTATTTAGGTATTAACGAGCGGGAAAGTATAGTTCTCACCGTAATCAGGTGTGTAACCTCACACTTATCTCATGGGTTAGATGAATATACCGTAATTAAGCATTAGACTAAAAATCGCAAGGTTGGTGAAATCGAAAAATATGGTATATTAATACTTTAGTGTAAGTGCATGAAATCGGTATTAAAATTGTGAAATGGGCCAAATTGTGAAATGAGTCAAACTGTGAAATGGGCCAAATTGTGAAATGGGTCAAATTGTAAAATGGGCCAAATTGTGAAATGGGCCAAACTGTGAAATGGGCCAAATTGTGTAATGGGCCAAATTGTAATACGGGCCAGTTTGTAATAAATCTTTTACGGACTTTATGGTGGAATTATCATATGAATAATTGTTATGCATTTTATATACATGATTGCATGGGATGGGATATTGATGAAGAGAAGTTTTGGTAGCTCTGCTACATTATTCTGGTGGCTCTGCCACAAATATTGTAAATGGCCACTGGTCTACGAATTATTGAATTAAATGGCATAATGCCTGCGATTGGTTGTAAATGGCCACTGGCCTGCGAATTATTGAATTAAACAAATAATGCCCGCGATTGGTGTGTTGGCGGGTGGGTGACTAAAGCTCCCACACGTGTGTGTTTGGTTGGTACGGGTGGTGTGTAGTGGATGGAAATTTAGGTATGGTTGGGAATTTCATATCACATGCATTTTACACATGTTAAATTGATATATTTGTAAATGGGCTTAGGCCCAATTAACGCTTAAATGGCTTTGGCCCAGTGAACTTGGTAAGTGGGTTACACACTGAGTTCTAAGTAACTCACCCCGTTTCCTTTACCCTTCTCGGTAACGATCGTAATGGAGGCTTGGGCAGGGATGACTTCGTGGAGGCCATACTTCAAATAATGGTTTTATGAGCTTTGAACTACTCCTAAGTATTTTTAATTAATTACTATTTCAGCTATGATGTAATAAGGCCTCTGGTATATTTTATGGATTTTTAATTGTGGATGGATTTTAATTATGTTTAAATACTAAAATGGGACTATTCTATTTTTTATAAATGTTTTCTTAAATTCTCGTGCAAAAAGGGGTTTTTCTTAAATATTTTATTCTCGTAAATTTTTCTGTAAAATTCTTTAAGAATATTGTTTTCAAATTTCCTTTTGAACTCTTTAAAAATTCTCGTAAAATTTTACCAATTAATTTCTAAGTTTTAATTTATAAACTTTTATGTCTTAAATCATAGATTTTAAATTAACCTCGGTTTTAATAAACTTCAATTCCAAAATAGTTGAGGATCTGTTTTATTTAAATCAATAAATGACTAGATGTATGTTCGTTTGTGTGACATACCAAATCTGGTCTTAACGCATAGACCAGGGTTTGGGGTGTTACATTTTATGGTATCAGAGCCAGTTTCAAAACTCGGTTGCGGTTTGGGTTCAACAAGAATTTTTGTTTAAAGCTGTTTCGAATTTATAAAATTTATGTTTTAAAGGTAGTATGGCACCACGAGCATCCGGCACCAAGTCAAGTAAGTATTCGTATATTGAATGTTTATTATGGTGATATGATCATAGGAACACTCTAGAACTTCTAGTTTTAGGTGTTGAAACTGTAGAGATTGAGACTATAGGATGTGATTGCGAAAACAACTCTATCTCTTATATCTCATAAAATATCGTTAGTAAACACTAAAATAGTATTCTGATTCATAAAACTTGTAATCAGATTAAATCGAAATTGTCAAAATGAGCGCTAGAGGACGTGGACGTGGTAGGTGTGGCCGTGGTAGAGGCCGAGGTGCTAGGGTTGCGTTTGAAATGTCGGGACATATACCAGAAATGGACGCACCTGTATCACTCGGGATCGAGAGATGGATCACATGATCATACGAGGAGGACATTGCCTTGACCCAAGCAATGTTGCGAGTCTTGGAAAGGGTTCTTTGGAGCTAGAATCGGGCGGCTCTGTGGATCAATTTCAAAACGACTTAGATCGAGTGGTGCCAAATTTTTTAGGGGTATTTCTAGAGTAGCCCAAAATGTTGCGGAATATTGGCTCGAGGCTGTAGAGCGGATTATGGATGACCTGGAGTGTACTGCCGAGCAGAAACTAAGAGGAGCTGTGTCCTTGTTGAGGGACGAGGCGTATCAATGGTGGCTTACTGTTCGAGAAGGCACCCAGGCTGAACGTGTTACATGGGATTTCTTCAAAGCTTCTTTTCAAAGATAGTATGTCGGGGCAAGTTATATGGATGCCCGAAGGAAGGAATTCCTGAATCTAGTTTAAGGGAATAAGACAGTGGCAGCTTACGAGGCAGAATTTCTTCGCTTGAGCCGTTATGCTCGCACAATAGTGCCAACCGATCATAAGTGCTGTGTACGTTTTGAGGATGGGCTGAATGACGAGTTACGGGTACTGATAGCCCCGCAACAAGAAAGGATTTTTGCCACGCTTATGGAGAAAGCCAAGATAGCCGAAGAGGCTAAGAACTCAGAATGTCAGAATCGGGAAAGAGTTAGAGGCAAGAAGGATTTTAAGTACTCGGGTTCTACTAAAAGGTTTCAAAAGAGGCCTCAGAGTGATGAGCCAGCTCAAGCTAGAGCATCTGTGGCTACCAATCAGATTTGAGAATGTGCAAACTATGGGAAACGACACCCCGGGGAATATTGGAAGAGAACTGGAGGTTGTTTTAAATGTGGTTCCAAGGATCACCAGTTTAGGAATTGCCCTCAATGGACTGCTACGACTCAAGAAGCTCGTAATCCTGATGCACAGCCAGTCAGAGGCGCTCAATAGCCACCGAGAAGCCGTGGTCCAGGTCGTGGTGGCAATGGGGCTGGACGTGGTCAAGGTGCACCGGGTCGAGGTAATAGCTTCAGGGGTAACGCGGAGGCAAGACAGCCGGGGTTGGTCTATGCGGTCAGGCGTCGTGAAGATGGCGATGCACCTGATGTGATAACTGGTACGTTCTTCATCCTTGATGTACCTGTTACTGCTTTGATAGATATCGGGTCTACCCACTCGTATGTTGCTGTGCCATATCTAGAAACCTGAATATTAGATCCGAGATTTCCGATAGAGAGATGACGATAATTAGTCCTTTAGGACAATCAGTAATCGTGAATAAATTGTATAGAGACGTGCCTTTAGAAATTCAAAGAGAAATATTTTTGGCGGATTTGATGGAACTGCCTTTCGGCGAGTTCGATCTTATTTTAGGCATGGATTGGTTGGTAAAGCACCGAGCACAATTGGATTGTGCTGAAAAGTGGATGCCAATAAGGACTTTGGATGATAAGGAGGTAGTAATGATAGGCGAGCGAAGGAACTTTTTGGCAAATATGGTATCTGCTTTAAAGGCAGAAAATTTGGTGCGAAAAAGGTATGGAGCGTTCCTAGCCTTCATCAGTGCTTTGGATGCCAAGGAACTATCGGTGGAAAGTGTGAGAACGGTGAAAGAATTTCTAGATGTTTTTCCCGAAGAACTTCCGGGTCTACCTCTAGATTGGGAAGTAGAATTTGGCATTGAGCTTTTGCCCGGAACGGCTCCGGTGTCCATTGCTCCTTATAGAATGGCACCGAAGGGGTTAGCGGAGCTTAAAGCTCAAATTCAAGAATTGTTGGATCGGGGATTTATTCGACCGAGTGTGTCTCCGTGGGGGGCACCGGTTTTGTTCGTCAAGAAGAAGGATGGGTCGATGCGTATGTGCATTGATTATAGGCAGTTGAATAAATTGACGATCAAGAATAGGTATCCATTGTCGAGAATCGACGACCTGTTTGATCAATTGAGAGGAGCTTCAGTTTTCTCCAAGATTGATTTGAGATCGGGTTATCATCAACTCAAGGTTAAGGAGGCAGATATTCATAAGACGGCATTCCGAACCCGTTATGGACATTATGAGTTTTTGGTGATACCGTTTGGTTTGACCAATGCACCAGCTGCATTTATGGACATGATGAACCGAGTCTTTCAACCCTATCTAGACCGGTTCGTGGTGGTGTTCATAGATGATATCTTGGTATATTCGAGGAATGAAGAAGAGCATGACTCACATTTGCGCACAGTATTGCAAATACTGCGAGAGAAGCAACTTTATGCCAAATTCAGTAAGTGTGAATTTTGGCTAAAGGAGGTGACTTTCTTGGGGACGTTGTGTCAGCCGAGGGAATCAGAGTTGATCCTCGGAAGGTAGAGGCGGTGTTGGATTGGAAACCACCGAAGGCAGTGGCTGAGATTCGGAGTTTCTTAGGTTTGGCTGGTTATTATAGACGCTTTGTTGAGGAGTTTTCGTTGATTGCTGCACCCCTAACTAAGTTGTTGCGAAAGGGAGTACCGTATGTGTGGACCGATAAACAAATAGAGAGTTTCGAGAAATTGAAGAAGATTTTGACGGAAGCTCCAGTATTGATTCAACCTGAGGCTGGAAAAGAGTTTATCGTTTACTGTGATGTGTCACACACGGGTTTAGGATGTGTGTTGATGCAAGGTGGAAAAGTGGTGGCTTATGCTTCTCGTCAGTTAAGGCCGCACGAAGTCAACTATCCTACTCATAACTTGGAGTTGGCTGCGGTGGTTTTTGCTTTAAAGATATGGAGGCACTATCTCTACGGTGAGAAGTCTATCATTTATACGGATCATAAGAGTCTTAAGTACCTCCTTACCCAAAAGGAGTTGAACTTGAGACAACGGAGGTGGGTGGATCTGTTAAAAGATTATGACTTCTCAATCGAGTACCATCCTGGAAAGGCTAACGTGGTGGCAGACGCATTGAGTCATAAGGTAGTATCGGAGTTAAGAGCAATGTTTGCTCATCTTAGTTTGTATGAGGATGGCAGTCTGCTAGTGGAACTTCAGGTGAAGCCTTTGTGGTTAGAATAGATCAAGGAAAATCAGTTATCAGATGAAAAGTTGGGTCCGTTAATGCAATAAGCTGAAAGTGGTGTAATAGGGGATTTTGGAATGTACAAGGATGGAGTGCTGTGTTTTCGTGGAAGATTTTGTATGCCCATGGATTCGGATTTGAGACTAATGATTCTGCGGGAGGCGCATAGTAGCCCTTATGCTATGCACCCCGGAGGAAATAAGATGTATCGAGACCTCCGTGAGCAGTATTGGTGGCCAAGGTTAAAGCGGGAGGTTACTGATTTTGTGGGTAAGTGCTTGACTTGTCAGCAAGTGAAGGCGGAACATCAATTACCGTCGGGTTTATTGCAACCAGTAAAGATTCCTCTAAGGAAATGGGAGCGGATAACAATGGACTTTGTTAGTGGGTTACCCTTAACACCTACTAAGCAAGATTCTATCTGGGTGATAGTGGATCGATTGACAAAGACTGCTCATTTTCTACCAGTTCGTACGGATTACTCACTGTAGAAGTTGGCTAAGTTGTATGTATCGGAGATCGTGAGGTTGCATGGGGTACCAGTGTCTATTATATCGGACAGGGACCCTAGGTTCACATCACAGTTTTGGAAAGCTTTACATGAGGCTCTGGGAACAAAGTTAAACTTCAGCGACGGCTTTTCACCCTCGTTCGGATGGTCATCGGAAAGAGTAATCCAGATTTTGGAAGACATGTTAAGGGGTTGTGTGATTGACTTCAGAGGTAGTTGGGAAGATTTTCTACCGTTGGCAGAGTTCGCGTATAATAACAGTTACCAATCCAGTATCCAAATGGTACCCTATGAAGCATTATATGGTCGTAGGTGTCGTACCCCTACTTGTTGGACTGAATTGGGGGAACGGCAGTTGTTAGGTCCTAAATTGATATCTGAGACGGAAGAAAAGGTAAAGGTGATTCGAGCACGATTAAAGGAAGCTTCGGATAGACAAAAGTCGTATGAGGATCTGAAGCGTAAGAATATTGAGTTTGCGGTGGGAGATCAGGTCTTTCTGAAAGTTTCACCTTGGAAGAAGATTTTCAGATTTGGAAGGAAAGGCAAGTTGAGCCCTAGGTTCATTGGACCGTACCGTGTGTTGAAGCGTGTAGGACCAGTGGCCTATTAGCTTGAATTACCTCCGGAGTTGAGTCAGATTCATGGCGTCTTCCATGTCTCTATGTTAAGGCGTTATCGATCGGATCCGTCTCACATAGTACCGGTAGAAGAAGTGGAGATAAGGCCGGACTTGTCTTTCGAGGAGGAACCGGTGAAAATCTTAGATCGTGATGTTAAGGTGCTAAGAAATAAGACTGTGCCATTGGTTAAGGTTCTATGGCGAAATCACGGAGCGGAAGAAGCTACGTGAGAGCTTGAGGATGGAATTCGGAAACAATATCCTCACCTCTTTTAACCAGGTAAATTTCGAGGACGAAATTTTCTTTAAGGGGGTAGAATTGTAACATCCTAAAAATTTAGTATCGACATGTTTCATGATTTTGGTGCTTAGCTTGTGAATGAGTCAATTTGTGTGTTTAATATAGTCTTGTGAAGGCTCGGGATTTATTCGGAATTAGAATAAATTTTAGTAATGAGTACTTTATTGAAATGGAACAAGTAACCTTGATGCTTAAGATAATTAAGTGGTAAAGAGATAGCAAAAAAATGAGCCATTTGTTAAGAGGTTATGCGCAACATGTATGGTCTTGAGGAGAGAGGTTTGAATCCCCTAGTATGCATTTTGTGAATATTATTTTTTGCTCTTTCCTAGCAAGTGTCGGCCAAGCTTTATTCTTGGTAAGTTAGACTTTTATTGTTATGGTATGATGGCTAAGAGATATGGTAAGAGTGAACTTAAGGAAAGAAATCATGAGCTTATGGCAAGTAAGGGGGGACACAAGGCACTTCTTAAGGGATGTGTTTTGGAAAGTTTGGAATGGCCAAGCTTTGTCCATGAACTTGGACGGTTTTGGGGGCTAGGGGGGTGGCCGAAATTTTGTTGTAGGCATTGGTAAGGATGTGTAGTTAGTGGTAACTCTCATTTTGGTCATTTTTGTTTTTCCCAAAACACTTTTCTTTTCATTTCTTCTCTCATAGCCGAATGCACTTTAGGCTTTGGGTAAACATCTTGGTTTTTCTTCTTTTGGTCATTTCTTTTTGACCATTTGGTCATATTTTGCCAAACCTCTCAAATTCTTTTCTCCTAGTGCCGAAAATATCAAAACACAAAAGCCATTTCTTTTCTCTTCTCCTCCATGGCCGAATGTTACTAGTATTATTTTCTTTTTTTTTTCTTTCTTCTTGACCGAAGCTTCCTCTTCACCTATATTTTCTTATCAATCGTTTTCTTTGCTTTCGATGTGATTATTTGGAAAGAACCCTCTTCGATTCTTTATTTTTCTTGTTTTCTTTGTCGAATTTACTCTTGATTTGGGAGGGTCTTTTGACCGAAAATATCCTCTATCTCTCTCTTGACAATCTTTTTCGTCTTTATAGTGACATAGAAAAAGCTCGAAACTCAGAGTGTTCGTAATCATCGTGAATCACTAGGATTCGGTTCAAAGTGTTAAGGTAAGGGTTTCTATCAAGGACTTTCATATTACTCGTTATTTCGTCAAAGATGGGTGACAAATCGATTCTTATCTTAGGGACGTTATTGCTCGATTTTCATCCCATGAACGTAAGATTTCGTGGTAAGCCGATTTCGCCCTTAAAACCTATAGACTTAATTTCCTAAATATTAATTGGACTAATATTCTTTTGTCAATGGAGGCAAACAAGATAGGGTCGAAAAGGGTAGTGAATAGTGTTTGAAAGAGGGGCGGATTCGCTATTCCCTCTAGATTCAAGCGAAGGGCTGTTTCGGTAATCCGAGACTTTCCACCGGGTTGTGGACCCTCATCCGGGGAGAATCAATTATTCAAAGTTGTTCGTAGTTCAGAGCCTTTAGCTGTTCGGGGTTTTCCACCGGGTTGTGAACCGTCAACCGGGGAGAATCGACAAATAGTTGTTGTTCGAGATTCCGAGGGTAAAAATCTAGACCGATTACTTTAGCATAGATTTATGTTAAGTATTAGTGTTCTAATCAAGCGTGACATGTATTTAGGTATTGACGAGCGGGAAAGTATAGTTCTCACCGTAATCAGGTGTGTAACCTCACACTTATCTCATGGGTTAGATGAATATACCGTAATTAAGCATTAGACTAAAAATCGCAAGGTTGGTGAAATAGGAAAATATGGTATATTAATACTTTAGTGTAAGTGCATGAAATCGGTATTAAAATTGTGAAATGGGCCAAATTGTGAAATGGGCCAAATTGTAATACGGCCCAGTTTGTAATAAATCTTTTACGGACTTTATGGTGGAATTATCATATGAATAATTGTTATGCATTTTATATACATGATTGCATGGGACGGGATATTGATGAAGAGAAGTTTTGGTAGCACTGCTACATTATTCTGGTGGCTCTGCCACAAATATTGTAAATGGCCACTGGCCTGCGAATTATTGAATTAAATGGCATAATGCCTGCGATTGGTTGTAAATGGCCACTGGCTTGCGAATTATTGAATTAAACGGCATAATGCCTGCGATTGGTGTGTTGGCGGGGTGGGTGACTAAAGCTCCCCACAGGTGTGCTAGTTGGTACGGGTGGTGTGTAGCGGATGGAAATTTAGGTATGGTTGGGAATTTCATATCACATGCATTTTACACATGTTAAATTGATATATTTGTAAATGGGCTTAGGCCCAATTAATGCTTAAATGGCTTTGGCCCAGTGAACTTGGTGAGTGGGTTACACACTGAGTTCTAAGTAACTTACCCCATTTCCTTTACCCTTCTCAGGTAACGATCAGTAATGGAGGCTTGGGCCGGGGATGACTTCGTGGAGGCTATACTTCAAATAATGGTTTTTATGAGCTTTGAACTACTCCTAAGTATTTTTAATTAATTACTATTTCAGCTATGATGTAATAAGGCCTCTGGTATATTTTTATGGATTTTTATTTGTGGATGGATTTTAATTATGTTTAAATACTAAAATGGGACTATTCTATTTTTTATAAATGTTTTCTTAAATTCTCGTGAAAAAATGGGTTTTTCTTAAATATTTTATTCTCGTAAATTTTTCTGTAAAATTCTTTAAGAATCTTGTTTTCAAATTTCATTTTGAACTCTTTTAAACTTCTCATAAAATTTTACCAATTAATTTCTAAGTTTTAATTTATAAACTCTTATGTCTTAAATCATATATTTTAAATTAACATCAGTTTTAATAAACTTCAATTCCAAAATAGTTGAGGATCTATTTTATTTAAATCAATAAATGACTAGATGTATGTTCGTTTTGTGTGACATACCAAATCTGGTCTTAACGCATAGACCAAGTTTTGGGGTGTTACAAAAAGGCAAGTGGCATCAAGGCTTAAGGTATTAAGTGTGTATTTTGCTAGCATAAGAGAGCATATGGCAAGGAGGTTAAGACATCAAGTGGAGAGCATGGAAGGAAGAGGTTCAAATCCCATAATGAGCAAATTTTGACTATTATTTTTGTATTCTTTCCCTAAGTGTCGGCCAAGCTAGTAAATAAGGCAAGTTGGACTTTTTAATTTTGGCAAGGTGGCTAAGGATATTAGGAAAGGATGAAGGTAAGGAAAGGAATCAAAAGAAAAAGGCAAGATAAGGGAGCATGTTGGCCTTTTCATGGGTGATGTTTTGGAAAGATTTTTGTTGGTCAACATCCAACCTTTTTGGCTAGAGTTCACACGGTTTTGTTAGGGGGAAAGGAAGAGCCGAATTTCTCTTTTCTCTTTAGATCATTTTGTTAGTTTTTGGGTGCATGAGAGGTACACTTTTCTCTTTGAACATTTGTGTCTTCTTTTCAAATCCATCTTCCTCTTAGCTTTGGCCGAAATCTCCCAACACATTTGTGCATTCTTTTCTTTTGTTTGGCCGAAACACTCACCTTGCTCATCTCCCATTTGATAGCCGAAATTACCAAAGCACTTTTCTCCATTCATTTTTCTCTTTTGACCATTTCATCAACCTTTTCTTCTTCTTTAATCGACATCACTTTCTGATCAATTTCCTGTTCAATTTTCTCTATAGCCGAACCCCTTATCATCCTATTTCTTCATCATTTCGTTCCCCATCGTGTAGGAAAATCTCTTCTTAATCGAATCGGTAAGTGATCTTATATCCCTCTTTCTATTTTTATGTTCTTTTTCTTCCTAATCGAATATGAATGTTCATCGTTATTTGGTTAGTCAACTTTGTTTCTTATCAAAACGTCACTCTCGCCATCATTCTCATGTTGTGATCAACACTTTTTCGTAGTGATCTTAGTGGGTGGCCGAATATCATTCTAGCATAAGTCAAGTGGTGGAAATCGCAACAAGGTAAGGAGTTCTTTATGGATTATTTGATATCGTTCATTATTCTATTGGTTGCTAAATGGATTAATAGTTTGGACTAATCAGTCACTATAGGAACCAAATCGCCCGATCACCTATCCCTCGTAATAAGAGACTCAGATTGTTGGTAAGTGATATAGATTGTTAATTGATCGCTATAAATTAGAGTTTTAAAATTTATAAAAGAATGATCGAACCTGGAAACTAACTCTGACAATGATTAAAGGCAAGTGCACCTATCGAACAGTAGTATAGCTTAGGCAAGACCGGATTATCGAACCCAAAGGAACTAAAAGTACTAATACTAACTTTCTTTTTATTATTTAGCCTAAAATAAGTGAAGTTGTTTATTAATCTAAATTAATTAACTACTAAACTAAAGACTCTAAGACAAAGAAGAATGAATTTGGAAAATAACTTGGGAAAAACTCAGTTGATTTAAATGATACGCTAGGAAGAATCCACCTAGACTTCACTTGTTATCTAACCTTGAACCATATGATTTATTTACTTAGTTTGATCCGTAAGACTCCCTAACGGATATTAAACCTTCTCTCAAGGCGAATAACGTCTAACCCTAGGTTAATTAGTGGAACTCTCGTTCTCTTATAATAACCCCCTAGAATATCAGTAAATCGATCTATGGATTCCCATATTAGGTTTCACCCTAATCCGGCAAAATCTCGTCACCCTATCTCTAGGCGTGCGATCAACTCCGCTTAATTATGTTGGATCTACTCTTAGGCAGGGTCTATTCCTCCTCCACCTAAGCACATTAAATTTGGATTAAGCTCACATAATTAAGAAAAAACTAAGTTATTATCATATAATTCAAATAATCAAATAACAAGATTCATCATAGGTTTCATCCCCTTCGGGTATCCGAAGGTTTAGTTCATAACAATAAAGGAAAACATCTCAAGAGAAAAGATAAAACAAAACATAAGAAATCCCTAAAACCCCCTGAAGGAATTGAAGAGGAGATCCTCCGTCTTGAGTATAATTTTGGCTTCTTGAGATGGATCAACTGGCTATCCCTGAGTGAATCCCCACAAATCTGTCTTCTCTGGCCTAGCACGATGCCCCTAGACGATGGCTTTGGGCTCCCCTTTTCAGGTCATACTTAGGGTGTATTTATAGGCTTTTGAAATACGTTTCTTTCTCCCTAAGTATCCTTTCCCAAATGAAATTGCTCTTCTCCACGGTAGAGGCACGGCTATGGCGCACGCCCGTGTAAATCGTGGACAGGCCGTGTTCGGATTTCTTTAATGAGACACGACCGTGTGAGTCGGGGTTAGACCGTGTTCAAGATGATTGACTTGGCACGGTCGTGTGGATCCAAGTCCAGGCCGTGTCGATTTCCTCATTGGTCCATTTTGGTCCGTTTTGAGCCCGTTTCTTGTTCTTTTTATCCTTGGGTGCTTTCCTGAGTATAAGACATGAAAAGAAAGGATTAAGAGCACCTTTTTACATAAATCAAAGGATAATTCATCCAAAAGCATACTAAATGTGGGTCTAGAATATGTTACTATTTCGGTTTATCAAATACCCCCACACTTAAGCTTTTGCTTGTCCTCAAGCAAAATTCTCAACTTACAATTAAAACGAACTTCCTGTAATTCATAATTCCTATTGATAGTGTCTCATCATAATTCGTAGATAATTTATACATGGATAATTCAATTCAAAGTGTCATAAAAATTCAAACAAAGATAAGTCATAGATTTTGTAGCTCGAAAACATAGGTGTCTCCCCTTATCTAAATAATTACCTTTAATTTGAAATCGACAAGGATTGACATCCTCACAAAAGATTCACTCAAATCACTCAAAGTGTTTAAGGTTCAAAATTTAGGCACTCAAAAGTCAAACATGAAGAGTTAATCCCATAGGCTTGCATGAAAATCAAATCTCCACCACTGAAATATGAGATGAAACACAAATCAAAAGGTCTTTGTTAGGGTTGTAACAGGGCTAGGGTTAAGGTATGGAGTAAGGCTGAATTAGAGGGTTAGAATCGAGATTGAATTGACAAATTGCTTAACTAAGAACTAATGAACTAATAATAATTACATCAATTAAAAACTAATAATACTAACACTACGAGCTTCTTCTTCGATATTTGGATTTTAAATGTATAAGCTCGTTTAATCACATAACTAATAATAAATATTCTTCGTCTTTTTTTTTTCAGAACAAATCACAAATACATAACAAAGGATAAATTACTGAAATAAAAAAAAATATAGTTAGGCTATTAATCAAATCAAATCTCGATATAAGGGTAGTCAAAAGGAATGGGGATAACAAAAACAAATGGTTTCTGGGTTAATATTAGCGGTTATGTCAATAAAAAGGGTTGTTAGGATTAAAAGGGGTTCACTAGGGGTTAATTATGAAGGTAGGCTTTTTATGGAGTAAGTGGGTTAAATCTTAGGTGCCTTTATCATCTCTGTGTATCAAATCAAAAAGTGTGGTCTCGACATGTATAATCGATGCAAGTTCTAGAATAACAAATCAGTGTTGACATACTCATAATCAATAAAGTGAGCAAGAAAAAGAATTTATGCTCTATAAGGCTCAAAAACTCACAAAAATTATGGGTATTTTGATGTCAACCTCGTAAAATTCAAACTTCAAAGTAATATTTAAACTTAGTTCGACAACCTAGAAATTTTTAATTCAGAAAAATAGACTTATCATGCTTGATTCTCTAGTATTCTTCAAATTTAATTATCAATGCACAATTATCAATGACCTAATCTAAAACATATCAATAAAAATCATAAATCATCAGATGTTTCATCCTAATTAGTAATATGAGGAAATTACTTTCAAACAAGACTAAATTCAGGGATTTGAGAATAATGCAAAAAGTTTGGAACCTAAGATTCACCTCCCCACACTTAAGATGTACATTGCCCTCAATGTACAAAGATATATAACATGAATGTAATGTTTAGATCAGAAGATATGGGGAGAAGTGAAACTCCCTGAATTATGGATGAGCTCTTTGAGTTGGCAGTGGTCGTGGTGAAAGAGAAGTTAGAGGGGCGGTCTGGATGTGGTGGTTGCCCAAGAGTTCTACGCTAGATGAAGAAATTGGGAGACTCGTGGGGGATTAGCCAGGATTTATTAAGACAAATTTAAAATAAACTAAATATATCTTTAAGGACAAGGAAGATAAAGAGAAAGAAAATAAACATTGAATTAAACTAATGCTAAAAGATAAAGGGGCTTGAGAATCCTTATTGGTAGATGGCTCGCGAGGTGGGTGTGACCTCTAAGACTGTGGAGGTGCTGGTGGTGGCGGAATTGGCGTGATTCCCAAGCAGCCTTAAAAACCAAAAAACAAGAAACTAAAACAAAATAAACTGAATTAAGCAGAAAAGAGGCAAAGATAAGGGAAATAAAGGAGAAGATTAAAATAAAAGAACAGATAATTTGTCTCAAAGACCCTTGGCTTGTTGTTTGGATGAAGCTACCGGCATGAACTCAGGTGAGTCGGTCTCCTTTGAGGAGATTGGCCTTTTACGCTTCTTTGCCATGGATATGATTTTGTTGTAGCTCAAGAGTCTAAGGATTTATTAGGAAAAGGAAAAAAAAACAAAAGGGAGAAAAGAAAGGAAGGAAAAGGAAGAAGAGTAGGTAAGGAGAGAAAGGAGAGGGGCATGGTATTTAAATAGAATCTCAAGTCTGGAAATTTACCATGCCCATGGGTTGAGGGTGTGTCGATTCACACGGCCGCATCGCACGGCCGTGTTCCTAGGCGTGTTGGTTACCCCACGCTCGTGTCTAACCTGTGTTTCTCAAGTCAGTATGTTGGCACGAGTTTAAGGTACGGGCGTGTTCTGCCCGTGGTTGTAAAGTCAGTAGCTTCACACGGTTTTGGGGCACGGCCGTGCCCCTTTGTCGGTGCCCGTGGTGTAGTGGTTGGATCCGTGACGTCGAAAAGTGGTTGGAATTGATTCGCACGGCCTCTGCTATGTCAGTACGGGGATTCTTATGGTCCACACGGCCATGGCCACGGCCGTGTGTCCTGGAATTCTGCACCCCTTGTTAGTTTTAAAGATAGGTGTAAAGAAGAGAAGAGAAAGAAAAATAAATTTAAAGCAAAATATGAGAATAAATTATGTTAGTGCTCGGGTTGCCTCCCGAGAAGTGCTCGTTTATAGTCTTAAGCTAGACTCTCCTCTCGTTTGCTTTGTTAGGGTGGTTTGAGGAGTTGGGAGTCCTTCCTCATGCTATCATTTGCGTCTTCGTGAAAAAATTTAAGTCGAGATGTGTTTATAGTAAAAGTACCAAAAATAGGATTACTTACCTCGATGCGTTCCGTGGGGAAAACACTAGTTACCCTAAAAGATATTTCTTTGTTTGTGCTAGGTCCGGAGGAGATATTCGAGGATCTGCTCGATCTAACAAATGCACAGTCCCCTATTTTGAAGTGGTTTGTTGTTCCTATTAGCTCTTTTGGGGGCTCCTTCGGTTTCATCTTGTGTGGTTCTGGTTCTTCGTCGTGTATCCCTAATTTCTCCTTGAAGTGTGTCTTCCACTCGTCTAGATCATCGAACTGAATCCTTCGATCTTCATGAGTTATTTCTTTGTTGGCATGGGGTTTAGGATCGGGTTGAGTTGTATTCTTTGGTGGTGCTTCCTAAAAATAAGGGTTAACCGAATGGTTATCAGTAGAATTTACGTTCTCACCTTGATTACTCGATGTTTTAGCCGAATCGAGAGCCTTGATGGTGACTTTCTCATTACCTACGCAAAGTATGAGTTCTCCTGCATCAACATCAATTTTAGTCATGGCAGTTGCTAAAAAGGGTCTTCCTAAAATTAGGGAGATCGAATTATCCTCATCCATGTCTAAGACAACAAAATCTCTTGGGAAAACGAATCATCAATTTTTACAAGAACATCTTCGATAATACCCTAGGAATTCTTACAGTTTTATCACTAATTGAATGCTCATCCTAGTTTGTTTGGGTTTCCTAGACCTAATTGTTTAAACAATTTATAAGGCATGACATTTATGCTTGCCCCTAAATCAGCTAACACATTATTAACAGTTAGTCTACCAATTAAACATGGAATTGTAAAACTCCCTGGATCTTTTAGCTTTTGTGGTAGTCTATTTTGGAGAATTGCTGAGCACTTTGCGTTAAGTTCCACATGTGACGACTCGCCTAACTTCCGTTTGTTTGTCGAAGCTCTTTTAAAAATTTCCTAGAATCGCATCTGCGAAAGAGCTTCAAGTAATGGTAAGTTAATATGTAATTTCTTTAAAAGTTTAAGAAACTTACCGAACTGTTCTTCTGTGTCGTCTCTTCTTAATGCTCAGGGTAAGGTACGCGAGGTTGGTACTCATTGATTACCGATTTTGGCTTGTCTTGTGTTACCTCAACTTTACCTTTTTCTACCTCGCTTTCCTTGTGTTGACCGGGTTCGTCTAGTTCTTCGCTTTCTTGGTATTATGGCTTGGATTTGCTCCTTTGGATTAATTTCATGATTACTCAAGAGACGCCCTTGCGGTCGTTCGAAAAATAGCTTTGCAATTTCTCCGATTGATCGGGTAATTTCCCCGATTTCCTTTGTAAGTCCTCCAACTTGGTTCTCGATCGTTTTGATCGATGTTTTTTGGGTTTCGAGTGTTGCTTCGTTTTTCAGAAACGGGCTTCTGTGGATGCTATGAATTTGTTCAACGTCTCTTCAAGATTCGACTTCTTTTCCTGTGGATAGGGATGATTTTGGAAATTTTTAGGAGGTTGTTTTCTTTGATTTCCTTGATTTCCTTATCCTCCCCACGAAAAAGTTGGGTGGTTCCTCCAACCTGGATTATAATTATTACTATATGGGTTATTATTAGATCTGAAATTGTTACCTATATAGTTCATCTGTTCGCTCTCTGTGCCCGGTTGGTAGGGTGGGTACTCAGGATTCGCCACAGTTCCACTTGTGTCGCACTGCATGACTGGATGTACCTGCGAAGAATACAAACTATCAATCTTCTTATTCATCAACTCTACCTGATTTGATAACATGGTTACTGCGTCGAGGTTGTAAACTCCGACTGTTTTTGTTGGCCTTGTTCTTGTAACTTGCCACTAATAGTTATTCAGCGACATCTCTTCTATAAATTCGTAGGCTGCTTCAGGAGTTCTATTATTCAGGGTTCCACTGGCGGCTGAATCAATTAGTTGTCTCGTTGAGGGGTTTACACCATTATAGAAAGTCTGGACTTGGAGCCACAAAGGTAAACCATGGTGCGGACACCTCCTCAAGAGATCCTTATATCTCTCCCATGCATCATATAGTGTTTCTAAATCCATCTGCACAAAAGAAGAGATATCATTACGTAATTTAGCCGTTTTGGCGGTGGGAAATATTTTAATAAAAATTTTTCTGGTCATTTGTTCCCATGTAGTGATTGACCGCGTGGTAACGAGTTTAACCAATTGCTTAGCTTTATTCTTTAATGAAAAGGGAAATAACCAAGTCGTATGGCATCATCGAAAACGCCATTTATTTTGAAGGTATCACGTAACTCTAAAAATTATCTATATGAGCGTTTGGATCTTCGTCCCTGTAAACCATCAAATTGAACAAACTGTTGAATCATTTGTATAGTGTTAGGCTTTAATTCAAAATTATTAGCGGCTATAGCAAGCCTAACAATACTTGATTCGCTCTGTTAAATGCGGTTTAGCATAATCAAACATAGTACGAGGAGCATTATTTTCTCCCACATCTTGTGGTGGAAGATTATTTTCGTCCATCCCTTCATGTAGGATTGGATCTGTCTTCTCGCTCTCCTTGGTAATTTAGGGCTCGCCTAATTTCTCTGCGATTTCTTGACGGTAGCTTCAATATCAACTGTCGTATTCTAAAGGTCCTCTCGGGTTCCTTCTAGTCATAAACTAGAGGTACCCATGAGGAAAAGAAAGAAAGAAAGTTTAGCAAATTTAAAATTAAAACTAAAAATAAAAATAAATTGCGAAAAAAAAAAATAATGGCTAAAGTAATAAAAATAGAGTTTTCTTAATATTTTAGTTCCCAACAGCACGGCGCCAAAAACTTGATCAGAAATCGAGTTTTAAAATTTATAAAAGAATGATCGAACCTGGAAACTAACTCTGACAACGATTAAAGGCAAGTGCACCTATCGAATAGTAGTATAGCTTAGGCAAGACCGGATTATCAAACCCAAAGGAACTAAAAGTACTAATACTAACTTTCTTTTTATTATTTAGCCTAAAATAAGTGAAGTTGTTTATTAATCTAAATTAATTAACTACTAAACTAAAGACTCTAAGACAAAGAAGAATGAATTCGAAAAATAACTTGGGAAAAACTCAATTGATTTAAACGATACCCTAGGAAGAGTCCACCTAGACTTCACTTGTTATCTAACCTTGAACCATATGATTTATTTACTTAGTTTGATCCGTAAGACTCTCTAACGTATATTAAACCCTCTCTCGAGGCGAATAACGTCTAACCCTAGGTTAATTAGTGGAACTCTCGTTCTCTTATAATAACCCCCTAGAATAGCAGTAAATCGATCTATGGATTCCCATATTAGGTTTCACCCTAATCCGGCAAAATCTTATCACCCTATCTCTAGGCGTACGATCAACTCCGCTTAATTATGCCGGATCTACTCTTAGGCAGGGTCTATTCCTCCTCCACCTAAGCACATTAAATTTGGATTAAGCTCACATAATTAGAACAAACTAAGTTATTATCATATAATTCAAATAATCAAATAACAAGATTCATCATAGGTTTCATCCCCTTCGGGTATCCGAAGGTTTAGTTGATAACAATAAAGGAAAACATCTCAAGAGAAAAGATAAAACAAAACATAAGAAATCCCTAAAACCCCCTGAAGGAATTGAAAAGGAGATCCTCCGTCTTGAGTATAATTCTGGCTTCTTGAGATGGATCAACTGGCTATCCCTGAGTGAATCCCCACAAATCTGCCTTCTCTGGCCTAGCACGACGCCCCTAGACGATGGCTTTGGGCTCCCCTTTTCAAGTCATACTTAGGGTGTATTTATAGGCTTTTGAAATACGTTTCTTTCTCCCTAAGTATCCTTTCCCGAATGAAATTGCTCTTCTCCACGGCAGAGGCACGGCCATGGCGCACGCCCGTGTAAATCGTGGACAGGCCGTGTTCGGATTTCTTTAATGAGACACGACCGTGTGAGTCGGGGTTAGACCGTGTTCTAGATGATTGACTTGGCACGGCTGTGTGGATCCAAGTCCAGGCCATGTCGATTTCCTCATTGGTCCGTTTTGGTCCGTTCTGAGCCCGTTTCTCGTTCTTTTTATCCTTGGGTGCTTTCCTGAGTATAAGACATGAAAAGAAAGGATTAAGAGCACTTTTTTACATAAATCAAAGGATAATTCATCCAAAAGCATACTAAATGTGGGCCAAGAATATGTTACTATTTCGGTTTATCATTAATCAATCGCAATACTTGGTTGAAGTTGAAAATTGGGCTTTGGACTAATTGTTAACCGATTGTACCTTTAGGTGCCACGAAGAGTATTGTGTTACAGATTCCGAATAAGGTGTGTAATCCCATACCCTTCCGAATACCTATTTGAAATGGTGTGTATCTCACACCTCTCTGAATGTTTGTATGTAACGTTCTATGATTCGGTCGAAATATAAAAGAAAATCGAAAACCGGCAACTGTGACCACTCGGGCGTGCGTATATTCGTAGTGGTAACCATATTTTTGCAATGAAACAGTTTGGTCAGCAGCAGTGACGTGATTTTGAAAAATCACGAAAAATAGGATAAAGGGAGTTAGAAAGTGAAAAAGATATTGAAATAAATATTACGGTGTCTATTTTTAAATGAAAGAAACAGAGGTGGAAGAGGAATTTTATATTCTGTGATATCTTAATTTTAGTGAGACTGGTTCTAATTGACTTCGTGGTTCCCTGTTCTGTCTTGGAAAAATCGTTTAAAATTGTACAAAGTGAATTATGAGTTATAAGTTATATGTATAGATTCCTTAGTGAGCCTGTTTTCAATAGAAACAAGTGGGAGCAACAACTGAAATTTGTACAGTTAAATATTTGAATTTCGGGTAAGAGAGGTCAGAACCGTTGGTCAGTGAAACAATGGAAAATTTAAGGAATAAATTGTACTAAATGGTTAAGAAAAAAATTCTAGAAAACTTTTAGTAAGAAGATATATGAGTCTAGTTTCAAGGAAAATTTACGGATTTAAATTTCGAGTTTCCTAACTCGAGTTATAGTCAATTTAGTCAGTATGACGTAGATGGACAGTTTCAATTTTTTTTAAGCCTCGCATTAGGAGTTAAGTCTAGGTTGCCGAATTACCAAAATACCCTTGGAGGATAAATTACCGAAATACCCCTGGGTTGCGAGATTACCGAATTACCCTTAGTGGGTAAAATTACCGATTTATCGAAATGTCCTTATGGACCGATTTACCGAAATGCCCCTATGGGCCGAATTGATAGAATGCCTTAGTGGGCTGAATTACAAAACTCAATAATGGGCCGATTCATCGTATAAATTACTAGACTAATGGTTGTTACACATGTGGGTATTTATGTTATCATGTGTATTGCATCATCACAAATTGCATGGGATGGGAAACTTGAATGAAGAGAAGTATAGACCGGTGGCATTGCCACAAACTCGGATATAGGCTATGTGCCAATTTAAATATGGCTTTGTGCCATCGTGATTAAGGCTGTGTGTCGATTATGTTACCGTATATGATACTCTGGCGGCTAAGCCACAAAATTATTATAAATGGCAGCTTGTCTACAAATTGGAGAGACTGGCGGGGTGGGTTGACTTGATCCCCACAGGAGAGACTGGTTGGTACGGGGGAGAGACTGGTTGGATGGGTTGGGTTGCATACATTTGCTTCATATATATATATGTTATGTTATGATAGTGGGCTCCGGCCCAAGATGTTGCTATATGGGTTCAGGCCCAGTGGATGACGGTAAGGGATTTCACACTGAGTTCTTGTAACTCATCCCGCTTTTTCTTAACCCTTGTAGGTAATGCTCCGTAATGAGGACTTGGGCCCATGGATGACTCGGTGGAGGCCATACTTCAGAAATGGTGTTATTTAACTTTAAATTTCTATTTCGGTTTATTTTATTATTTTGCTATTTTGGTTTAAGTTGTAATAAGGCCTCTGGAGTATTTTATTATTTGCTTTATGTTTAGTCGTACTTATTATATTACTTGAATTGTTTTAACGGGGATTTTCTAAAATCATAAATAATGGTTTTCCAAAATTGATTAATAAATGGATTTTATAACAAACTTTTACAAATATTTTAACTCAGAAATTTTCTCTCATATTATCAACAATATTTTCAAAAGCCACGGTTTTAAAGCTCACTACATCGATTTTCAACTCATCAAACGATCTCTCAAAAATACTTGTATTTTATCTACGTTTCTGCAACGATTTCAAAATGCTTCTGCAACTCTATTTCTAAACATCACATTTTTGTAAAATGTTTATTTCAAATATACTTTTGCCACCAAAAAGTTTTTTAAAGATAATTATGTTTTCAAGTAGTTAACAATTGCTTAAGTGTTTTGGGTTTTAACAAAGAGGCTGTAATTCTCAAACAAGTTTTTCCATGTGACACGCCAGATTCGGGCCTAACTTCTAGGCCGAGTTTGGGGTGTTACATTTTATGGTATCAGAGCCCGATTGCAAAACTCGGCTGTGGTTTGGGTTCAAACACGTTTTCAAAGCCGTTTAAAATTTTAAATTATACATGTATGTTCTAAAGGAAGTATGGCACCACGGGTATCCGGCACCAAGTCAAGTAAGTTTATATTTTCAATTTATGATTATTGTGGTATGACTGTAGAAATACTCTAGAACTCTTAGCTTTAGGAGCTGAAACTATAGAGATTGAGACTTTAGGATGCGTATTGCGAAAAATAACTTTACTTCCTATACTCCATAAAACATTGTTTAATAAACATTGAATAATTATACTGATTCATAAGACTCGTAATAAGATTAAATCGATTTAGCAAATATGAGCGTCAAAGGACGTAGACGCGATAGATGTGCACGTGGTAGAGGTCGAGGTGCTAAGGCTAGATCTTCAGCATCGGGGCATGTTTCTGAAAGGGAGGCACTGGCATAGCCAGTGGTTGAGACGGGATCTCATGACCGAGCTGGAATTGATGAGCTGACTCAGCTAGTTAGGAGGTATTGGAGGAGGTTAAAGGAATCAGTGAAGCACTTCGAGTTGAGTGTGTGGACTATAAGAAGAAAATAGATCGCGGTTCTTTTGGGTTGCAGTCTCGTTCTGTAAAGCGTGATAAGGCACGTCCAAACTTTCCAGCTTGCGATTATTGCAGAAGGCGTCATCCGGGAGAATGCTGGAGGAGGTCAGGAGCATGCTTGAGATGCGGGTCTAAGGAGCATAAGGCTCGGGATTTTTTCATCACCATCAAGTCAGGTATGTTATGGTTGGACGTGATGATTGAATGTAGAAAATTTTAGGTATAAGTTGTAGATAACTGCTTGCTTCTGTGGTTAGATGTTTGGTTGAGTGAAAGAGGATTCAAGATTTTTTTAAAAGTACATTAGTGTTATTAAGATCAGAGTGCGCAGCGAAAGCATAGTGGTGTGATTTGAGCAGTGCGTTTAGTAGTTGGTTGGAAATTTCGAGGACGAAATTTCTTTACGGAGGGTAGAATTGTAACGACCCGAAATTGGGCCTAGCAGGATTGGGCCCATTGGGCTTCGAGCGCAAGAATGTTTAAAATTATTGAGAATAAGAGGACGGTATTATTTCAAGTTGGACTTATTAGGAAGGTGATTTTGGAAAGTTACGGGGTTCTAGGAAGTTCCAGGTTCAAATTAGGCCTTAGCAAAATTTTTGTGTTTCAGCACTTAAGGGAAAAGGCAAGTGGCATCAAGGCTTAAGGTAATAAGTGTGTATTTTGCTAGCATAAGAGAGCATATGGCAATGAGGTTAAGGCATCAAGTGGAGAGCGTGGAAGGAAGAGGTTCAAATCCCATAATGAGAAAATTTTGACTATTATTTTTGTATTCTTTCCCTAAGTGTCGGCCAAGCTAGTAAATAAGGCAAGTTGGACTTTTTAATTTTGGCAAGGTTGCTAAGGATATTAGGAAAGGATGAAGGTAAGGAAAGGAATCAAAAGAAAAAGGCAAGATAAGGGAGCATGCTGGCCTTTTTCATGGGTGATGTTTTGGAAAGATTTTTGTTGGTCAACATCCACCCTTTATGGCTAGAGTTCACACGGTTTTGTTAGGGGAAAAGGAAGAGCCGAATTTCTCTTTTCTCTTTAGATCATTTTGTTAGTTTTTGGGTGCATGAGAGGTACACTTTTCTCTTTGAACATTTGTGTCTTCTTTTCAAATCCATCTTCCTCTTAGCTTTGGTCGAAATCTCCCAACACATTTGTGCATTCTTTTCTTTTGTTTGGCCGAAACACTCACCTTGCTCATCTCCCCTTTGATAGCCGAAATTACCAAAGCACTTTTCTCCATTCATTTTTCTCTTTTGACCATTTCATCAACCTTTTCTTCTTCTTTAATCGACATCACTTTGTGATCACATTTCCTATTCGATTTTCTCTATAGCCGAACCCCTTATCATCCTATTTCTTCATCATTTCATTCCCCATCGTGTAGGAAAATCTCTTCTTAATCGAATCGGTAAGTGATCTTATATCCCTCTTTCTATTTTTATGTTCTTTTCCTTCCTAATCGAATATGAATGTTCATCGTTATTCGGTTAGTTAACTTTGTTTCTTATCAAAACGTCACTCTCTCCATCATTCTCATGTTGTGATCAATACTTTTTCGTAGTGATCTTAGTGGGTGGCCAAATATCATTCTAGCCATAAGTAAAGTGGTGGAAATCACAACAAGGTAAGGAGTTCTTTACGGATTATTTGATATCGTTCATTATTCGATTGGTTGCTAAATGGATTAATAGTTTGGACTAATCGGTCACTATAAGAACCAAATCGCCCGATCACCTATCCCTCGTAATAAGAGACTCAGATTGTTGGTAAGTGATATAGATTGTTAATCAATCGCAATACTTGGTTGAAGTTGAAAATTGGGCTTTGGACTAATTGTTAACCGATTGTACCTTTAGGTGCCGCGAAGAGTATCGTGTTACGGATTCTGAATAAGGTGTGTAATCCCGTACCCTTTTGAATACCTGTTTGAAATGGTGTGTAATCTCACACCTCTCTAAATTTTTGTATGTAACGTTCTATGATTCGGTCGAAATATCAAAGAAAACTGAAAACCGGCATCCGTGACCACTCGGGCGTGCGTATATTCGTAGTGGTAACCATATTTTTGCAATGAAACAGTTTGGTCAGCAGCAGTGACATGATTATGAAAAATCACGAAAAATAGGATAAAAGGAGTTAGAAAGTGAAAAAGATATTGAAATAAAGCTTACGGTGTCTGTTTTTATATGAAAGAAACAAAGGAGGAAGAGGAATTGTATATTCTGTGATATCTTAATTTTAGTGAGACTGGTTCTGATTGACTTCGTGGTTCCCTGTTCTGTCTTGGAAAAATCGTTTAAAATTGTACAAAGTGAATTATGAGTTATAAGTTATATGTATAGATTTCTAGTGTGAGCCTATTTTCAATAGAAACAAGTGGAAGCAACATATGAAGACCGTATAGTTAAATATTTGAATTTCGGGTAAGAGAGGTCAGAACCTTTGGTCAGTGAAACAAGGGAAATTTTAAGGAATAAACTGTACTAAATGGTTAAGCCAAAAATTCTGGAAAAATTTTAGTAAGAAGATATATGAGTCTAGTTTCAAGGAAAATTTACGGATCTAAATTTCGAGTTTCTTAACTCGAGTTATAGTCAATTTAGTCAGTATGACGCAGATGGACAGTTTCAATTTTTTTTTAAGCCTCACATTAGGAGTTAAGTCTAGGTTGCCGAATTACCAAAATACCCTTGAAGGGTAAATTACCGAAATACCCCTGGATTGCGAGATTACCGAATTACCCTTAGTGGGTAAAATTACCGATTTACCGAAATGTCCTTATGGACCGATTTACCGAAATGCCCCTATGGGCCGAATTGATAAAATGCCTTAGTGGGCTGAATTACAAAGCTCAATAATGGGCCGATTCATCGTATAAATTACTAGACTAATGGTTGTTATACATGTGGGTATTTTATGTTATTATGTGTATTGCATCATCACATATCGCATGGGATGGGAAACTTGAATGAAGAGAAGTATAGATCGGTGGCATTGCCACAAATTCTGATATAGGCTATGTGCCTATTTAAATATGGCTTTGTGCCATCGTGATTAAGGCTGTGTGCCGATTATGTTACCGTATATGATACTCTGGTGGCTAAGCCACAAAATTATTATAAAAAGCAGCTTGTCTACAAATTGGAGAGACTGACGGGGTGGGTTGACTTGATCCCCACAGGAGAGACTGGTTGGTACGGGGGTGGGATAGGTTGGGTTGCAGACATTTGCTTCATATATATATATATATATATATATGTTCTGTTATGATAGTGGGCTTCGGCCCAAGATATTTCTATATGGGTTCAGGCCCAGTGGATGACGGTAAGGGATTTCACACTGAGTTCTTGTAACTCATCCCCCTTTTTCTTAACCCTTGTAGGTAATGCTCCGTAATGAGGACTTAGGCCCATGGATGACTCGGTGGAGGCCATACTTCAGAAATGGTGTTATTGAACTTTAAATTTCTATTTCGGTTTAGTTTATTATTTTGCTATTTTGGTTTAAGTTGTAATAAGGCCTCTGGAGTATTTTATTATTTGCTTTATGTTTAGTCGTACTTATTATATTGCTTGAATTGTTTTAATGGGGATTTTCTAAAATCATAAATAATGGTTTTCCAAAATTGATTAATAATTGGATTTTATAACAAACTTTTACAAATATTTTAACTCGGAAATTTTCTCTCGTATTATCAACAATATTTTCAAAAGCCACGGTTTTAAAGCTCACTACCTCGATTTTCAACTCATCAAACGATCTCTCAAAAATACTTGTATTTTATCTACGTTTCCGCAATAATTTCAAAATGCTTCTGCAACTCTATTTCTAAACATCACATTTTTGTAAAATGTTTATTTCAAATATGCTTTCGCCACCAAAAAGTTTTTTAAAGATAATTACGTTTTCAAGTAGTTAACAATTGCTTAAGTGTTTTGGGTTTTAACAAAGAGGCTGTAATTCTCAAACAAGTTTTTCCATGTGACACGCCAGATTTGGGCCTAACTTTTAGGCCGGGTTTGGGGTGTTACACTAATATAGACTCGTAAATATTAATAAATAATATTTAATGACTCGATCATCAGAAAATGAGTTTCCGAAACTATCATTTTTGATACCACTGGAATACGGGTTGTTTCATTTGTGATTCTATAATTGTTCAACCGATTATGAGATCACGTCAGTATCAATACTCAGACAATTTCTTCTTTAATTTTCAAAACATCGAACCTCAAAACGGTATCGATAGCAATGGAGGGTATCGATACTTTGTATTTGTGCTCAATCTCCTTTAAGAAATAGAAGCTCAAATTGGTATCAATACCAGGCATGGGTGTCGACACTTTGTTAGAGGTATCAATACTTTGGATTTTGCTCGATTTTTCTGAACTTCGAAGTTCAAATTGGTATCGATACGTTAGAGGGTCTCGATACTTTGACCCCTAAGAGCATTTTATCTTGTTTAAAAATGTTTGCGAAATTGTTTATTGTTTTGAATAACTTCTAAAATATTTTCTAAGTGTTTGAAAGATTAGATTTAAAATTATATCTCTTAGAAATATTTTGAAACAAATTTTTACTTTGAAATTTATCAAGTTTTATTTCAAAAACAAGTTTCATTCAAAAACATTATATTTGTTATATCAAAACATTTATCAAATAAAACATAGTTTAACATGAGCATGACACTTGCTTTAAGTTTAACCAAAAACAAGTGACATTCTCCATAAAACTTCATTAAAATTGAGAAATTCTTGGCAAAGCAATCAAGAATAAACCTAGCATGGTAAAACATATATAAGACCATTCAAAACAAAGTTTCATAACAATTATGTTCAAAGTAAAGCAATCCATATGCATGTATACAACCGGCATAAAGATTAAGAGATCGTTAGTTCAAGGCCTGCCAAAAGTGTTCAAAATAAAATTTGACACCACATCCATTACTAATTTATAATAACATGAAACAAACATATATGCATTCTTAAGAGACCTCTCTAGTACATTCCAATAGGAGTAAAATACAATCTTTTGAAAATAATATTAATGTCATTCAATAAAATTTTAGAGAACCTATGCACAAAGGCATTGGTGTATGATGGTGATCCACAAGTTGAGTCGAGCTTTACTTTAAAGAACCTATGCACAAAAGCAATAGCACATAAAGCACAAGGCTTAGTAAGATAATATGGAAATTACTCCTTATACTTACCTTTTAGACCATGGTTCGGACCCCATACAAAAGATAAATTAAGCATTTGAAAATAATATTAATGTCATTCAATAAAATTTTAGTAAACAAAAATCATTTAGTTATGAGGAAAATATTCAATACGTGTATATACATATACACATATATATCAATCATATATCATATACGTTGACATAATCCGTTTAGTTTTAGAATCATTTCAGTAATTAGTGTTTCAATTCAGAGGAGTCAATTCAATTTTAAGTTCAGCCCTTAGTATGCCTAGAGTACTAAAGATCATATTCTAGGGACTAAAAACCCAACACACCATAGTACTAGTAACGCACCGTAGTGCTCATGTCTGATGACTAGAACAATGCTGTAATAGAACGCATCGAAGTGCTATGCCCGAAGGCTAAACCACGGTCAAAATTTAATCTCTTACGAGTAAAAAAGAAAAGACGTCCCCTATCGGCATGCTAATCATATCCTAAACTATTTATCTAAGCCACTAGGGCCTTGTTCAATATTTTCGAAACGTCAATAATTTATGTTCAATTCAAGTTACAATCCAAAAACAATATCTGTGGTATTAACCACTATAGCTAAAATTAGCAAATTCATCCATGTCATTATGTCGCTTATTAGAATTTAGAGCTTTTAGTTACATCTCCACGAAAAGACCTTATTTGAAAATAATTTATGAAGTATTTTTCATGTCATTAACCAATTTTAATATCATTCAACATATTCGAATGATACGTTGTAGATTGATAGGGTAAATTAGACCATTTTCACACTCAATGAGCTTGGAAGGCTGTACAAGAAGAGCCCTTATCGCGACAATGAGAAAGATTTTGTTGTGACAACAATGTTACTGATTCAACCAAGAATTTTACATTTTCATTCCTTTTCGTGACAACAAGGAAGGCCTTGTCGCGACAATGAGGTTTCTAAATCAGCTATGAACTTCTTGTTTCCAACCCTTATCACAGCAACATATAAGGCTTTATTACAAAAATATTGTCACTATTGTAAGAAATGGAGAAGATAACCCTATGTTGTCACGACAACAAGAATGATGTTGTCGCGATAATGTCATCGTAAATGCCAAATCTAAGGCCATTACCATTAAACCTTTGCAGACACTTTTGATACGACATTTTATCTAACATTTAAATAGGATCATAATATTATACTTAATACATATTCAATAAATCAGCTTTAAAATAAAATAAACGTATATTAAGATATTTCCATAAAATCTTACCAACACAAAAATTCTCAAAATGGTGGAGAAGCCCTATTCACTTTCAATTTATTATCTTCTTCTTCCAGTTGTTTGTTTTCCTTGCTTCTTCTTAAATTTCTTTCCACAAATAACAAATACCCATCAATATCAAATCATCAAATAACCATTAATGTGCCTCAACAAAACATATCTTGCAATAAATGTGAAATTATGCATACATGAGATGAGAGTTTTAAAACTCATACATTAATCAACCTTTTCTTTCTCCTACAAAGCTCTCACATACTAGGGCTCAAACCCTAACAACTTGAATGATAAAGATGATGAGAGAAACAAATAAATAAATGTTTTGGTAAAACTATTTCACAAATAAATGTTAAAATGTGGTGAGAAATGTGAAGAGAAATATGTAGAGGATGAGAGAAAATTGGAGAAAAATGGAGGTGTTTTCCTCTTACAATGGCTGACTGTTTCTAGAGAAGATGAGGAAGATATTTCTCATCTTTTTTGTTAGAGTTGAGTGAATCAAATCCTTGTTAAAATAAAATATAGTGGTAAAATAAAATAAAAGTAAAATCCATATAGAACTATACTTCTTTTATTTTACATTGATTAGAATAAGGTTTTTCAACCTTGCTACACTTCATCTATTTGACATTGATTAGAATGAGGTTTTTTCAACCTATAGATAGATGTAATATAAACTCATCTTGTATCATTCTAATTCGACATTAGTGAATTTTCTTCTCCTCTGCCTGTGATTTTTCTTGAAAGGGTTTTCCACGTAAAATCTGTGTACTTTATTTTTCTTTTTCTTATTGCTTTGCGATAGTTTCTTATTGCCATTATTGACGTTAGTTCAACAAACTGGTGTCAAAGCTTTTCGGGTTACTTGTCTCGATCACAGTAATGGCGACAATAAAGTATGATATTCCATTGTTGGATCGCAACACCAGATTCTTGTTGTGGCAGGTAAATATGCAGGCAGTTCTTGCACAGATGGATTTAGAGGATGCCCTACTAGGGTTAGATAAGATGCATTTGACATTGATGGATGAAGAGAAGAGAAGTAAAAGTTGGCAGTTGCATCTATCGAATAAAACTCTACAGGACGTATTGAAGGAGAAGACCGCTGCTACATTATGGAAGAAGCTTGAGCAGCTATGTATGTCGAAAACACTAACTAGCAAGCTGCATATGAAGCTGCGTCTTAATGCTCATCATTTGGAGGAAAGTGCATTTGTACATGAACACTTAACTGTGTTTAAATAAATTATCTTAGACCCAGAGACCATGGAGGTTCAGTATGATAAAAAAGATTTAGGGTTAATTCTACTTTGTTTGCTACCCCCGTCTTATTCAACCTTTAGAGATACACTTTTTTATAGTCGCAAATCTCTCATAGTTGATGAAGTCTATGCTTCCTTAACCTCGTATGACAAGATGAAACATCTTGTGGTTGGATTCAACTCTTAAGGAGAGGGTCTCATTGTTCGTGGGAGACAAGAACAAAATACTGATGATAATCGTGGGAGGACACAGGAACAAAATCCTCGTAGTAAATATAAGGGTAGATCAAGATCTTCAAACAGAGGTAAAACCTGTAACTTCTGAAAGAAGAAATGTCACATTAAGTCTAAGTGCTATAAGTTGCAGAACAAGATAAAAAAGGAAGTTACAAATCAAAAGAGAAAACAACCAGAATAATTCGGTGAAGCTGATGTAGAAGAAGACTACAATGATGGTGAACTTCTAGAAGTAAAACCTGTAACTTCTGAAAGAAGAAAGAGCACATTAAGTCTAAGTGCTATAAGTTGCGGAACAAGATAAAAAAGGAAGTTGAAAATCAAAAGAGAAAACAACCAGAACAATTCGATGAAGCTGATGTAGAAGAAGACTACAGTGATGGTTAACTTCTAGTTGCTTCTGTCGATAACTCTAAAGTGAGCAAAGAGTGAATCCTCGATTCTGGTTACACATTCCATATGAGTCCCAATTGGGATTGGTTTACAACATAAGAAACTGTGTCTGAAGATTTTTTTTTTTGATAGGAAATAATGCTTCATGTAAAATTATAGGAATTAGCACGATCAAAATTAAGATGTTCGATGGAGTCATTAGAAAACTTAGTGGCATACGACATGTACCAGAATTGAAGAAAAATTTTATTTCACCGAATACTCTTGATTCAAAAGGGCACAAGTACACAGCTGAAAGTGGGGTTCTGAAGATTAGCAAGGGTTCCCTTGTTGTGATGAAAGGGCAGAAAAAGACTGGTAAGTTATATATTTTTTAAGGTTCTACTATTACTGATGATGTAGCCCTCGCTTCCTTTTCCTTATCAGATGATGATGTTATGAGAATTTGGCATATGCGTCTAGGGCATATGAGTGAGAACGACATGGCAGAATTAAGAAAAAGAGGACTTCTTGATGGACAAGGCATTAACAAACTAAAGTTCTATGAGCACTACATTTTTAGGAAGGAAAAGAGAGTTTGATTCACCAGAGGAATCCATAGCACGAAGGGAATGCTGGATTATATTCATTCTGGTCTTTAGGGACCATCAAGAGTGCCTTTGTAACACCCCTTACCCGTATTCAAGCCGAAACAGGGTTTGAGGCATTGCCTAACTAATCTTACTTAAACATCTCGAATAGGGTTATAAATTTCGTTTAAACCCATCACTTGCACATACTCGGCCTAGGAGGCCCTAAACATACTTTCGAGAGGTATCAAAATTATTCCGGGAACTTTTACGAGTTCGAGAAACTTTTCGACAAAACAGGGGCCACAAGCCCGTGTGGGTCTAGGGACACGCCCGTGTACCCCTAAGGTATGCCCGTGTCTTCCACCCGTAGTCAACACTGACTAATTCCACACGGCCTTAGCACGCCCGTGGCCCTGGCCCGTGTGCCAAACCTTGACATTCTGGCATATCCACACGGCCTATACACACGTCCGTGTGCTTCAACCGTGGCAATTTGAATTCCAAGTGCAAGGTACAGACTTCACACGCCTGGGCATACGCCCATGTGCTAGCTGTGCCTCCCACACGGCCTAGACACACGCCTGCAGTGTCTACTCATGTGGACAATTAGAAGGCTATCTACCAAGCCCTTTGCCACCCCTACATTGCATGCATACATACACCAATTCCATTCAACACAATTCATGACCCAAAGACACATCTAAATACTCAATTCAACATCCATACACAATGGCATACACTTCAAGAAAATCACTTTCATTAAGCAAAAGAATTTGCCAAGTATTTGCCTAACTTAAGGCCATTTACTAAATGACTTTAGTAACATACATAGCCAACACTTTGGCTAACAATTACAACTTAACAAAATACTCGAGTCCTATACATGCCATACTCAAAATAAGTCTAAATTGTTATACCACGTTGATGTCGATAGTGTGATTTCCGAACTCCTACGTCCACGATCCTCGAGTTATCTTGGCAATACTACATAGAAGAAGGGCAATGAAAGGGGTAAGCATAAAGCTTAGTAAGTTTGCATGGAAGTAAATAGCATTAATAAGCTCATAATATAATCCATCCATGGCATTAACTAACCATAAACGAGTCAAAGGCTTCTTGACATACTTACTTACAATTGCCCTTATTTAGCACATACCGTGCCACATATCGTAATCGTTTCTTCGTGACTCATTCACGGGTACCTGTAATCACTCATTCACATGACTTTAGTACAATTCTCATTTGTACTTCTAACTCATCTACTTATCCCATTAATCACTTGGGATAGTCAACGATGTATATTCATCGTCATTACTCTAGGCACGAAGCCAATGCCACATCCTCGAGGTGGTCTTACATGGAGTTACTTCTAAATGCCAATGCCATATCCCGGATATGGTCTTATATGGACTTTCACATCAAGTATAGATGCCATATCCCGGATATGGTCTTATACGGGATTTCAACTCGGTACCGAGGCCATGTCCCGGACATGGTCTTATACGGGATCTTATCTATTTCATATCTCGATGATAGCATTTTCATATTCACATGGTCCACTAGGACTTCAACATCTCATTCAACATCAATTTATTGGAGTGTCATGCATCAATATGATACCAAGCATTCTCAATTATGCTAACATAAATGCTGCCTTAATCATATACAAACTTACCTCGTTTTCAAAATGAGCTAGTTCGTCGGTTTAGTCCAAGACTTTGTTCTTTCCCCAATTGAGGCGGATTCTCAATTCTTCTTGCTCTATAATTGCAAATTATCTCATTTTAATCACTACATTAATAAAAGCATCTCAACAATCATGCTTAGGTAAAATTACTATTTTGCCCCTTAGCCCAGAAATTAATTCTAATCACATTTCTACCTTTAACAAGCCTAGGTGAACTTTTAGTACTCTTATAGCTATCATCAAAACTCAACATTTCACATAATTACTACAAATTTGTAACCTTTTCATCATGGTCCAATTAGGTGTTTTCATGGCAACACCTTTCACAAGAGTTGTTCATCTAACAACCAAGACTCATTTTTTTCCATAAAAATGCAGCAATTAACTATGATAGCTCTCATGGAAAAACTCTAAACTTTTCACCATATTGCACAATAGTCCCCTCATTTGAAAGCTTAAGCTTTAGGGGTCCCAAAAGTACAACTATTTTCAAGAAAAGATCACTAGAACACTTACTTGTGAAGAGATGAGTGTGCTGAAATTTTTGAAGCTTTCTTCCCTCTATTTGCTGCTAATTTTTGGTGGAAGAGTGAAAGAGAAAAAGAAATGATAGCTTTTCTTTCCTTATTTTATTAATACTAGTCAAATTAGTCCACCTACTATCACCAACTTTGACCACTATTGACAAATTTGTCTCCTATGCTAGTCTATGGCCGGCCAAGCAAATATTGGGGGTCTAATTTCCTTTTAAAGACCTCCAATTATCAATCTATGGCTATTTGGTACCTTTAGCTTATAGAATGGAACTTTCGCACTTCATACGATTTAGTCCTTTTTCGCGATTACACATGAAATCGCTAAAATTAAAGCACCAAATTTCTCATGCACATATATTATCATGCTCTGACTCATAATATAACATGAAAATGAATTTCTAAAATCTCGGATTAGTGATCCCGAGATCACTGTTCTGGCTAGCCCCTAAATTGGGCTATTACAATTCTCCCCCTTAAGGATTTTTGTCCCCGAAAATCTTACCAGTGAAAAGGTTGGGGTATTGGTTTCTCATCGTTTCCTCGGGCTCCCATGTAGCCTCTTCTATCCCGTGCCTTTGTTATAAAACTTTCAGAAGGTCTATGCTTTTGTTTCTCAACTGTTTGACCTCTTGCGCCAAAATCTTAACCGGCTCTTTACCATAAGTCAAGTCCGGTTGTATCTCTACCTCTGTTGGTACAATGACATGTGAAGGATCTGAACGGTATTGGCACAACATGGATACGTGAAAGACGTCATGAATCTTTTCTAGTTCAGGTGGCAAGGCCAACCGATAAGCTACCGATCCTATCCTCTCGGTAACTTCATAAGGTCCGATAAAACGCGGACTCAATTTGCCCTTCCGGCCAAATCTAAGGACTTTTCTCCAAGGTGATACTCTCAAGAACACTTTATTACTGACTTTGAATTCTATCTCTTTCCTTTTCAAATCTGAATAGGACTTCTGTCTATCTGAGGTGACTTTCAGACAGTCACGAATCACTTTTACTTTCTCTTCAGTTTCCTTAACCAAATCGACCCCGTGTATCTGTTTCTCTCTGAGTTTTGACCAATACAAAGGCGTTCGACACTTGCGTCCATACAATGCCTCATAAGGCACCATTTTCAAACTTGACTGAAAACTGTTATTGTAGGCAAATTCCACCAACGGTAAGTATTTCTCCCAATTACTGTGGAATTCCAAAACACAACATCGAAGCATGTCCTCAAGTATCAGGATTACCCTCTCCGACTGTCTGTCGGTTTGTGGATGGAGGGCTGTAGTGAAACTCAATTTCGTGCCCAAGGCCTCTTGCCACTTTTTCCAAAGCCGTGACGTGAATCTCAAATCTCTATCCGAAATGATCGACGACGGTACACCATGAAGTCTTACTATATCTGACATGTACAAGTCCGCTAATTTATCAAGCGAGTAGTTGACTCGCACTGGTATAAAATGGGCTGACTTTGTGAGTCTATCAACCACTACCCACACCGCGTCTTTCTTCTTTGGAGTCAATGGTAAGCTTGTCACGAAGTCCATGGTAATACGGTCCCATTTCCACTCAGGAACCATAATGGGCTGTAGCAAACCCGAAGGTACTTGATGTTCAGCTTTCACTTGCTGACAAATCAGACATCTCGATACAAACTCAGAAATGTCTTTCTTCATACCAAGCCACCAATACCATTTCCTCCAATCATTGTACATCTTCGTGCTGCCTGGGTGTACATTCAAACATCTGCTATGCGCTTCATGCAAGATTTTACGAATAAGCTCGTCATTTCTGGGTACACAGACCCTATCTCGAAATGTCAGACATCCATTAGAATTTACTCGAAAGTCTGACTCAACATCCGACTCACATAAAACTCTCTTGGCTTGCAAACTGTTATCATCTTTCTGAGCTTCACAAATCTCTCGGAGAAACAATGGTTTAGCCCTCAACTCGGCTAAAATGGAACCATCATCCAACAAGACCATCTGAGTACTCATGGCTCTTAGTGCAAACAATGATTTTATGCTCAAAGCATTGGTGACTACGTTCGCCTTCCCCGGATGGTAGTCAATCACTAATTCATAATCCTTAATCAGCTCTAACCACCTTTGTTACCTCAAATTCAAATCCTTTTGAGTCATCAAATATTTTAGACTCTTATGGTTGGTGAAAATCTGACACCTTTCACCATATAAATGGTGTCTCCAAATTTTTAACGCAAACACAATTGCGGCCAACTCTAGATCATGAGTCGGGTAATTCTTCTCGTGCGGCTTTAATTGCCTAGAGGCGTATGCAATCACCTTACCCTCTTGCATAAGTACACAACCCAATCCATTTAGGGATGCATCACTGTAAACCACAAATTCTCTTCCCGATTCAAGTTGCACCAAAATAGGAGCCTCAGTCAACAGTGTCTTCAATTTCTCAAAACTCTGTTGGCACTCTTCTGTCCAAACAAACTTCACATCTTTCTGCAAAAGTCTCGTCATCGGGGTGGCTATAATGGAAAACCCCTTGACAAAATGCCTATAATAGCTGGCTAGGCCTAGAAAACTCCTTACTTTCATTACGCTCCTCGGCGATTTCCAATCAACAATCACTGAAATCTTACTCGGGTCTACTCTAATCCCATCTCTCGAGACAATGTGCCCCAAAAATCCCATTTCCTTGAGCCAAAATTCACTCTTACTGAATTTGGCATATAATTTCTCTTCTCTCAGAACTTGCAAAACCGTACTCAAGTGCTCGGCGTGTTCGTTCTCATCTCGAGAGTAGATCAATATGTCGTCGATGAAGACCACGACAAATTTATCCAAGTATGGCTGAAAAACACGATTCATCAAATCCATGAAGATCGCAGGGGCATTCTTAGACCAAAAGGCATGACCAAAAATTCATAGTGGCCATACCTAGTCCTAAATGCGGTTTTCGACACATTCGAGTCCTTGACTCTTAACTGATAGTACCCTGACCTCAAATTTATCTTGGAAAATACTGTGGCTCCCTTCAATTGATCGAATAGATCATCGATCCTCAACAACGATTACTTTTTCTTCACAATTACCTTGTTGAGTTGACGATAATCTATGCATAGTCTCATAGAACCATCTTTCTTCTTCACGAATAAAATGGGAGCACCCCACAAAGAAAAACTCGGCCTTGGAAAACCTTTATCCGTTAGCTCTTGCAACTGCTCTTTTAGCTCCTTTAGCTCGGTTGGAGCCATTCTATAGGGAGCAATAGAAATAGGGGCGGTACCCGGAGCTAAATCAATCCCAAATTCGATCTCTCTAACCAGAGGTAGTCATGGCAACTCTTCCGGGAAAACATCTAGGTACTCGCATACTATGGGTACCGACTCAATTCTCAAATCAGTCTCTTTAGTGTTCAACACAAAGGCAAGGTAAGCCTCGTACCCCTTTCTCAAATACTTTTGAGTTGACAGGGTTAATATCACCACTGGTGATCTATCTAGCTTATCTGATTCAACACGAATAAAATCCCCATTTTCACTTTTCAACTCTATAAGCTTCATCCCACAATTCACAATTACCTCATGAGTGACTAACCAATCCATCCCAAGGATGACGTCAAACTCATCAAATGGAAATAGCATAAGATCAACAGGGAAACAATGACTCTTAATCATCAAAGGGCATCCTTTGCACACTTTATCTACTAACACATACTTGCCTAGGGGATTAGACACTCTTATGATGAATTCGGTAGACTCTATAGGCATGCTCATGCTAGAGACTAATTTCATGCATATATATGAGTGGATGGATCCCGGATCAATTAAAGCTATAACACGAGTATTATAGAGAGAAAAGGTACCCGTGATTACGTCGGGGGAAAATGCCTCTTCACGAGCACGAATGGCATATGTCCTCACTTGTGCTCTACCCTCGACTCTAGCAGCTTGCTCTCTAGATTGATTCTTGCTACCCATCTCATTTCTTGGGTTTCTCAGTGGTCTTCCCCTAGCAGTACTTCCCGATCTTGCATTCTGAGGCTTTTCTTTCTCGTCCACCTCGGGGCAGTCTCTGATAAAATGGTCTAAGGACCCATATCTAAAATAAGCTTTCTCATTAGCTCGACACTCACTAGAATCGCGCCTGCCACACTGAGGGCATTCTGGTCTACTTGGTCGAACGTTGCCCACACTAGCAACTGATGTGGTCTGCCCTTTCGACCCAAAAATTGCTTGCCTTTACTTCGAGTTGAAAACCCCGCTAAAGTGACTGATCGAGTAGCGAAATCCCTCGATTTCTTAGATGAGTATTGGTGAGACTTATTCAGTTGTCTCTTCCTCGAGTCACGAGACTCATTCTCAGCTCTTCTCTTCTCTTTAGCAAACTCTTTGGCTTTACAGTCTCTATCTACCAACACTACAAATTCATTTAGTTCAAGGACTCCAACATATAAACAGATATCCTCATTCAGCCCGTCCTCAAATCTCTTGCACATGACAGCTTCGGTAGACACGCACTCCCGTGCATACTTACTAAGCCTTACAAACTCTCGTTCATAATCGATCACTGACATACGGCCATGCTTCAGTTTCAAGAACTCCTTCCTCTTGTGGTCGATAAACCTCTGGCTGATGTACTTCTTCCGGTATTCCTCTTGGAAGAATTCCCAGCTAACTCTCTCCCTTGGTACCACCAACACTAGGGTGTTCCACCATCGGTAGGCTGAGTCTCTCAAGAGAGATACTGCACACTTTAAGCACTCCTCAGGCGTGCAGGATAACTCATCGAATACCCTGATGGTATTCTCGAGCCAGATTTTTGCTCTCTCCGAGTCATCATCCTTATTTGCTCAAAATTCCTCGGCTCCTTGCTTCCAGATCTTATCCACCGGAGGCCTTTCTCTTCTCACCACCTCAACCACTTGAGGAGTTACTGGAGCGGGTTGAGGAATTGGTGGAGGTGGAGGGGGTTGAGCGTTAGGATTTGCTCGGGTATACTCAGTATACCAGTTGCTCATCATGTGGAGAAAGGATTCTCGAGCCTCTTCCCCCTGACCCAAGGTCTCGGGTCTACAAATAGCTCGCACGGTCCTTTGAGCGAGAGCCGGCGCGTTACTCGCAGCATCATCGACTGCAGTTCAGTCTGGATCAGAATCCATATACTGCATAAAACACAATTTTATACATCAAGAGCCATCACACTATCATTATTTAGACACTCTTACATATGTCATGTATAGCTAGACTCGTACTTATGCTACGTTAGTCCTAGAACCGACTAAACCGACTACGTTAGTCCAATAAATGTAACAGCCCTTACCCGTATTCAAGCCGGAACAGGGTTTGAGGCATTACCTAACTAATCTTACTTAAACATCTCGAATAGGGTCATAAATTTCATGTAAACCCATCACTTGCACATACTCGGCCTAAGAGGCCCTAAACATACTTCCGAGAGGTATCAAAATTATTCCGGGAACTTTTATGAGTTCGAGAAACTTTTTGACAGAACAGGGGCCACACGCCCGTGTGGGTCTAAGGACACACCCGTGTACCCCTAAGGCATGCCCGTGTCTTCCACCCGTGGTCGACACTGACTAATTCCACACGACCTTAGCACGCCCGTGGCCCTGGCCCGTGTGCCAAACCTTGACATTCTGGCATATCCACACGGCCTATACACACGTCCGTGTGCTTCAACTGTGTGGCAATTTGAATTCCAAGTGCAAGGTGCAGACTTCACACGGCCTAGGCATACGCCCATGTGCTAGCCGTGCCTCCCACACGGTCTAGACACACGCCCGTGTGTCTACTCATGTGGACAATTAGAAGGCTATCTACCAAGCCCTTTGCCACCCTACATTGCATGCATACATACACCAATTCCATTCAACACAATTCATGACCCAAAGACACATCTAAATACTCAATTCAACATCCATACACAATGGCATACACTTCAAGAAAATCACTTTCATTAAGCAAAAGAATTTGCCAAGTATTTGCCTAACTTAAGGCCATTTACTAAATGACTTTAGTAACATACATAGCCAACACTTTGGCTAACAATTACAACTTAACAAAATACTCGAGTCCTATACATGCCATACTCAAAATAAGTCTAAATTGTTATACCACAGTGATGTCGATAGTGTGATTTCCGAACTCCTACGTCCACGATCCTCGAGTTATCTTGGCAATACTACATAGAAGAAGGGCAATGAAAGGGGTAAGCATAAAGCTTAGTAAGTTTGCATGGAAGTAAATAGCATTAATAAGCTCATAATATAATCCATCCATGGCATTAACTAACCATAAACGAGTCAAAGGCTTCTTGACATACTTACTTACAATTGCCCTTATTTAGCACATACCGTGCCACATATCGTAATCGTTTCTTCGTGACTCATTCACGGGTACCTGTAATCACTCATTCACATGACTTTAGTACAATTCTCATTTGTACTTCTAACTCATCTACTTATCCCATTAATCACTTGGGATAGTCAACGATGTATATTCATCGTCATTACTCTAGGCACGAAGCCAATGCCACATCCTCGAGGTGGTCTTACATGGAGTTACTTCTAAATGCCAATGCCATATCCCGGATATGGTCTTATATGGACTTTCACATCAAGTATCGATGCCATATCCCGGATATGGTCTTATACGGGATTTCAACTCGGTACCGAGGCCATGTCCCGAACATGGTCTTATACGGGATCTTATCTATTTCATATCTCGATGATAGCATTTTCATATTCACATGGTCCACTAGGACTTCAACATCTCATTCAACATCAATTTAATGGAGTGTCATGCATCAATATGATACCAAGCATTCTCAATTATGCTAACATAAATGCTGCCTTAATCACATACAAACTTACCTCGTTTTCAAAATGAGCTAGTTCGTCAGTTTAGTCCAAGACTTTATTCTTTCCCTAATTGAGGCAAATTCTCTATTCTTCTTACTCTATAATAGCAAATTATCTCATTTTAATCACTACATTAATAAAAGCATCTCAACAATCATGCTTAGGCAAAATTACTATTTTGCCCCTTGGCCCGAAAATTAATTCTAATCACATTTCTACCTTTAACAAGCCTAGGTGAACATTTAATACTATTATAGCTACCATCAAAACTCAAAATTTCACATAATTACTACAAATTTGTAACCTTTTCATCAAGGTCCAATTAGGTGTTTTCATGGCAACATTTTTCACAAGAGTTGTTCATCTAACAACCAAGACTCATTTTCTTCCATAAAAATGCAGCAATTAACTATGATAGCTCTCATGGAAAAACTCTAAAATTTTAACCATATTGCACAATAGTCCCCTCATTTGAAAGCTTAAGCTTTAGGGGTCCCAAAAGTACAACTATTTTCAAGAAAAGATCACTAGAACACTTACTTGTGAAGAGATGAGTTTGCTGAAATTTTTGAAGCTTTCTTCCCTCTATTTTCTGCTAATTTTTGGTGGAAGAGTGAAAGAGAAAAAAATGATAGCTTTTCTTTCCTTATTTTATTAATATTAGTCAAATTAGTCCACCTATTATCACCAACTTTGACCACCATTGGCAAATTTGTCTCCTATGCTAGTCTATGGCCGACCAAGCAAATATTGGGGGTCTAATTTCCTTTTAAAGATCTCCAATTATCAATCTATGGCTATTTGGTACCTTTAGCTTATAGAATGGAACTTTCGCACTTCATACGATTTAGTCCTTTTTCGCAATTACACATGAAATCACTAAAATTAAAGCACCAAAATTCTCATGCACATATACTATCATGCTCTGACTCATAATATAACATGAAAATAAGTTGCTAAAATTTGGGATTAGTGATCCCGAGATCACTGTTCCGGCTAGCCCCTAAATCGGGCTGTTACACCCTTCGAGGGGTGGCGCTAATTATATGCTAACGATCATTGATGATTTTTCTAGAAAAGTTTAGGCATTCTTCCTAAAGCAGAAAAGTGATGTGTTTTCCATGTTTAAGTCTTGGAAAACTATGATTGAGAAGTAGACAGGAAAATAGATAAAACACCTTCACACAGATAATGGCTTCGAATTCTGTTCTGATGAGTTTAATGAATTGTTTAAGTTAGAAGGAATGTGAGACACTTGACAGTTCATCATACTCCACAGCAAAACGGCATTTTGGAATGGATGAATAGAATAATCATGGAAAAGATTCGATGTGTGTTTTCAAATACTTGTTTACCGAAGTCATTTTGGGCTGAAGTGGCCTCTACTGCATGTTTTTTTTATTAACCAGTCTCTGTCTGTTGCCATTAAGAAAAAAACTCCACAAGATGTATGGTCTGGTAATCTTGCTGATTATTCTAATTTGAAGATTTTTGGGTGTCTTGCGTATGCTCATATTGGTAATGGAAAATTGAAACCTAGATCCATTAAATGTGTTTTTCTTGGTTATAAGGTTGGTGTTAAAGGGTATAAGTTATGGTGTCCTGAAAATAAAAAAGTTGTGATTAGGAAAGATGTTATTTTTTATGAAACTGCTATGCTACCTAACTTATCTCTTAAAGACTCTTCCAATAATGACCAGCAAAAGCAGGTGGAGCTTCAGATTGATCTAGGTTCTACAACAGAGTCTACTCCTCAAGTTAGTACAGAAACTCAGAGGAGAGTTGCTTCTTCACCACAATATTCTATTGCCAAGAACAGACTTAGAAGAGAAATTAAACTTCCAAAGAGGTATGCCAAGGCTAATCTAGTTGCTTATGCTTTAAATGTGGCTGAAGATATAGATGCAAATCAAGAGTCATCTACTTATTCCGAGGCAGTTAGCTATAAAGATTCAGAAAAGTGGATGATTTCCATACAAGAAGAGATGGAATCGCTTCATAAGAACAGAACATTAGATCTAGTGAAGCTTCCTAAAGGTAAAAAGGTTGTTCATTGTAAAATGGGTGTTCAAGAAGAAAGAAGGGACTCAAGGAGTTAAAGAACCCAGATATAAAGTAAGACTAGTTGCAAAAGGTTACAGTCAGATTCCAGGTGTAGACTTCACATATGTGTTTTCTTCAGTTGTGAAGCATAGTTCGATCTGAGCCTTGCTTGGTATTGTGGCTATGTATGATTTAGATCTTGGGCAGTTAGATGTAAAAATAACGTTCTTGCATGGAGAACTTGAGGAAGATATTTACATGCAACAACTAGAGGGTTTTATAGTCTTAGAAAAGGAGGACTATGTTTACTTGCTGAAAAGGTCCATTTATGGCTTGAAACAGTCACCAAGGTAGTGGTATAAGAGGTTTGATTCTTTTATGACTACTCATGATTTCAAAAGAAGTAGCTTTGATAGTTGTGTTTATTTTAGGAAAAACAGTGATGGTTCTTTTGTGTATCTAGTCCTCTATGTTGATGACATGTTAATAGCAGCCAAAGATAAATAAGAGGTAAGAAAGGTCAAAGCCCAACTTAGTAAATAATTTGAGATGAAGGATTTGGGAGTAGTAAAGAAGATACTTGGGATGGAGATTCTCAGAGATAGAAAAACATGTAAATTGTACCTAATTCAGAAAGGGTACATTGAGAAAGTTCTTTGCAGGTTCAATATGCAGAATGCCAAGCCTGGTAGTACTCCATTAGCAGCCCACTTCAGACTTTCATCGGTTTTGTCTCCATAATCAGATGATCAGATTGACTGCATGTTACGTGTAATAGCCTGGTTTAAACCCTAGTTGGAATAGTGGTTTTGAGACCACAAATCCGAGGTTAGAAACATATTTTAATATTATTTTTGGTGTTTATAATATGTGATTAAGTATGTGTGAAATTTCTGTGTGGAAATTTTATCGATTGTGTGCTTATTTTGCAAAAAGGACTTAATCGCATAAAATGCAAAAGCTGTACGCTGATTGTTAAAGTGCTAATTTGGCATGGCTTATTAAAATGTGAGTCCTTATGTTGTTATTATTCCATATGCTAAATGGATGGACAAAAATGCCTAAGGTTAATGGAATTATAATGTTATACATTAAAGGGTAAAATGGTAAAATGTAAATTAAGTTAATAATAAATAAAACAAAGCCAAATGCTCATATTTTTCATGCATATTTCCACCGAATATTGAAGAAAGGAATAGCCATTGAAGCATTTTAGGTTTCGACACAGTCATAGCTCAATTAAGGTATGTTTTGAGCTCGGTTTTTAGTGACTTCTACGTTTTTGTGATCGTTTCTTTGTGCTCTAGCTAGCCCATGCTTTAATTTTAGAATTTGATGGTGATTTTGAGATATGACATTTATGAATGCTTGAGCTTTGTGATAGTTGATGATGAAATATGGAAGATATGTGAAAGATTAACATATTTTGTCTTTGAATTTTTGGTGAAATTGAGTAATTTGCGTTAAATTGTGAGAATAAGAAATTGAAGGACTAAAATGTGAAATAAATGAAATATGTGGGCTTGTATGAACACAAGGAAAATTCAGCTAGGCATGTGTGAGATGAAATTATGTAAATTTGATGATTTTATGAAATAGGGGCTAAAGTGTCGAAATGTGAAAATGTGAGGGCTATTTTGTAAAATGCCCTAAATATGAGTGTTTGGACTAAATTGAATGAATTGGTGATTGAATGAACTAAATTTGAATATGTATAGATCAATAAAAGAGGGATTTGGATCGAGATCGAGGCAAAGATAAAGTGCTCGATTAATCGACCCGTTTTGTTACTTCGACGTCCGAGGTAAGTTCGTGTATAATGCAAATCGTATAATTTATAATCATGTACTATGAAATGAATGAATATGTGATTGATGAATTATTAACGTTAATTGTGAATTTGAGAAATGTGGCACTAAGTGTGCGAAATAGAATTTATACAGTAATGAATGGCACCGTAAAAGTAAATAGAGAAAGTATTGACTATACTGATTGGCACTGTGTGTGCGATACCGAATCAAGTTCAGTTTGTTATAGAGGCACTAAGTGTGCGATGTTATTTAAGCTTTGGCTATGAATTGGGCACTAAGTGTGCGATTGAATTGAAGAGATAATGAAGATTGATCGTAATGTGGTATCGAGCATTGAGTAGCAAAATTGGTTGTAAACTAGGTGTTGGCAAAGGTATATATGAAACCTAAGTGGTTGATAAATTTGAAAGTAGATGAATGGATGGTTAACTGAGTATTGGATATAATTGAGCATGTGTATCTTTGTTAAATTATCTATGTGATGGTTTAATTTGTATGTTGATTTGATGCAATGAGTTAATTGTATTATATTACGAACTTACTAAGCTTTAGAGCTTACTGTGTGAAGTGTTTCTCTGTTTTGCAGTGTATTTAAAGTTAGCTCGGATCCGGGGATCGTCAGCGACTCAATCACACTATCGGCTATCTATTTTGGGAATTTTGGAAGATGTATATATATGGTATATGGCATGTATAGGCTAGTAGATATGGTATATTTTGAGATGTTTGGATATTTCCATGTGATATGGCTAGATAAGTTAATGAATTTGGTATATGCTTTGGGTTTGAATGAAGGATTATCAAGATGTGTATGTGTGTCCTAAGTGAATGATCTTATAATATGTTTTGGTAATATGGAGATGAAATGTTTATGCTATGATTTGGTTGAGATTAAATGGTGCATAAATTACATGTTTTGATATATAGTTGATAATTTGGATTGGTATGTTAGATGGAATTGTAGAGGATGATGATTGATGCTATTAAGAGATTCAATTTCAGTATGTTTTGGTATGTTTGAATGCCAATTAGGATATGAAATGGTATTGATTATTGCATGTAGGTATGACCCAAGTGTGGGTGGCAAATTTGGCCTTGCAAATGGCCTATAATTGCCCACACGGTTGAGCACACGGGCGTGTGGCTCAACCGTGTCATTTGAGTTTGCAAATTAAAACAACTCAGGCTCGACCACGGGCTGGACACACGGGCGTGTGACCGGCCGTGTGATGCAAGTCAGGCTCGACCACGGGTGAGGCACACGGGCGTGTCTCAGGCCGTGTGGACAAGTCAGTATGTATGCCCTGTTTTGCCACGACTTGGAAATATGGGTGTGTCCGAGGCCGTGTGCCTACCCACACGGGCGTGTGGCCTCTGTAGCTTTGAAAAATGTTTAATTTCTAGAAATTTTTGTATGTGTTCGGTTTAGTCCCGATCCATTTCTAACATGTGTTTAAGGTCTTGTAGACCTCATTAAGGGACTATATGTGTATAATTTGTTATGTTTGAATGATGATATACTTTGTGTTGTAAGATGTTAGTAAATGTTCCAGATTGATCGGTAATGCTTCCTAACCCTAGACTGGCGACGTTTCGGGCTAGGGGTGTTACATTACGTGTTCCATATTCTAGTGCAGTGGGATATCTCATGTATGCTATGGTTTTCTCACATCCAGATTTATCACATGCAGTTAGTGCAGTTCGTAGATACATGGAAAATCCTGGCAAAGAAAACTAGAAAGCAGTTCAGTGGATTTTCAGATACTTATGAGGTACTACTGATGTTTGCTTATAGTTTGGAAGAACTAGAGATGGAGTCATTGGATATGTTGATTCTGGTTTTGCTGAAGACCTTGATAAAAAATATCTCTCATAGGGTATGTCTTTATAATTGAGGGTTGCGCATTCAGTTGGAAAGATACTTGGCAAACTACAGTTGTTTTGTATACTACTGAAGCTGAGTACATGGCGATTACTAAGGCTTGTAAAAAAGCTATATGGTTAAAAGGACTCTTTGGTGAACTCGGTAAGGACCTTCATATCAAGACAGTGTTTTGTGACAGTCAGAATGCCATCTGCCTTACGAAGGATCAAATGTTTCATGAGAGGATAAAGCACATTGATGTTCGGTACCATTTTGTGCGTGATATTATTACTTATGGTGATATTGTTGTGAGCAAAGTTAATACTCGTGATAATCCTGTAGATATGATGACTAAGGTACTTTCTATAACCAAGTTTGAGCATTGCTTGAACTTGGTTGGTGTTCATTGTTGAAGAATACCCTTTAAGGGGTTTCGTGGAAGAGGTGCAGAACTTGTTTGTTGAGAGTTCGTGGTGAAGAATTTGTTCATTAAGAATTCGTGTCAAAGTGGAGATTATTAGAGTTGAGTGACTCGAATCCTTGTTAAAAAAAATATAGTGGTAAAATAAAATAAAAGTAAAATCCATATAAAACTATACTTCTTTTATTTTACATTGATTAGAATAAGGTTTTTCAACATTACTACACTTCATCTATTTGACATTGATTAGAATAAGGTTTTTTCAACCTATAAATAGATGTAGTCTAAACTTCTCTTGTATCATTCGAATTCGACATTAGTGAATTTTCTTCTCCTCTGCCCGCGGTTTTTCCTGAAAGGGTTTTTCACGTAAAATCTATGTGCTTTATTTTTGTTTTTCTTATTACTTTACGATCATTCTTGATTGCAATTATCGACGTTAGTTCAACATTTTTAACATGTTTTTATGTTGTAAAATAATATTAAAGAGGTCAACAAGTCAAAAGTACTTTATCATGTAACAAGAAGGCCATTTTTAACAATAAACTATCAATTAAAAGGTCCCATCATCATCTCATCACCACAAGTCTAGAAGTTACTCTAATATTTAATTCCTGATGGATTCAAAACATCTAATTTATCCTTCCGATGAAAAATTACCATTTTACCCTATTCTCGTATTTTTACCTGATTAGGCGAAATATAGTCCAGTTGGCATAAATTGCCTTTTAAAAATACTTCTCAATAATATAAAATTAATTAATCCATCAAAAATTCAAATTTCTCATATCAAAATTCTAATGAATTCATCAATATAACAATGTACAATAAATCGAGAATTTTTTGGGTATTATAACTCTCCCCTCTTTATAAAATTTCGCCCTCGAAATTTACTTGAGTTAAAAAGTTGCAAATATTGTTGTGTCATTATTTGATCACATTACCAAGTGGTGTCTTCAAATTTATGATTGTGCCATAATATTTTAACTAACAAAACCTTCTTATTCTTGAGCTCTTTCATCTCTTGAGCTAAAATTTTCATTGGCAGTTCCTCATAGGTCAAATCAAGTTGAATTTCCACTTTCTCAGGAGCTATGACAAGAGAAGGATTGGAACTATACTTCCTCATTATAAAGACATTGAAGATATTTTGAATCTTTGACAACTCAGGAGACAATGCTAGTCGATACGCTACCAGTCCAACAAATTCCAATACTTCATACGATCCACGGAATCTTGAACTTAATTTTCCTTTCCATCCAAATCAGAGCATTTTCTTCCAATGTGACACTTTTAAGAATAATTTGTCTTCTGCATTATACTTAATGTTTTTTTCTTTTTAAGTTTGCGTAAGACTTTTGATAGTTGAAAGCAACTTCCAACCTTTCGCGAATAATTTGCACTTTATCTTTCGTTTCTTGAACCAACTCGTGTCCCATAACTTACTCTCACTCAGCTTTTCCAACATTAGGGAGTCCTGCACTTCCTCCCTTATAATCCCTCATAAGGTGCAATTTGGATGCTAGACTAATAACTGTTGTTGTAGGCAAATCCAACCAACAGTAGGTATCTTTCCCAACTTCCCTTGAACTTGATTATACAACTTCTCAGCATATCTTTAAGAATTTATATCACTCTTTCAGATTGGTTGTCCGTTTGAGGGTGAAAAGAAATACTAAAGTTCAAACGTGTACTCAAGGCTTCATGCAACTTGCTATAAAATCTCGAAGTAAATCTTGGATCTTGATCAGAAATAATAGATGATGGCACACCATGCAGTCTCACAATATCGACAAGGTACAGTTCAACGAGTCTCTCTAAGGAATAATCAACTCTAACAAGTATAAAATGAGTTGAATCAGTCAATCTATCAACAACAATCCAGATTGAATCATTTTTCCTTGGTGTCAAATATAATCCAACCAAAAAATCCATAGTGATGCGCTCTCATTTCCATTTAAGGATTGAAATGGGTTGCAACAATCCAGAAGGGGCCTGATGGAGCTGCTTTGACTTGCTGACATGCTAAGCATCTAAATACAATTTTCGTTATGTTTATTTTCATTGTAACACCCCAAACCCGACCCATGCGTTATGACCGGATCTGACATGTCACATGAGAAAAAAAAACATGTTAAATCCTTTTTATTAGTACTAAAATAGGTATTATTTTGTTATAGTCAAGAAAACAAGTTTGATTTGAAATATTTGATAAAGTACTACTAACTTCGAAGGTTGATTGATAAATCGATAAATTGAACTAGAGATCTTATAAACCATGACTTTTGAAAATATTGTTGATAATTCGAAAGAGAATCCAAGTTAAATTATTTGTACATATTTATTATGAAAACCGTTTATTAATCAATTTTGGAAAACCGTTATTTATGATTTTAGAAAAGTCCCCATTTAAAATAATGCAAGAAAAATAATAAGTATGGCTAAACATAAAACCAAATAAAAATATCCCAGAGGCCTTATTACAACTTTAAAACCCGAAATAATAAAAGCAACGAAATAATACGGAAAAGACGTTTACTAATGTCCGAAAATAACATTCCAAAAGTATGGCCTCCACCGAGTCATCCATGGCCTCAAGTCCTCATCACTGAGCATTACCTACAAGGGTTAAGAAAAAGGGGGAGTGAGTTACAAGAACTCAGTGTATAATCCCCTTACCGTCATCCACTGGGCCTGAACCCATATAACAATATCTTAGGCCTAAGCCCATTTACAGAAAAGTATTTAAAATGACATGTATGCAACCCAACCCATCCATCCATCACACCCCCGACCAGCAAATCACACCTGTGGGGATCAAGTAAACTCACCCCGCCGCTCACGCCAATTCGCAAGCAAGTTACCATTTAATTCGCAGGCAAGATGCCATTTAATTCGCAGGCAAGATGCCATTTATAATATATTTTTATTGTGGCCAAGCCATCGAAATCATAATGAAACATAATAACAAACATTTTTGTGGCAATGCCACCGGGCTACACTTCTCTTCAACATTTTTCCCATCCCATGCAAAATTATGTAAATACAACATACATAATAAAGCATAATATCCAAAAATATAAACAACAATCATTAATTCAGAGATTTATTACGGTAAATCGGCCAATTATAGAACTTTGTAAATCGGTCCACTAAAGCATTCTAGCATTTTGGCCCCATAGGGGCATTTTAGTAAATCGGCCCGTAGGGGCATTTTCGTAATTCGGCCCATAAGGGCATTTTCATAATTCGGTAATTTTACCCACTAAGGGTAATTCGGTAATCTCGCAACCCAGGGGTATTTGGGTAATTTACCCTCCAAGGGTATTTTGGTAATTTCGCAACCCAGACTTAACTACTAATGTGGGGCATAAAAATTGAAACTGTCCATCTGCGTCATATTGACTAAACTGACTATAACTTGAGTTAGAAAACTCGAAATTTAGTTCCGTAAATTTTCCTTGAAACTAGACTCATATATCTTCTTACTAAAATTTTTATATAATTTTTGGCTTATTAATTTAGTACAGTTTATTCATTAAAATTTCCCTTGTTTCACTGACCAATGGTTCTGACCTCTCTTACCCGAAATTCAAATATCTCACTGTACAGTTTTCATATGTTGCTCTCACTTATTTCTATTGAAAATGGGCTCACTAAGGAATCTATACATATAAATTATAACTCATAATTCACTTTGTACAATTTTAAATGATTTTTTCAAGACAGAATAGGGAACCACGAAGTCATTCAGAACCAGTCTCACTAAAATTAAAATATCACAGAATATAAAATCCCTCTTACTACTCTGTTTCTTGAATTTAAAAATAGACACAGTAAGCTTTAATTCTATATCTTATTCGATTTCTAATTCCTTTTCTCCTATTTTTCGTGATTTTTCAAAATCACGTCACTGCTGCTAACCAAAACTGTTTCATTGCAAAATATGGTTACCACTACGAACATACGCACGCCCGAGTGGTCACGGATGCCGGTTTCTAGTTTTCTTCGGTATTTCGACCGAATCACAGAACATTTCATGCAAACATTTAGAGAGGTGTGAGATTACACACCATTTCAAACATGTATTCAGAAGGGTACGGGATTACACACCTGGTTTGGATTTCCTAAAGAACCACTCTTCGTTGACCCTAGAACAATACCAACCAAAAGTTAGCCTCGGATTTCCAAAAGATTTCATACCCAACGTATTACTTATACTTGAATCACTTACCACTACGTGATCTCCCTCTACGGAGTCCCGATAATCAACCCCGCCTTCTGACTACCACCACACGCTCCTTTACTGCAACTGATGTTAACGATCCTCACCCTTTGATTATCAAAAGAATCGGCAAAAGAGTGTTTCGGCTTAACTTAACTCAGAGAAAAGTCAAATGGAAGAAAAGATTCGACACAACATCAAAACGTAAGAACCACTATTCGGTTTTGGGACACACTACAATGGAAACCGAAAGATGAGAAGAATGGAATCAACCACTTGAAGATTAGGAGGGAAAAAGAAGTAGGGGTTTCGGCCAAGAAGAGATTTGCAACACACGGCTCAAGTTGTACTAGCTAGAATTGGATGAAAAGAGAGAAAAGATGAGTAGAAGGAACACTATAGAAGAAGAGGGGATTTCGGCAAGGAGGAAATGTAACCAAAAGAAACAAAATATTAGGTAAAGAAAAAGTGACCCAAAAAAAAAGTGAAAATACAAGGGAGAGCTAGAGAAATTCGGCTCCCCCCCCCCCCCAAAACCATGTATCATCTTTACCAAAAGATGAGTGTTGACCCCAAAATATTCTTTCCAAAACATCCTCCACATAATAGGCCAACATGTTCCCTTCTCTTACCTTTTTCCTTCATTTTCCCTAGTCTTCCTCCTTACCATATTCCTTAGCCATCTTTCCATCAATAAAAAGTCTTTCTTACCATAATAAAGTCATGGCCGACACATGGAAGAGAAGCACAAAAATTAATCAAAAATGCAATAGATGGGATTCGAACCTCAGACCATTAGTACACTCCACAAGCCACTTTCCACCTTTACCAATAGACTCCTTGTGCTAGCAAAATGCACACTTATTTCCTTAAGCATTGATGTCCCTTACCTATCTCTCCTTAAAGTGCTTAAACACGAAAATTTTACTAAGGCCCAACTTGAACCCGGAACTTCCTAGGACCCCGTAACTTTTCAAAATCACCTTCCTAATAAGTCCCACTTGAAATAATGCCGTTCTCAAATTCTCATAAAATTAAAACGCTTCTACGCTCAAGGTCCAATGGACCCAATCCTATTAGGCCCAATTTCGGGTCGTTACATTCATATAGACCACTAGTAATGTGGTTTTAGATCATTCGAGACCATTCAAGACACATAGTTATAATATTATATAACTTCCAAACAATTTAAAGCAAAAAAAAAAAAAAGAAACTATAACTTCAAAAATGATTGTAACAGCCCGATTTTGGGTCTAGTCAGAACAGTGGTTTCAGGATCACAAATCCGACGCAGTAAAATTTATTTTTATTATATTTTTATGGTCTACAGTTTTATAGAATGATTTCGTGAAACTTTCGTTCGAAAATTTTGACGTTTGGGCACTCAATTTAATTAAAAGGACTAAATTGAAAAAGGTGCAAAATGTGTGTTCTAGAAGCTAGAGGTGTCTAATTGCTATGAAATTTTAAATTAGAGGCCCTTATACGGTAATTAGGCCGTTATGCTTTAGTATGGACAAAAATAGGCATGGTTAGTGAAAAATTTCAAAGTTTAGGTGAAGGGCATTTTGGTAGTCTAGTAAATAAAGCCAAAATAACTAAATAAAAGTCTTCATCTTAATCAATTTAGTCCCCCATGGCCGAATATTGCAAGAGAAGACATGCTAGGGTTTTGGCCACTTTCAAGCTCGATTGTAAGTCCATTCTAGTCATGTTTTTAATGATTTTTATGTTTTTGAGAACCTTGTAACCTTATCTAGCTTTTCCAAGGTCTATTTTGAAGTATTGTCAAAGTCTAAAATTTTACACATGATAGATATTTGTGTATTTTGATGTCTAATGGTGGAAAATGTATGTTTGGTGTTAGATAAATAACATTTACTAGGTGATTTTTGATGAAAACGTCAAAAAGGACTTATTTGTAAAAGTTGTAAAATATGTAGTAGAAGTGTTATTTAATGAAAAATATGGGTTTTTATGAGTATGAAGATGGTTCGGCTAGGCTTGGGTTTTGAAGAAATTGACTATATTTCATTTTACGAGCCTAGGGACTAAAGTGTAAAAAGTTGAAAAGTTAGGGAAAAAATGTAATTTTTGCCATAATGTGTTTTTGGGATTAAATTGAATAATGTGATAATTGAATAAGCTAAATTTGATATTATAGATCAAGAAAGACGAGGTTCTGACCTAGACCGAGGAAAGAACAAGATTATGGACTAAATTAAACAATTATCCATTTTGTACCGAGGTAAGTTCTATGTTAAAAATAAGCTTTAGAATAATTGTATCTAAATGCTTTAATATTGCATGAATTGTATGTTTCATTTTGTGAATGAGTATAATCCTACGAACGAGTCCGAAGACGAATCGACAAGCAAGAAATCCCGTTTGAACCTTAGGAATAGGTTAGGATACAAGTGACATGTCACTAGGGTCATTATGTGTTATGTGATTATGTGATCTGGGTGTTGGTCTCGTACGTCCTACCGGTGGCTGAGTATATCGGCATATGTTGCGGATACTTGACAGCTTGTGTGAGCAGCACCGTGTAGCTACGTCTTGACTGACAGCTTGTGTGAGCAGGCCCGTCGATAGCTCGAGAGAGAGCGATTATGTGATATGAGACTTAGGTAGCTTTGGCTACATATGTGGCACTTAGTACGCAAATTTTCCCGAGTATCCGACATTGCTATTCCGAGTGGTTCACGGGTATGTCAAAGATGAGAATATGTGTAAGTTCATTTCGAGATCGCTCAGGTATGTACATAAAGCTCATGTTTAATAAATATGTGAAATGATGAATATGAGGTAAGTTTTTGTGATGGAATAGATTATGATCATGAGACCATGGTAAGTCTACATTTAATTATGTTATAATAATTGAATGTTATATGCATGGTAAGGTGGCTTATTTTTTGCATACAAGCTTACTAAGCTATATAGCTTACTCCGCTTATTTTCCATACTTTTATAGTGTCGCCAAGCTAACTCGGAATCGGAGATCATCGGAGATTTAGATCACACTATCAAACTCTCATTTTGGGTATTAATGGTCTTAGCATTTTGAATGAATGGCATGTATAGGAACTTGGTCATTTTGTTATATGTGTCATTTACAATGTGGCCAAATGTATTGGCTTATAGTGGTTAATGATTTCATTTTTTATATGGCCATGAATGATGGCTTATGTTGGTAGAGGTATATTTATATGTAGATATCATTCATGAATGTGGAAACTTACATGGCTTGTATTGATAGATCATGATGTTTATGCATGTTAGAGGTTAGCATGTGGATGTGATGTTAAAACCTTGGTTGTGGATGTTTTGGTTGCCTAAGTATGCCATGAATTGTGCCATTGAATTGGTGTAAGTGTAGGTGTAAATGAGGGTGGAAAGTGGCTTGGTAATAGCCTTATTTTTGTCCACACGGGTAGACACACGGGCGTGTGTCTAGGTCGTGTGTGACACACGGTCCGCCCCACGGGCATGTGTTCCGGCCGTGTGTGGTACATGGCCTTGAACACGGGCATGTGCCCCGACCGTGTGAAGTCTTCAACTATTTTATGAAAAATTACGAAAATTAAATTGACCACACGGCCTAGCACATGGGCGTGTGGCACGGCCGTGTGGCACAAGTCAGAGAGCACCCTAAATTGAACACGGCCTGTAGCACGGGCGTGTCTCAGGGTCACACGGGCATGTGACCCTTGTAACATGAAAAATTTTCTAAGTTTTGTAAAATTTTCTAAAGTTCTCAGATTAGTCCGAACCACTTCCAAAGCATGTTTTGGGCCTCGTAGGCTCGTATAAGGGACTTTATGATTGAATATGAATGGTTTTAATTTGGACGCAAATTTATGACTCGAAATTGTGTGAATGCTTGTGTTATAAGTCCGGTAATGCCTCGAGCCCTGTTCTGGCGTTGAATATGGGTAAGGGGTGTTACATTTAGTGGTATCATGTAACAGCCCAGTTTAGATCCTAGTCAGAACAGTGGTTTCGGGACCACAAATTCGAGTCAAAAAATATTTTAATATTATTTTTGGTGTTTACAGTATGTGAATTAAGATGTGTGAAAGTTTCGTGTGAAAATTTTATCGTTTGTGTGCTCGATTTTATAAAAGGTCTTAATCGCGTAAAATGCAAAAGTGGTAATCTAATTGTTAAAGCACTAAATTGCTATGGTCTATTAATTGTGAAGTCCTTAAAATGAAATTTGGCCATTTTAAATTTAGTGGACAGCATAAGCTTTTAATATATAGTTTTTTTTACATTATTTTATAATGATAAAATACTAATTTATGTGTAAAATTATTATTTAATAAAACAAAACATTAAAAATAAAAACAAAAGGCATGCATTATCATCTTGTTGTTGGCTGAAAGTGAGAAGGAAAACACCATTGTTGAAACTTTAAGTTTCGACACCTAGGAAGCTAAATTCGGGTATGTTCTTTGTTCGATTTTTGATATTTTTTACGTTTTTGAGATCGTTGCTTCGAATACTAGTAAACCCATGCTTTAATTTTCGAAATTGATGATGAATTTGATATTTGCCATTGATGTTAGCTTGATGTTTTTGTGGTTTGATGATGAAATATAAATTTTTGTTGATAGATTATTATGTTTAATTAAGTGATTTTTGATAAAAATGTGTATTAAGGATTAAATTGAGAAAAGTGTAAAATTCAAGGTTAAATGTGTGAATAAACTAAAAATATGGGCTGTTAGTAGTATGGGTAGAATTCGGCCTAACAAGGATTTAGTGAAATTTTGTGTATTTTTTATTATTTTGAAATAAGGACTAAATTGAGAAAAATGCGAAATGTTAGGGGCTAAAATGCAAATTGCCCATTTATATGTTCTTGAATGGAAATTGAATGAAATGTTGAATAAGTAAGTTAATTTTGATATTAATTACATTGGCAAAAGTGGAAATCAGATTTGGATCGGGAAAATTAGAAGTTATCGATTAGTCGTTCCGGTCCGTTCGCGTCCGTACGAGGTAAGTTCATAAGTAAATAAATGCTGTTAAATTTAAATGTATATATGTTATATGTGCTGAATTGATCTTTAATAAATATATGTGTATATGCCGAATTGAATTTAGAGTTGGAGAACTAGTTACGAGCTTGAATCGATAGAATTACGACGTCCGAAAAGCCCCATACAAATAATAGGAATAGTTAGGATACATATGTCATGACATAGGATTCCGATATGCGTTATCGTGTAAGACCACGTCTGGGACGTTGGCATCGATTTGAGATTTACGTGTAAGACCATGTCTGGGACATCGGCATCGTATTTGATTTCGTGTAAGACCCTATCTGGGACAGTGGCATCGATATTGATTACATGTAAGACCACGTCTGGGACGTTGGCATTGTACGAGTTTTTTGAGCTATCCAAGTATCCTATTTGATTCTGAACGGTTCAACGGGCATTCCGAGAAATAAATGAGTATATGAATGTGCATCCGAATCAGGTATGTTGCGATGAATATGAATTTGAGCAATAAAAGTGAGTATGATTATGATTAGTTGTTATATGATTTATGTGAAAATGAGTTGTGGATATTAGCTAGTGAACTATGAACAAATGAACCATATAAGAAATGTAGAATTGTAATTGTGTTTTTGCCATATATGATTCAGGTACATATGATTTGTATATGAAATTCTGATATGAAATGTGAGTATGATTCAAATGATGGTATATGTGAAATATAAGATAATGAATGATGTGTTATATATGTTCGTTAAATGAAATTATGGTCCTATGTTTCTGACATGAGAATTATGAAACACGGAACATAGTTTTGATGTGCGATTTGTTATGGTTATTCGGGTTTGGAAGTGTATAAAAAGAAATTGATATATTTTTATGAATAATCTGTAATAAATGACCATGATTCGGTTGGTATGTAATGAAATTGTGAAAGCTTAATTTTATGAATGAGCTAATAGTTGATATATGAATTTTGAAAACATTGTTTATATGTTCATTTATAATTAAGCCTAGTGAAGTTACTTAATGTGGCCTTAAGAAATTACGATTATGATGAATTTATATGTGGTTGAGATTTGTTAAATTCGGCCTAGTTAAATTGAATTATAAACATTATTGAAATGATTTATTTGCTTATGGCTTACTAAGATTTTAAAGCTTACTTTGTGTGTTTTCCTATGTTTATAGATTTTTCGGTGATTTGCTCGGGTTGGAAGTTGGTGGAGATCTCATCACACTATCTAGTATTTGTTTCGGTAATTAAATGCTTTGAGATTGGGTTATGTGGCATTTATATGTAACAGCCCGATTTTTGGGCTAGTCGGAACAGTGGTTTCGAGACCACTAATCCTAGGTTGAGGAAAATTATTTTGGTATTATTTTATACATTATAGCATGATTATAAAGTTGCATGGGAATTTTGATGCCTTAATTTTAGCAATTGTGTGCTTAATTGTGAAAAAGGACTAAATCGCATAAAGTGCGAAAGTTCTATTATATAAGATAGAAGTGTTTGATAGTTATGGAATATTAATGGGGGGTCCTTAAAGTGCAATTAGACCTCCCTAAAGATGATGGCCGGCCAAGGGAACTAGGAGAGAGATAAGAGCATTAAATAAGTCAAAATTTGGTAGTGTTAGGTGATAAAAATGAATAAAATAAGATAAGTAAAAAGAAAGCTATCATCTTTTTCATTTCTCCTCCTCTCCTACCGAAATTTTCAGCAATAAATAGGGTTATTGAAGCTCAAACTATCAGCCAACATATTCTCTAGCAAGTAAGTGATTTTAGAGGTCTTTCTTGATGATTTTTGTATTTTTGGAACCCCCAAAGCTTAAGCTAGCTAATGAGGGGACTAAATTGCAATATGGTTGATAGTATAGGGACTTTCCATGAAAGAGTTTATGTTATTAGCTGAGTTCTTATGAAAGAAAATGAATGTTAGTGAGATGAGAAACAACTTTTGTGAAGGGTGTTGCCATGGAAACACCTAAATAGGACTTGTTTTCAAATTTTGAAATTGTGTAATAAATGCATGAAATAAATGGTTTTGTAAGTTGTTGTAAGAGAAATAAATTTTCAGCTAGGCTTGTTTAATGAGATGATATGGTGAAAAATGATTTACGAGCCTAGGGGCAAAATCGTAATTTTGCCATAGTATAAGGGCAAAATGGTCATTTTTGCCCAAGTAGAGGTTATGATGTATTATGAATATAAAATGATTGAATGAGTGAAATTTTGTTGTTATAGATCAAGAAGAGCGCGGGATTAACCTTGACCGAGGAAAAGGCAAGGTTACGAATTAAACCGCAAATTAACACATTTTGCACCGAGGTAAGTTTATGTGTAAACTATTCATTTCGAATATACATGTAGTTAATAAATGGTGTATTGTGTGAATAGAATTATTCATGATTGAGATGAATTGAATTCAATAGATATTGGGTAATTCTTTTGTGAGTTTAAATTATAGATTAATGGTGGGCTATGTGCGATACCACCGTAATTACTCTTCATGGTGGGCTAAGTGCGATACCACCTTACTATTCATTCACGATGGGCTGTGTGCGATACCATCGTTTATATTGTCATTTGGTGGGATAAGTGCGATACCACCGTAATTATTCTTATTGGTGGGCTATGTGCGATACTGCCCTAATTAAAGATAAATGGTGGGCTAATTGCGAAACCACCGAGTGTTTGGTATTACCATGAATGGTTTATTGTGAAATTTGTGATGTGTTGTTTTATGTGATCATGTGGTGATAAGTGCAGGGATGTATGTTAAATAACATGAGCATTTGGCTTGTGATATGGTTGGAATGTGGTAAGAGATGAATTGAGTAAGCATGATCATGGAATGTGGATTGTTCTTACTTATTATGAAATTCTATTTATTGATTAGCTCATATTATGATGTTTATTGTTTACATGTAAACTTACTAAGCTTAAAGCTTACCCCCTTTCCTTTCCCCTTGTTCTATAGTGTCAAAGAGCCGGGTCGGGATACGAAGATAATTGGAAGATCACCCACACTATCAGCTCATCTCGGTATATCTAGAACTAGGATTTTGAGTATGGCATGTATAGGGGCTAGACTTAGTGAATTGTTTTGTTATTTTGGCCAAGTATGTATTGATTTCCTTAAGGATGAATTGTTTTGTATATTGCCATAGTTGATGGCTCAATATGTTTAAGTTATGAAATATGAGGTTATTTAAGGAAGTATTGTTGCATAAATTGAGTTGCTTGATGATGAGTTGAATGGAAATATGTTGTGTGAACTAGGGTGGCAAAAAGAGCTTGGCAAATAGCCTTGTTTATGTCCACACGGGTAGGCACACGGGCGTGTGTCTAGGCCGTGTGTGACACACGGTCTGTCCCATGGGTGTGTGACTAGGCCGTGTGTCCCCTGCATGTTAGTGTTTCAAGTCAGTGTCGACCACGGGCTAGCCACACGGGCGTGTGCTTAGGCCGTGTGTCCCTTACAAGGTTGCTAACGTCACAAACAGAATGCCCAGGTTTTTACACACGGGCTAGGACACGGGCGTGTCTAGGCCGTGTAGAGTACACGGGCCAAGAACACGGGCGTGTGTCCGGGCGTGTGAAAACCCCTATAGGTTCGAAATGAAAATAAATCCCACACGGGGTAGGGACATAGGCGTGTGCGACCACACGGCCTGCCCACACGGGTGTGTCCCATTTCACACGGGCGTGTGGTCCCTGTTTAGACAAAAATTTTCAAGTACACAAAAGTTCCCGGTTGGGTTTCGATACCCTCCGTATGTTTAGTTAAGGCCTCGTAGGCCCTTAACGAGAATGTTTTGACTATGAAAGAGATGTTTCAAGTTAGAATGAAATTCTATAGACTAAAGTTACATGACCAAGTGAGTTAAGTTCGGTAATGCCTCGTGTCCGATTCTGGCGTAGAACACGGGTAAGGGTGTTACATTTAGTGGTATCAGAGCTATGGTTTAATCAGTTCTCGGACTACCGTAGTGTGTGTTAGAGTCTAGCTATACATGCCATAAGCGTATATTGATAGTGTGGTGACTTCTGACAGATCTAAACTTTGTTTTTATATAGTAAATGGATCCCGGTCGAACGACTACTGATGACGCAGCTAGTAATGTGTCGGCTCCCGCACAAGGGACCGCGCCTGTAGAGAGTGGACCCGAGACTAGGGGTCAAGGAGAAGAGGCTCGGGAGGCCTTTCTCCAAATGATGAGTAATTGGTACACGGAGTATGTACGAGCAAACCCAAATGCCCACCCTGTAACAGCCAGATTTCAGCGCTAGTCGAAATAGTGGTCTCGAGACCACTAATTCGAGGTTGAGGAAAATTATTTTGGTATTATTTTATGCATTATAACATGATTATAAGGTTGCATGGGAATTTTGGTGCCTTAATTTTAGCAATTGTGTGCTTAATTGTGAAAAAGGACTAAATCTTATAAAGTGCGAAAGTTCTATTATATAAGCTAGAAGTGTTTGATAGTTATGGAATATTAATGGGAGGTCCTTAAAGTGCAATTAGACCACCCTAAATATGATGGCCGGCCAAGGGAACTAGGAGAGAGACAAGAGCATTAAATGAGTCAAAATTTGGTAGTGTCAGGTGATAAAAATGAATAAAATGAGATAAGTAAAAAGAAAGCTATCATCTTATTCATTTCTCTTCCTCACCTACCGAAATTTTTAGCAAGAAATAGGGGTTTTGAAGCTCAAACTATCAGCCAACATATTCTCTAGCAAGTAAGTGATTTTAGAAGTCTTTCTTGATGATTTTTGTATTTTTAGAACCCCCAAAGCTTAAGCTAGCTAATGAGGGGACTAAATTGCAATATGGTTGAAAGTCTAGGGACTTGCCATGAGAGATTTTATGTTGTTTGCTGATTTTTTATGGAAGAAAATGAATATTAGGGAGATGAGAAACAACTTTTGTGAAGGGTGTTGTCATGAAAACACCTTTATGGGACTAAGTTGTAAAAGTTGAAATTGTGTAATAAATGCATGAAATAGTCGGAATTTAGAGTAGTTGTAAGAGTAATAAATGTTTAGCTAGGCTTGATTAATGAGGAAATATGATGAAAAATGATTTACGAACCTAGGGGCAAAATCATAATTTTGCCAAAGTATAAGGGCAAAATGGTCATTTTTGCCTAAATAGAGATTATGATGTATTATGATTATAAAATGATTGAATGAGTGAACTTTGTTATTGTAGACCAAGAAGAGTGCGGAATCAACCTTGACCAAGGAAAAGGCAAGGTCACGGATTGAGCCGTTGATTAACACATTTTGCACCGAGGTAAGTTTATGTGTAAACGATGCATCTTAAATATAGATGTTGTTACTTATTGGTGCATTGTATGATTGAGAACACTTATAATTTAAATGGATTGAATGTGGTAGAAAATGAATAAATTTCTTATGGATGTTGAATTAGATATGTAGGTATGGAATATTATCCGTAGTAATGAATGGTGGGCTGTGTGCGATACCACCTTAATTATTCTTGTTGATGGGCTATGTGTAATACCACCTTAATACTTATTCATGATGGGCTGTGTGCGATATCATCGTTTGGTGGGCTAAGTGCGATACCACCGTAAATAATCTCGTTGGTGGGCTATGTGCGATACCACCCCATTAAAGTTAAATGGTGGGCTAAGTGCGAAACCACCAAGTGTTAGGAAATACTATGAATGGCTTATTGTGAAATTGCAATGCGTTGTTTCATGTGATCATGTGGTGATTTGATAAGTGCAGGGATGTATGTTAAATAATGTGGGCATTTGGCTTGAGATATGGTTGGAATGTGGTAAGAGATGAAATGAGTAAGCATAATATTGGAATGTAGAATGTTCGTACTCATTGTGAAATGCTATTTATCGATTAGCAGATATTATGATGTTTATTGTTAACATGTAAACTTACTAAGCTTAAAGCTTACTTCCTTTCTTTTCCCTTGTTTTATAGTGTCAAAGAGCCGGGTCGAGATACGAAGATAATTTGAAGATCACCCACACTATCAGCTCATCTCGGTATATATATAGAATTAGCATTTTGAGTATGGCATGTATAGGGGCTAGACTAGATGAATTGTTTTGTTATTTTGGCCAAGTGTGTATTTGCTCCCTTAAAGATGAATTCTTTTGTATATAGCCATAGTTGATGGCTCATTATTACTAATTTATGCAAAGACAAGGTTATTCATGAATGTGTGTGTTACATAATTGCTTTGCTTAGCAATTGGTCGAATGGATTTAGGTTGTGTGATGTAGGGTGATGAAAAGAGCTTGGAAAATAGCTTTGTTCTTGTCCATACGGGTAGGCACACGGGCGTGGGTCTAGGCTGTGTGAGACACATGGTCAGTCCCATGGGTGTGTGGCTAGGTCGTGTGTCCCCTGCATATTAGTTTTACAAGTCAGTAAGCTCTGTACTAAACACACGGGCAGAGACACGGCCGTGTGTCTCAGCCGTGTAGAAGGCACGGCCAGGGACATGGGCGTGTCCCCAGGCCGTGTGTAGTCTGCACCTGAATTTGGAGTTTAATTCGCAACATGGTCGAAGGACACAGGCGTGTGACTGGCCATGTGATGCTAGTCAGAGGCGACCACGGGCCAGGCACACGGGCGTGTGACAGGCCGTGTGATTCAAGTTAGTGTCGACCACGGGTGTCGAACACGGGTGTGTGGCATGTGACACGGGCGTGTCTCTCTCTCCACACGGGCGTGTGGCCCTGGTAAAGTAAAATTTTTATAAGTTTTCAAAAGTTCTCGGTTTGATCTCGAGGCCCTCCGTTTGCATGATTTAGGCCTCGTAGCCCATAATAAGAATGTTATGGATGTGAATGAATAGTTTTAATTTGGAAATGAAATTTGATAGCCCAGTGTTGTATGTTCAAACGAGATAAGTCCGGTAATGCCTTGTACCCGATTCTGACGTTGAATACGGGTAAGGGGTGTTACATTTAGTGGTATCAGAGCAATTGTTTAGTCGGTTCTCGGACTACCGTAGCGTGTTAGAGTCTAGCTATACATGCCATAAGTTTATATTGATAGTATGGTGACTTCTGACAAATCTAAACCTTGTTTTTATATAGTAAATGGATCCCGATCGAACAGCTACTGATGACACAGCTAGTAATACGCCGGCTCCCGCGCAAGGGACCGCGCCTATAAACAGTGGACCCGAGACTATGGATCGAGGAGAAGAGGCCCGGGAAGCCTTTCTCCAAATGATGAGTAATTGGTACACGGAGTATGTACGAGCAAACCCTAATGCTCAACCTCCTCCACCCCCTCCTATACCTCAGCCACTTCCAGTGGCTCCTCAAGGTATAGATTTAGTGAGGATGACCAAACACCCGGTAGACAAGATTCGGAAGCAAGGGGCTGAGGAGTTCAGAGCTAATATAGACGATGACCCTGAGAGGGCGGAGTTCTGGCTTGAGGACTCGATGAGGGTATTTCATGAACTCTCCTGCACACCTAAGGAGACCTTAAAATGTGCCGTGTTATTGCTAAAGGACTCGGCCTATCGTTGGTGGAAGACGCTAACTTCCGTGGTTCCAAGAGAGAGGGTAACCTGGGACTTCTTTTTGGAAGAATTTCGAAAGAAGTATATAAGTAAGAGGTTTGTGGACCAGAAACGGAAAGAATTCCTTGAACTGAAGCAAGGAAGAATGACTGTGGCAGAATATGAGGGCGAATTTGTTAGGTTCAGCAAGTATTCACAAGAATGTGTGTCTACAAAAGCTATCTTGTGCAAGAGGTTTGAAGATGGGTTGAATGAGGATGTTAGACTGCTAGTTGGGATTTTGGAGTTAAAAGAGTTTGTAGTGTTGGTTGACCGGGCATGTAACGCCGAAGAACTGAATAAGGAAAAGAGGAAAGCTATGAGTGAGGCCTGAGATGCGAGAAAAAGGCCAACGAGTAAACCATACCAAGCTCAATCGAAGAGGTCCAAGGAAATGAACCCTCGGACGACAGCGCCAGTTGTACATTCACATCGAGATCGAGGTAACCCATACCCAGGCTCGAGAGTTCAAGCCACTTGATGGCAAGTGTGGGCAATTCGAAGTCCAAATCGGAGTGTCCAACTTGTGGTAGGCAGCACACTGGGGAGTGTTGGGGGAATAACCGAAACTGTTACAAGCGTGGTTCGCCTGATCATTTCATCCGAAATTGTCCTGAGAGGGATGACGAGGAAATGAAGCAAGAGATAAGATCAAGCAATGTATCTTCGAGGGGTAGACCAAAAAAGAATCTGGGAGGAGGGACTAGTAGTAGAGGTACGCCTCGAGACTCTACTATGAGACCGGAGGGTCAGGCACCTGCAAGGACTTATGCCATTAGCGCTCGCGAAGAAGCATCGTCTCCAGACGTGATAACGGGTACTTTTTCTCTTCATGACACCTCTGTTATTACTTTCATTGATCCGAGGTCTACCCATTCTTACAATTGCATGAAACTGACATCTAGTATGAGCATGATTGTTGAGTTTACAGAATTTGTAGTAAAGGTGTCAAACCCGTTAGGCAAGCATGTGCTAGTTGACAAGGTGTGTAAGAATTGTCCTTTGACAATTAGAGGTCATTGTTTTCTGGCAAATCTTATGTTGTTGCCGTTTGATGAATTTGACTTGATTCTTGGTATGGATTGGTTGACGACTCATAATTTTTTAGTGAACTGTGGTAGCAAGTTTATTGAATTGAAATGTGAAAATGGAGATGTCATTCGGGTTGAATCAGATAAATCAGATAGTTTGCCTATGATAATTTCAACTATGGTAGCCGAGAAATACTTGAAGAAAGGATACGAGTCCTATCTCGTCTTTGTGTTGAATACTCAAGAGTCAGAAGTAAAGATTGAATTAGTGCCAGTAGTATGCGAATATCTAGATGTGTTTCCGGAAGAGTTACCCGGGTTACCTCCAGTTAGAGAGGTCGAGTTTGGGATTGAGTTAGTTCCGGGAACGACACCTATCTCGGTTTCTCCGTATAGGATGGCACCATTGGAGTTGAAAGAATTGAAGGTTCAGTTGCAAGAGTTAACGGACAAGGGTTTTGCAAGACCGAGCTATTCACCGTGGGGTGCTCCGGTAATTTTTGTGTAGAAGAAAGATGGGTCGATGAGATTATGCATAGACTACAGACAGCTCAATAAAGTGACCATGAAAAATAAGTATCCTTTGCCAAGGATAGACGACTTATTTGACCAACTGAAGGGAGCTACAGTGTTCTCGAAGATAGATTTAAGGTCTTGTTATTATCAGTTGAGGGTTAAAGAGTAAGATGTGTCGAAAACTGCATTTCGGACGAGGTTTGGCCATTATGAGTTTCTTGTCATGCCATTTGGTTTAACGAATGCTCCTGCGATTTTCATGGATTTGATGAATCATATCTTCTGACCGTACTTGGACAAGTTTGTAGTCGTTTTTATTGACGACATATTAGTCTATTCTCGGGATGAGAGTGAACATGCAGAGCATCTGAGAATTGTTTTGCAGACTTTAAGAGACAAGCAGTTGTATGCTAAATTTAGCAAGAGTGAGTTTTGCGTCCGAGAGGTCGGATTCCTGGGACACATTGTGTCAGGTGATGGTATTAGAGTTGATCCGAGTAAGATCTCGGCTATTGTAGAGTGGAAACCGCCAAGAAATGTATCGGAAGTTAGAAGCTTTTTGGGTTTAGCGGGGTACTATAGACGGTTCGTGAAGGGATTCTCCATGATTGCTACCCCGATGACGAAACTGTTGCATAAAGATGTTAAGTTTGAATGGACTAAAAAATGTCAATAGAGTTTCGAAAGATTGAAAACATTGTTGGCTGAGGCGCTGATTTTAGTGCAACCTGAGTCGGACAAGGAGTTTGTGGTATAAAGTGATGCATCATTTAATGGACTTGGCTGTGTGTTGATGCAAGAGGGTAAGGTAGTAGCTTACGCCTCGAGACAGCTAAAACCGCACGAGAAGAATTATCTGACTCATGATTTGGAGTTGGCTACAATTATTTTCGCATTAAAGATTTGGCGACATTATTTATATGGTTAGAAGTGTCGAATCTTCACCGATCATAAGAGTTTGAAATACTTAATGTACTAAAAGGATTTGAATTTACGACAACGACGGTGGCTTGAATTATTGAAAGACTATGAGCTAGTAATTGATTACCATCTGGGGAAAGCGAATGTGGTTGCGGATGCCTTGAGTAGGAAATCCCTGTATGCTTTGAGAGCTATGAGTACTAGCTTAGCGTTGTCTAAGGATAGTGCCACATTGGCCGAGTTGAGGGCTAGGCCGCTATTTATTCAAGAGATATGTGAGGCTCAAAAGATTGATAATGAGATGCAAGCTAAGAGAGCTAAGTGTGAATCGGGAAATAATGCTTATTTTAGGGTGAGTTCGGATGGTTTTTTGATGTTTCCTGACAGGATTTGTGTACCTAGAGATGATGAGTTGATCCGAAAAATTTTACATGAAGCACACAGTGGTTACTTGTCAGTACATCCCGGTAGCACGAAAATGTATAATGATCTGAGGAAATTTTATTGGTGGCCGGGTATGAAAAGAGACATCTCTGAGTTTATGACAAGATGTTTAATCTGCCAACAAGTAAAAGCCGAGCATCAAGTAACATCGGGACTACTTCAGCCGGTGAAGGTTCCCAAGTAGAAGTGGGATTGGATCACCACGGATTTTGTGACGGGGTTTCCTATGACTCCGAAAAAGAAAGATGCTGTGTGGGTTATCGTTGATAGACTATCGAAGTCGGCTCACTTTATACCGGTGCATGTTGATTATTCACTAGATAAGTTGGCCGAGTTGTATATTGCTGAGGTAGTGAGATTACATGGAGTGCCTGTATCTATTATCTCGGATAGAGATCCAAGATTTACTTTGAGGTTTTGGAAGAAGTTGCAGGAGGCCTTGGGTACAAGGTTGAATTTTAGTACTGCATTCCATCCTCAAATTGACGGCCAATCTGAAAGAGTGATTCAAGTTCTTGAGGATATGCTCCGATGCTGTGTGTTAGAATTTGAAGGTAGTTGGGAAAGATACCTAACTTTGGTTGAGTTTGCCTACAACAACAGTTATCAGTCGAGCATACGGATGGCTCCGTACGAGGCCTTGTATGGTCGCAAATTTTGGACTCCCTTGTATTGGACCGAGCTTAATGAGAAGCAAATTCATGGGGTTGATCTAGTTAAGGAAACCGAGGAGAAAGTGCAAGTGATCCGTAATAGTCTAAAAGCCACATCGGACCGACAAAATTCGTACGCGGATTTGAAAAGAAAAGAAATTGAGTTTCAAGTGGGCGACAAGGTATTTCTGAAAGTTTCCCCGTGGAAGAAAATATTGAGATTTGGTCGAAAGCGCAAATTGAGTCCACAATTCATAGGGCTGTATGAAATTACCGAAAGGATTGGGCCAGTGGCATATCGGTTGGCTTTACCGGTAGAGTTAGAGAAAATACACAACATGTTTCATGTATCGATGTTGCGGCGATATCGTTACGATCCTTCATATGTAATCCCTCCATCGAAAATTGAGATACGATCGGACATGACTTTTGAAGAGGAGCCGATTAAGATTATGGCTAGAGAGGTGAAACAGTTAAGGAATAAGCACATAGCCTTAGTAAAAGTGTTATGGAAAAAACACGGTGTGGAAGAAGCTACTTGGGAACCGGAAGAAGCCATGAGAGAACAATATCCAAACCTTTTTACCGGTAAGATTTTCGAGGGCGAAAATCTCTAAGGAGGGGAGAGTTGTAACAGCCCGATTTTAGGGCTGTCAGAATAGTGATCTCGGGACCACTAATCCGAGGTTGAGGAAAATTATTTTGGTATTATTTTATGCATTATAACATGATTATAAGGCTTCATGGGAATTTTGATGCCTTAATTTTAGCAATTGTGTTCTTAATTGTGAAAAAGGACTAAATCGCATAAAGTGCAAAAGTTCTATTATATAAGATAGAAGTGTTTGATAGTTATGGAATATTAATGGGAGGTCCTTAAAGTGAAATTAGACAACCCTAAAGATAATGACCGACCAAGGGAACTGGGAGAGAGACAAGACCATTAAATGAGTCAAAAGTTGGTAGTGTGAGGTGATAAAAATGAATAAAATAAGATAAGTAAAAAGAAAGCTATCATCTTTTTCATTTCTCTTCCTATCCTACCGAAATTTTCAGCAAGAAATAAAGGTTTTGAAGCTCAAACTATTAGCCAACATATTCTCTAGCAAGTAAGTGATTTTAGAGGTCTTTCTTGATGATTTTTGTATTTTTGGAACCCCCAAAGCTTAAGCTAGCTAATGAGGGGACTAAATTGCAATATGGTTGAAAGTCTAGGGACTTTCCATGAGAGATTTTATGTTTTTTCTGAGTTTTTATGGAAGAAAATTAATGTTAGGGAGATGAGAAACAACTTTTGTGAAAGGTGTTGTCATGAAAACACCGTTATGGGACTAAGTTGTAAAAGTTGAAATTGTGTAATAAATGCATGAAATAGTTGGAATTTAGAGTAGTTGTAAGAGTAATAAATGTTTAGCTAGGCTTGATTAATGAGGAAATGTGATGAAAATGATTTACGAGCCTAGGGGCAAAATCGTAATTTTGCCAAAGTACAAGGGCAAAATGGTCATTTTACCTAAATAGAGATTATGATGTATTATGATTATAAAATGATTGAATGAGTGAACTTTGTTATTGTAGACCAAGAAGAGCGCGGAATCAACCTTGACCAAGGAAAAGGCAAGGTCACGGATTGAGCCGTTGATTAACACATTTTGCACTGAGGTAAGTTTATGTGTAAACGATGCATCTTAAATATACATGTTGTTACTTATTGGTGCATTGTATGATTGAGAACACTTACAATTTAAATGGATTGAATGTGGTAGAAAATGAATAAATTCCTTATGGATGTTGAATTAGATATGTAGGTATGGAATATTATCCGTAGTAATTAATGGTGGGCTGTGTGCGATACCACCTTAATTATTCTTGTTGGTGGGGTATGTGTGATTCCACCTTAATACTTATTCACGATGGGCTGTGTGCGATATCATCGTTTGGTGGGCTAAGTGCGATACCACCGTAAATAATCTCGTTGGTGGGCTATGTGCGATACCACCCCATTAAAGTTAAATGGTGGGCTAAGTGCGAAACCACCGAGTGTTAGGTAATACTATGAATGGATTATTGTGAAATTGCAATTCGTTGTTTCATGTGATCATGTGGTGATTTGATAAGTGCAGGGATGTATGTTAAATAATGTGGGCATTTGGCTTGTGATATGGTTGGAATGTGGTAAGAGATGAAATGAGTAAGCATGATCTTGGAATGTAGAATGTTCTTACTCATTTTGAAATGCTATTTATCGATTAGCAGATATTATGATGTTTATTGTTAACATGTAAACTTACTAAGCTTAAAGCTTACTTCCTTTCTTTTCCCTTGTTTTATAGTGTCAAAGAGCCGGGTCGGGATACGAAGATAATTGTAAGATCACCCACACTATCAGCTCATCTCGGTATATATATAGAATTAGCATTTTGAGTATGGCATGTATAGGGGCTAGACTAGATGAATTGTTTTGTTATTTTGGCCAAGTGTGTATTGGCTCCCTTAAAGATGAATTCTTTTGTATATAGCCATAGTTGATGGCTTATTATTACTAATTTATGCAAAGACAAGGTTATTCATGAATGTGTATGTTGCATAATTGCTTTGCTTAGCAATTGGTTGAATGGATTTAGGTTGTGTGATGTAGGGTGATGAAAAGAGCTTGGCAAATAACTTTGTTCTTGTCCACACGGGTAGGCACACGGGCGTGTGTCTAGGCCGTGTGAGACACACGGTTAGTCCCATGGGTGTGTGGCTAGGCCTTGTGTCCCCTGCATGTTAGTTTTACAAGTTAGTAAGCTTTGTAGTAAACACACGGGTAGAGACACGACCGTGTGTCTTAGCCGTGTGGAAGGCATGGCCAGGGACATGGGCGTGTACCCAGGCCGTGATGTCTGCACCTGAATTTGGAATTTAATTCGCCACATGGTCGAAGGACACGGGCGTGTGACTGGCCGTGTGATGCTATTCAGAGGCGACCACAGGCCAGACACACGGACGTGTGACAGGCCGTGTGATACAAGTCAGTGTCGACCACGGGTGTCAAACACGGGCGTGTGGCATGTGACACGGGTGTTAATCGTTATGTCAGAGTCTTAATATTTATTATAATGAATGATCTAGCCTAGAAACTAACTGTTACAACTATTGAGGCAAGCGCACCTATCGAACAGTAGTATAGTTTAGTGGCAAGACCGGAATGTCGAACCCAATGGAACCAAAAGTACTAATACTAACTTTCTTTCTATTATTTAGCCTAAGAATTGAAGTGAATTATTGTTTAATTTAAAATTAACTAACTACTAAGCTAAAGACGCTAAGACAAAGAGAATGAATTGGGGAAGTACTTGTGGGAAAAACCAATTGATTAAGACAATACGCAAGGAGGAATCCACCTAGACTTCACTTGTTATCTAACTCTAAACCAGACGATTTATTCACTTGACTTGATCCGTAGGACTCCCTAATTTATATTAATACCTCTCTCGAGGCTACTAACGTCTAACCCTAGGTTGATTAATTGAAATCTCTTTCTAATTAAAACACCTAAGGTTGCATTAACTCGATCTATGGACTCCCATATTAGGTTTGACCCTAATCCGGCAGATTTTTGTCATCCTATCTCTAGGGTTGCGATCAACTCCGCTTAATTATGCTAAATCTACTCTTAAACAGGGACTTTTGCTCCACTGCCTAAGCACATCACTACTTGAATCAATATCCTGAAATATCAAAACAAGAATTAAGAACACATAATTAAGAACAAATCAAGTATTTATCATATAGTTTAGAAAACAATAACAAGATCCGTCTTAGGTTTCATCCCCCTCAGGTATCTGAGGGTTTAGTTCATAATCATAAAAATATACATCTCAGAAGAAAAGATAAAACAAAACATAAGAAAAACCCTAAAACCCCCTGAAGAAATTGAAGAGAAGATCTTCCGTCTTGAGTATGACTCCGGCTTCTTGAGATGAATCAATTGGCTTTCTTCGAGTAAATCCTACGATTCTGACCTCTCCGGCTTGGCTCCTTGGCCTAGCTGGACGCCCCCTAAAGGTTGGCCTTTAGGGTGTTTATATAGGCTTTTGGAATGTGTTTCTTTGCCTCTAAGTAGCCTAATCCGAATAAAATTCTTCTTTTCCACGGCAGGGACACGCCCATGGCACACGCCCGTGTAAGTCGAGTTGTAGGCCGTGTTTGAGCCTACTAAAGGGGCACGGTCGTGTGGTGAAACCCCAGGCCGTGTTGATTTCTCTCTTTGGCCCATTTGGCCCTTTTTAAGCTCGTTTCTCGTTCTTTTCATCCTCCTATGCTCTCCTGAGTATAAAACATGAAATTAAAGGATTAAGAGCACCAAATTCCATAATTCAAGGGATAAACCATCCAAAAGCATGCTAATTGTGGGATTAAAATATGTTACTATTACGATTTATCAAATACCCCCACACTTAAGCTTTTGCTTGTCCTCAAGCAAAATTCTCAACTCACAATTAAAACGAACTTCCTCAATTCATGATATTCATCAATAGTGTTTCATCATAATTCATAGATAATTCGTACATGGATAATTTAACCAAAAAGGTTCCTAAAGATTCAAACAATCAAAGTCACATATTTTTGTAGCATGAAAACATAGGTGTTTCCCCTCATCTAATTACTTCTAATTCAAAATCGACAAAAATTGACATCTTCACTAAAGATTCACTCAAATCACTTGAAGTGTTTAAGGTTCAAAAATAAGCACTCAGAAGTCGAACATGAAAAGTTAATCCCATAGGCTTGCATAAAAATCAAATCTCCACCGCTATAATATGAGATGATACACAAATCAAAAGGTCTTAAAAAGGGTTGTAACAGGGCTTAGGTTTAAAGGTGTGGATAAAGGCTGAATTAGAAGGTTAGAATCGAGGTTGAATTGACAAATTACCTAACTATAGACAACAAAATGAATAAAGAATAATTACATCAATTGAAAACTTGTAATACTAATACTAATAACACGAGCTTCTTCTAAAGATGTGAATTTAACTGTATGAGCTCACTTAATCACAGAACTAATAATAAATATACTTCGATTTTTTTTAAGAACAAATTAAGTACAATAATAATAAGATAGAATTTAATAATTGGAATAAAAAAAATAGTTAAGTAACCGATCAAATCAAATCTCGATATAGGGGTAGTCAAGAGAAATGGTGATAACAAATACAAAGTTGGTTTTGGGTTAATATTAATGGGTGAGTCAATAAGAGGGTTGTTAGGATCAAAGGGGTTCACTAAGGGTTAATTGTGAGGGTAGGCTTTCTATAGAGTATGTGGGTTAAATCTTATGTGCCTTTATCATCTTAGTATATCAAATCAAAGGTGTGGTCTCGACATGTATACTCGAAGCAAGTTCTAGAATAACAGATCAATGTTGACACACTCATAGTCAATAAAGTGAGCACGAAAAGGAATGTATGCTCTAAAAGGCTCAAAATCTCACAAAAATTATGGGCTTTTTGATATCAACCTTGTAAATTTCAAACTTCAAAGTAATATTTAGATTTGGGTAGACAACCTAACAAAATTTTTACTTCTGAAAAATAGACTTATCCTGCTTGATTCTCTAGTTTCCTACAATTTAAATCATCACTGCATAATTATCAATGACTTAATCCAAAACATATCAATAAAAATCATAAATCAAAGGAAATTTCATTTTAACAGTAATATGAGAAATTTTACTTAAGAACAAGACATAATTCAGGAATTTGAGAATAATGCAAAAAGTTAGGCACTTTTAAGATTCACCCCCCACACTTAAGATGTACATTGCCCTCAATGTAAAAAGATAGATAGGAATTCATAAAAGATAGGGAGAGATGAAACTTCCTGAATTTTGGATGGATTCCTTGAGTTGGAGGTGTGGAAACTTGAATCGGAGGTGAAAGATAAGTTGGAGGAGGCGTCTCTGGTGGTGATATGGTGGCTGCCCACTATTACTGCGCTAGATGAAGAAATTGGGTAGCCCGTGAAGAAATAACCAAGAAATACTAAGAAAAATTCAAAATAAACTAATTATTTATTTAAGGACAAGGAAGATAAAGAGAAGGAAAATAAATGAGAAGAAAAAAGAAAATTAAAGACTAAATGGCCTCAAATATCCTTGGCTTGTCGAGTGGATGAAGCGGCCGGCTTGAACTTATGTAGATTGGTCTCACAGAGGAAGACTGTGCTAGGATCCTTTCGCTTCTTCGACATGGATATGGTGTACATCTGGATTTTGGAAAAGGGCCAAGGAAGGAGAATATGGAAGGGGGGTCTGAAAATGTATAGAAGAAGGGGAATGGGGAGTAGTTGAGAAGAGGGGGTGGTTTAAATAGAGTTTTGATGTCTGGTACATCCCTACGCCCGTGTACCATGGGCGTGTTGGGTCACACGACCGTATCGCACAGCCATGTTGTGGTTCGTTCGTTTCTCCCACGCTCGTTTCGTGGTCACCACGCCCATATTTGATAAAACAGTGTCGACCACGGCTGTCTCGCACGGCCGTGGTGTTTAGTCGAAGCCCGTGTGACTTCCCTTAGTGTCGGCCACGACCATATCGCACGGCCGTGGCAATTTATAGTCGTCCGTGATCTGGGAATCTTTCGTCATTGGCTCGTACTACCTCTTCTATGTTAGTATGGAAGTCCGTAGTATCCATACGGCCACGGCCACGGCCGTGTGCGAGGCCGTGTGGTATGGAAATTTGCGCCTAAATATAAGTAAAAGAAAAGAAATAAAACTAAACTTAATTATTAGGTTTAGTGCTCGGGTTGCCTCCCGAGAAGCGCTCGTTTAAAGTCTTAAGCTAGACTTACCTCTCATTCGCATAATCAGGGTGGTTTGAAGAGTTGAACATCCTTCTTCATGCTATCTGTCCTATTATCAGTATGTAGTTCAAGTCGAGTAGCGTTTATTTTAAAAGTGCCAAATGTAGGATTACTTACCTCGACTGTTCCGTATGGGAAGACATTGATTACCCTAAAAGGGATTTCTTTGTTTGTATTCGGGTCAGGAGGAGATATTCGAGTCCGCTTTATCTAACAATACACGATCTCCGATTTTGAATTTGTCTGTCCCATAGAGTGGCTTTGGTTACGCTTCGTGTATCCCTAGTTTTTCCTTGAAATGCGTCTTCCACTCATCTAGTTCATCGATCCAAGCCTTCGTTCCTCATGGGTTATTTCTTTGTTGGCATGAGATATAGGATCTGGCTCGATTGTGTTGTTCCGTGGTGCTTCCTGAAAAAAGGTTTAACTAATTGGTTATCAATTGAATTTACTTTCTCACCTCTATCACTTGATGTCCTGGTTGAGTCGAGAGCTGAAGACCGATTGATTAAATCACCTACACGGAGTATGAGTTCTCTGTACCAACATCAATTTTAGTTCTGCGATTGCTAAAATGGGTCTTCCTAAAATTAAGGGGATACTATTGTCCTCATCCATGTCTAAAACTACAAAGTCTACTGGGAATACGAATTTATCAATCTTTACGAGAACATCTTTGATTATACCCCTAGGAACTCAAATAGTCTTATCAGCTAATTGAATGCTCATCCTAGTTTGTTTGGGTTTCCCTAGACCTAGTTATTTAAACATTTTATAAGGCATAACATTTATGCTTGCCCCTAAATCAGCTAAAGCGTTATTAATAGATAAACTACCAATTAAACATGGAATTGAAAAACTCCCTGGATCTTTTAATTTTCGTGGTAGTTTATTTTGTAGAATTGCTAAGCACATTGCGTTTAGCTCCACATGCGATGCCTCGTCTAACCTCCGTTTGTTTGTCAGAAGTTCTTTTAAGAATTTCCTTGAATCTGGCATCTACGAAAGAGCTTCGAGAAACAGTAAGTTAATATGTAATTTCTTTAAAAGTTTAAGAAACTTACCGAACTGTTCCTCTGTGTTATCTTTCTTCATTGCTTCGGGATATGGTATGCGAGGTTGGTACTCTTTGATTACCTGTTTTGATTTATCATGACTTACCTCGACCTCACCTTCCTCTACCACATCCTCTTACCTTAATTTGGGTTCATCTAACCCTTTACTATCATGAGCGGTTATGGCTTGAAGTTGCTCCTTTGGGTTAGTTTCAGTGTTGCTTGGCAATCTACCTTGTGGTCGTTCTGACATGATCTTGGTAAGTTGACCTACCTGATTCTTGATCTCTTGAATCGATGCTTGTTGATTTTTAAGTGTTGTTTCGGTGTTTTGGAAATGTGTTTCTGACACCGTTATGAATTTTGTCAACATCTCCTCAAGGTTCGCCTTCTTTTCCTGTGGGTAGGGCTGTTGTTGGAAGTTTGGAGGGGGTTGTTGTCTCTGATTTCCTTGACCTCCCTATGAAAAATTGGGGTGGTTCATCCAACCTGGATTATAATTGTTACTATAGGGGTTATTTTGAGATCTAAAATTATTATTACCCATATAGTTCATCTGCTCGCTTTCTACGCCCGGGTTGTAGGGTGGATATTCCGTATTGTTCGACCCTCCATTCGTATCACACTGCATAACTGGATGTACCTGCGAATAACTATACAAACCATCAATTTTTTATTTAAGAGTTCTACCTGATTGGATAGCATGGTTACTGCGTCGAGATTGAAAACTCCGGCTATTTTTGTTGGCCTTGTCCTTGTGACTTGCCACTGATAGTTGTTCAGTGACATCTCTTCTATAAACTCGTAGGCTGCTTAAGGAGTTTTGTTGTTCAGCGTTCCGCCAGCGGCTGAATCAATCAACTACCTGGTTTAAGGGTTTACACCATTGTAAAAGGTTTGGACTTGTAGCCACAAGGGTAATCCATGGTGTGGACACCTTTTCAATAGATCTTTTATCTCTCCCATGCATCATAAAGTGTCTCTAAATCCATCTGCACAAAAGAAGAAATATCATTCCTTAACTGAGCCATTTTAGCCGGCGGAAAATATTTTAATAAAATTTTTTCGGTCATTTGCTCCCATGTAGTGATTGACCCTCATGAAAGAGAATTCAACCACTGTTTGACTTTATTCCTCAAAGAAAAGGGAAACAACCGAAGACGGATGGCATCATCAGAAACACCATTTATTTTGAAAATATCACAAAATTCTAGGAAATTCGCCAAGTGATTGTTTAGGTCTTCATCTTGCAAACCATCAAACTGAACAAATTGCTGTATAATTTGAATTGTGTTAGGTTTCAGTTCAAAATTATTTGCAGCAATAGTAGGTCTAACGATACTTGACTCAGTTCCTGTTAAATTAGGTTTAGCATAATCATACATAGTTCGAGGAGGAGGATTTTTGGCAACCACGGGAGGGAGTGGATTATTCTGGTGATCAGCCATCTCTTCCATGTTATTTGTATCGTCCTCTTGCTCTTCTTCTATGTATTTAGGCTTCGCCTTATTTCTCTACGATTTCTGCGAACGGTTCCTTCAATATCGCTGCCATAAATTAAGGGTCCTGTCGGGTTCCTTCTAGTCATAAACTAGAGGTACCTGCTAGGAACAAAATAAAAGAAGAAAAATTAGCAAAGTTAAAACAAGATAAAAGTAAATTGCAAAAATTAAAAATGGCTAAAGTAATAAAAATTGAGTGTTCTTAATATTTTGGTTCCCCGGCAACGGCGCCAAAAACTTGGTCGTTATGTCAGAGTCTTAATATTTATTATAATGAATGATCTATCCTAGAAACTAACTGTGACAACGATTGAGGCAAGCGCACCTATCGAACAGTAGTATAGTTTAGTGGCAAGACCGGAATGTCGAACCCAAAGGAACCAAAAGTACTAATACTAACTTTCTTTCTATTATTTAGCCTAAGAATTGAAGTGAATTATTGTTTAATTTAAAATTAACTAACTACTAAGCTAGAGACGCTAAGACAAAGTGAATGAATTTAGGAAGTACTTGTGGGAAAAACCAATTGATTAAGACAATACCCAAGGAAGAATCCACCTAGACTTCACTTGTTATCTAACTCTGAAGTAGACGATTTATTCACTTGACTTGATCCGTAGGATTCCCTAATTTATATTAATGCCTCTCTCGAGGCTACTAATGTCTAACCCTAGGTTGATTAATTGAAATCTCTTTCTAATTAAAACCCCTAAGGTTGCATTAACTCGATCTATGGACTCCCATATTAGGTTTGACCCTAATCCGGCAGATTTTCGTCATCCTATCTCTACGGTTGCGATCAACTCCGCTTAATTATGCTACATCTACTCTTAAACAGGGACTTTTGCTCCACTAGCTAAGCACATCACTACTTGAATCAATATCCTAAAATATCAAAACAAGAATTAAGAACACATAATTAAGAATAAATCAAGTATTTATCATATAGTTTAGAAAATAATAACAAGATCCGTCTTAGGTTTCATCCCCCTCAGGTATCTGAGGGTTTAGTACATAATCATAAAAATATACATCTCAGAAGAAAAGATAAAACAAAACATAAGAAAAACCCTAAAACCCCCTGAAGGAATTGAAGAGAAGATCTTCCGTCTTGAGTATGACTCCGGCTTCTTGAGATGAATCAACTGGCTTTCTTCGAGTAAATCCCACGATTTTGACCTCTCCGGCTTGGCTCCTTGGCCTAGCTGGACGCCCTCTAAAGGTTGGCCTTTAGGGTGTTTATATAGGCTTTTGGAATGTGTTTCTTTGCCTCTAAGTACCCTAATCCGAATAAAATTCTTCTTTTCCACGGCAGGGACACGCCCATGGCACACGCCCGTGTAAGTCAAGTTGTATGCCGTGTTGGAGCCTGCAAAAGGGGCACGACCGTGTGGTGAAACCCTCGGTCGTGTCGATTTCTCTTTTTGGCCCATTTGGCCCGTTTTAAGCCCGTTTCTCATTCTTTTCATCCTCCTATGGTCTCCTGAGTATAAAACATGATTAAAGGATTAAGAGCACCAAATTCCATAATTCAAGGGATAAACCATCCAAAAGCATGCTAAATGTGGGATTAAAATATGTTACTATTATGGTTTATCAGGCGTGTCCCTCTCTCCACACGGGCGTGTGGCCCTGGTAAAGTAAAATTTTTATAAGTTTTCAAAAGTTCCCGGTTTGATCTCGAGGCCCTCCGTTTGCATGATTTAGGCCTTGTAGGCCCATAATAAGAATGTTATGTATGTGAATGAAAAGTTTTAATTTGGAAATGAAATTTGATAGCCCAGAGTTGTATGTTCAAACGAGATAAGTCCGGTAATGCCTTGTACTCCATTCCGGCGTTGAATGCGGGTAAGGGGTGTTACACAACCTCCTCCACCCCCTCCTATACCCCATCCAGTTCCAGTGGCTCCTCAAGGTATAGATTTAGTGAGGATGACCAAACCCCCGGTAGACAAGATTCAGAAGCAAGGGGTTGAGGAGTTTAGAGCTAATATAGACGATGACCCTGAGAGGGCAGAGTTTTGGCTTGAGAACTTGATGAGGGTATTTGATGAACTCTCCTGCACACCTGAGGAGAGCTTACAATGCGTCGTGTCATTGCTAAAGGACTCGGCCTATCGTTGGTGGAAGACGTTAACTTTGGTGGTTCCAAGAGAGAGGGTAACGTGGGACTTCTTTTTGGAAGAGTTCCGAAAGAAGTAAATAAGTAAGAGGTTTGTGGACCAGAAACGGGAAGAATTCCTTGAACTGAAGCAAGGAAGAATGACTGTGGCAGAATATGAGCGCGAATTCGTTAGGCTCAGCAAGTATGCACAAGAATGTGTGTCTACAGAAGCTATCTTGTGCAAGAGGTTTGAAGATGGTCTGAATGAGGATGTTAGACTACTAGTTGGGATCTTGGAGTTAAAAGAGTTTGTAGCGTTGGTTGACCGGGCATGTAAGGCTGAAGAACTAAATAAGGAAAAGAGGAAAGCCATGAGTGAGGCCCGAGATGCGAGAAAAAGGCCAACGAATAATCATACCAAGCTCAATCGAAGAGGTCCAAGGAAATTAACTCCCAGACGACAGCGTCAGTTGGACATTCACATCGAGATCAGGGTGGTACTTACTTGGGCTCAATAGTTCAAGCCACTTCGATGGCAAGTGTGGGCAATCCGAAGTCCAAACCGGAGTGTCCAAATTGTGGTAGGGAGCACACTGGGGAGTGTTGGGGAAACAATCAGAATTGTTATAAGTGTGGTTCTCCCGATCATTTTATTTGAAATTGTCCTGATAGAGATGACAAGGAAAGGAAGCAAGAGATAAGGTCTAGCAATGTATCTCCAAAGGGTAGATCACAAAAGAACCCGGGAGGTGGGACTAATGGTAGAAGTACGCCTCGAGATTCTACTGTGAGACCGGAGGGTTGGGCTCCTGCAAGGACTTACGCCATTCGCGCTCGCGAAGAGGCATCATCTCCGGACATGATAATAGGTACTTTTTCTCTTCATGACACTTTTGTTAATGCTTTGATTGATCCGGGGTCTACCCATTCTTACATTTGCATGAAATTGGCGTCTAGTATGAGCATGATTGTTGAATCTATGGAATTTGTAGTAAAAGTGTCAAACCCGTTAGGCAAACATGTGCTAGTTGACAAGGTGTGTAGGAATTATCCTTTGATAATTAGAGGTCATTATTTTTGCGGAAAACCTTATGTTGTTGCCGTTTGATGAATTTGACTTGATTCTTGGTATGGATTGGTTGACTACCCATAATGTTTTAGTGAACTGTGGTAGCAAGTTTATTGAATTGAAATGTGAAAATAGAGATGTCATTCGGGTTGAATCAGGTAAATCGGAAAGTTTGCCTGTGATAATTTCAACTATGGTAGCTGAGAAATACTTGAGGAAAGGATACGAGTCATATCTCGCCTTTGTGCTGAATACTCAAGAGTCAAAGGTAAAGATTGAATCAGTGTCGGTGGTATGCGAATATCCAGATGTGTTTTCGGAAGAGTTACCCGGGTTACCTCCCGTTAGAGAGGTCGAGTTTAGTTCTGAGAATGGCACCTATCCCGGTTGCTCCGTATAGGATGGAACCATTGGAGTTGAAAGAATTGAAGGTTCAGTTGCAAGAGTTAACGGACAAGGGTTTTGCAAGATCGAGCTATTCACCGTGGGGTGCTCCGGTACTTTTTGTGAAGAAGAAAGATGGGTCGATGAGATTGTGCATAGACTACAGACAGCTCAATAAAGTGACCGTGAAAAATAAGTATCCTTTGCCAAGAATAGATGACTTATTTGACCAACTGAAGGGAGCTACAGTGTTCTCCAAGATAGATTTAAGGCCTGGTTATTATCAGTTGAGGGTTAAAGAGCAAGATGTGCCGAAAACTTCATTTTGGATGAGGTATGGCCATTATGAGTTTCTTGTCATGCCATTTGGTTTAACGAATGCTCCTACAATTTTCATGGACACCATGAATCGCATCTTCCGACCGTACTTGGACAAGTTTGTAGTCGTTTTTATTGACGACATATTAGTCTATTCTCGGGATGAAAGTGAACATGCGGAGCATCTGAGAATTGTTTTGCAGACTTTAAGAGACAAGCAGTTGTATGCTAAATTTAGCAAGAGTAAGTTTTGGCTCCGAGAGGTCGGATTCCTAGGACACATTGTGTCAGGTGATGGTATTAGAGTTGATCCGAATAAGATCTCGGCTATTGTGGAGTAGAAATCGCCAAGAAATGTGTTGGAAGTCAGTAGCTTTTTGGGTTTAGCTGAGTATTACAGACGGTTCATAAAGGGGTTTTCCATGATTGCTACCCCGATGACGAAATTGCTGCATAAAGATGTCAAGTTTGAATGGACTCAGAAATGCCAACAGAGCTTCGAGAGATTGAAAACCTTGTTGATGGAAGTGTCGATTTTAGTGCAACCTGAGTCGGGCAAGGAGTTTGTAGTAAATAGTGATGCATCATTTAATGGACTCAGCTGTGTGTTGATGCAAGAGGGTAAGGTAGTAGCTTACGCCTCGAGACAGTTAAAACCACATGAGAAGAATTATCCCACTCACGACTTCGAGTTGGCTGCGATCATTTTCGCATTAAAGATTTGGCGTCATTATTTATAAGGTGAGAAGTGCTGAATCTTTACCGATCATAAGAGTTTGAAATAGTTAATGGACCAAAAGGATTTGAATTTACGACAACGGCGGTGGCTTGAATTATTGAAGCACTATGAGCTAGTAATTGATTATCATTCGGGGAAAGCAAATGTAGTGGCGGAAGCCTTGAGTAGAAAATCTCTGTATGCTTTGAGGGCCATGAGTACGAGTTTAGCGTTGTCTGATGATGATGCTATATTAGCCAAGTTGAAGGCTAGATCATTATTTATTCAATAGATATGTGAGGCTCAAAAGAATGATAATGAGATGCATGCTAAGAGAATTAAGTGTGAATCGGGAAATGATTCTGACTTTCGGGTGAGTTCGAATGGTTGCTTGATGTTTCACGACAGAATTTGTGTACCAAAAGATGAGGAGTTGATTCGGAAAATTCTATGCGAAGCACACAGTGGTCATTTGTCAGTACATCCCGGTAGCACGAAAATGTACAATGATTTGAAGCAATTTTATTGGTGGTCGGGTATGAAAAGAGACGTCTCTGAGTTCGTGACAAGATGTTTGATCTGTCAGCAAGTGAAAGCTGAGCATCATGTACCATCGGGACTGCTTCAGCCAGTGATGGTTCCCGAGTGGAAGTGGGATCGGATCACCATGGATTTTGTGACGGGGTTGCCTATGACTCCGAAAAAGAAAGATGATGTGTGGATTGTTGTTGATAGACTAACGAAGTCGGCTCACTTTATACCGGTGCGAGTAGATTATTCACTGGATAAGTTGGCCGAGTTGTATATTGCTGAGGTGGTGAGATTACATGGAGTGCCTGTATCTATTATCTCGGATAGAGATTCGAGATTTACTTCGAGGTTTTGGAAGAAGTTGTAGGAGGCCTTGGGTACAAGGTTGAATTTTAGTACTGCATTCCATCCTAAAACTGACGGTCAATCTGAAAGAGTGATTCAAGTTCTTGAGGATATGCTCTGGTGCTGTGTGTTAGAATTTGAAGGTAGTTGGGAAAGATACCTACCTTTGGTTGAATTTGCCTACAACAACAGTTATCAGTCAAGCATACGGATGGCTCCATACGAAGCCTTGTATGGTCGTAAATGTCGGACTCCCTTGTATTGGACTGAGCTTAATGAGAAGCAAATTCATGGGGTTGATCTAGTTAAGGAAACCGAATAGAAAGTGAAAGTGATCCGTAATAGTCTGAAAGCTGCATCGGATCGACAAAAGTCGTATGCAGATTTGAAAAGAAAAGAAATCGAGTTTCAGGTGGGCGACAAGGTATTTTTGAAAGTATCCCCGTGGAAGAAAATATTGAGATTTTGTCGAAAGGGCAAATTGAGTCCACGATTCATAGGGCCGTATGAAATTACCGAAAGGATTGGGCCAATGGCATATCGGTTGGCTTTATCGGTAGAGTTAGAGAAAATACACAACGTGTTTCATGTATCGATGTTGCGGTGATATCGTTCCGATCCTTCGCATGTAATCCCTCCATCAGAAATTGAGATACGATCGGACATGGCTTATGAAGAGGAGCCAATTAGAATATTAGCTCGGGGGGTTAAACAGTTGAGGAATAAGAGCATAGCTTTAGTAAAAGTGTTGTGGCAAAAACATGGTGTGGAAGAAGCTACGTGGGAACCGAAAGAAGCCATGAGAGAACAATATCCAAACCTTTTTACCGGTAAGATTTTCGGGGACGAAAATCTCTAAAGGATGGGAGAGTTGTAACAGCCCGATTTTAGGGCTAGTCGGAATAGTGGTTTTGAGACCACTAATATGAGGTTGAGGAAAATTATTTTGGTATTATTTTATGCATTATAGTATGATTATAAAGTTGCATGGGAATTTTGATGCCTTAATTTTAGCAATTGTGTGCTTAATTGTGAAAAAGGACTAAATCGCATAAAGTGCGAAAGTTCTATTATATAAGATAGAAGTGTTTGATAGTGTCCTTAAAGTGCAATTAGACCTCCCTAAAGATGATGGCCGGCCAAGGGAACTAGGAGAGAGACAAGGGCATTAAATGAGTCAAAATTTGGTAGTGTTAGGTGATAAAAATGAATAAAATAAGTAAAAAGAAAGCTATCATCTCTTTCATTTCTCCTCCTCTCCTACTGAAATTTTCAGCAAGAAATAGGGGTTTTGAAGCTCAAACTATCAGCCAACATATTCTCTAGGAAGTAAGTGATTTTAGAGGTCTTTCTTGATGATTTTTGTATTTTTGGAACCCCCAAAGCTTAAGCTAGCTAATGAGGGGACTAAATTGCAATATGGCTGATAGTCTAGGGACTTGCCATGAAAGATTTTATGTTATTAGCTGAGTTCTTATGGAAGAAAATGAATGTTAGTGAGATGAGAAACAACTTTTGTGAAGGGTGTTGCCATGGAAACACCTAAATAGGACTTGTTAGGAAAGATTGAAATTTTGTAATAAATGCATGAAATAAATGGTTTTGTAAGTTGTTGTAAGAGAAATAAATGTTCAGCTAGGCTTTTTTAATGAGAAAATATGGTGAAAAATGATTTACGAGCCTAAGGGCAAAATTGTAATTTTGCCATAGTATAAGGGCAAAATGGTCATTTTTGCCCAAGTAGAGGTTGTGATGTATTATGAATATAAAATGATTGAATGAGTGAAATTTTGTTGTTATATATCAAGAAGAGCTCGGGATTAACCTTGACCGAAGAAAAGGCAAGGTTACGGATTAAATCGCAAATTAACACATTTTGCACCGAGGTAAGTTTATGTGTACACTATTAATTTCGAATATACATGTTGTTAATAAATGGTGTGTCGTGTGAATAGAATTATTCATGATTGAGATGAATCGAATTCAATAGATATTGAGTAATTCTCGTGTGAGTTTAAAGTATAGATTAATGGTGGGCTATGGCGATACCACCGTAATTACTCTTCATGGTGGGCTAAGTGCGATACCACCTTACTATTCATTCACGATGGGCTGTGTGCGATACCATCGTTTATATTGTTATTTGGTGGGCTAAGTGCGATACCACCGTAATTATTCTTATTGGCGGGCTATGTGCGATACCGCCCTAATTAAAGATAAATGGTGGGCTAAGTGCGAAACCACCGAGTGTTTGGTATTACCATGAATGGTTTATTGTGAACTTTGTGATGTGTTGTTTTATGTTATCATGTGGTGATAAGTGCAGGGATGTATGTTAAATAACATGAGCATTTGGCATGTGATATGGTTGGAATGTAGTAAAAGATGAATTGAGTAATCATGATCTTGGAATGTGGATTGTTCTTACTTATTATGAATGTTATTTATTGATTAGCTCATATTATGATGTTTATTTTTTACATGTAAACTTACTAAGCTTAAAGCTTACTCCCTTTCCTTTCCCCTTATTCTATAGTGTCAAGGAGCCGGGTCGGGATACGAAGATAATTGGAAGATCACCCACACTATCAGCTCATCTCGGTATATCTAGAACTAGAATTTTGAGTATGGCATGTATAGGGGCTAGACTTAGTGAATTGTTTTTTTATTTTGGCCAAGTATGATTTGATTTCGTTAAGGATGATTTTTTTTGTATATTGCCATAGTTGAGTATGGCATGTATAGGGGCTAGACTTAGTGAATTGTTATTTTATTTTGGCCAAGTATGATTTGATTTCATTAAGGATGATTTTTTTTGTATATTGCCATAGTTGATGGCTCAATATGTTTAAGTTATAAAATATGAGGTTATTTAAGGAAGTGTTGTTGCATAAATTGAGTTTCTTGATGATGAGTTTAATGTAAATATGTTGTGTGAACTAGGGTGGCAAAAAGAGCATGGCAAATAGCCTTGTTTATGTCCGCACGGGTAGGCACACGGGCGTGTGTCTAGGCCGTGTGTGATACACGGTCAGTCCCATGGGTGTGCGACTAGGCCATGTGTCCCCTACATGTTAGTGTTTCAAGTCAGTGTCAACCACGGGCTAGCCACACGGGCGTGTGCTTAGGCCGTGTGTCCCTTACAAGGTTGCTGACGTCACAAACAGAATGCCCAGGTTTTGACACACGGGCTAGGACACGGGTGTGTCTATGCCGTGTGGAGCACACGGGCCAAGAACACGGGCGTGTGTCCGGCTGTGTGAAAACCCCTGTAGGTTTGAAATAAAAATAAATCCCACACGGGGTAGGGACATTGGCGTGTGCGACCACACGGCCTACCTACACGAGCGTGTCCCATTTCACACGGGCGTGTGGCCCCCTGTTTAGACAAAAAATTTCAAGTACACAAAAGTTCCCGGTTGGGTTCTGAGACCCTCTGTATATTTGGTTAAGGCCTCGTAGGCCCTTAATGAGAACATTTTGACTGTGAAAGAGATGTTTCAAGTTAGAATGAAATTCTATAGACTAAAGTTACATGACCAAGTGAGTTAAGTCCTATAATGCCTCGTGCCCGATTCTGGCATAGAACACGGGTAAGGGTGTTACAGTATAGGCTAGTTTTGATATATTTGGTTTTGAAATTTGTATATGTATATAGCCATGTGAAAATGGCTTATTCATGATGCAAATGTTGGTAGTTATATTTGGTCTTGTTATAAGCTTAATTGAGAGGTATGATTTAAGGTAAATATGTCGTGATGTTGGTTATATGATTTGGAAATGAGGAGTGGTAAGTAGGGTGTATATTCGGCTTATTAATTAACTCATCTTGGAAGCATGAAAAGTGGTATAATATGGTTTGGTAAAAGGGTCATTTGAATAACTATAAATGACATATTGTTTTGATGTTAAGATATGAGATAACATGTTTAGCTTATAGATTGAGTGATGGAAATGTTGTGATTTATTGAGTTAAATTTGATAAACGAAAGGCTGTTTATTTAAATTGTTGGACATATGTGATATGAATACATATGCCTATTTAATGTTTGCTTGTAGTTCGGTTTAAAAAGATCAAATCGTTGGTTCAATGAGTGATTATAAAATGTGTTATATATAAGTTGTAACATCCCGGTTTAGGGCCTAGTCGGAATAGTGGTGTGAGACCACAAATCCGAGGGTTATAAATGAGTTTTTGAGGTTTATGCCTTGTATACATGCTAGTGTGAAAGTTTCATGAAGAAATTTTGTGAAATTGTGGTTGAATTGTCCAAAAGGACTAAATTACAAAAGTTGCAAAATGTGTGTTTCTAGAAGCTATATGTGTGAAATAGCTTTAGATTATTAATTAGAGGTCCTTAAATAGCAATTTATCCAAATTCTAATTTTTGGACCAAATTGGGCATGAATGGGTTAAAATTTAAAGTTTATCAAAAAGGGCATTTTGGTCATTTATCAAATAAGTGATTAAAATAGGAGAAAAGATAACAAAGTTCATTCATCTTCTTCTTCAAGGCTGCCGAAAATTCCAAAGAGCCATTGTTAAGGTTCTTCAAATTTTCAAACTTGCTAGTAAGTGCATCTAGCCTGTTTTTGATATTCTTTGTATTTTTTGAAGTCTCGGTAGCATGAGTAAGCTATTTTTAGATATTTGATGAGCTATGAAGGTTGTTCAAAAATGTGGTCATGTATGACATGCATGTATTTTTTTTATTTTATGGAAGATTATGAAAGCTTGATGTAGTAGAAACATCTTTTGTTAAGTGATTTTCCATGAAAATGCATGTAGGGACTTGATTGTGAAAATCTTAAGTTTGGTCATACATGTGTGTTTTAGTGAGAATTGATGATAGCTTTAGTTGAATAAGTGGTTCGACTAAGCATGAAAGATAGAAAGTTGAATAAAAATCACTTTACGAGCCTTTGGGGCTAAAGTGTAAATATGAGAAAGTTTAGGGGAAAAATAGTAATTTTGCTAAAGTATGAGATGTGGGTCAATTTAGTCAATGTATGTATTGAATAAGCTGATTTATTCATTATAGATCAAGAAAGACGACGCCCGGATCGAAACTGAGGCAAAAGCAAGGTGGTGGACTAAATTGCAAGTCTCAATACTTTTGAGTACCGAGGTAAGTCTATGCATAAACAATGCATTCATACTTACAAATTGTTAATGCTAGATAGTGTATAGCATGGTTGAGAATGATTGAGAACCTATGCGGTTCAAGTGAAATGGATGGATGAATGATTAAGTAAGTAGATTTGTGAATGTGTTGTGATAATGCAAAAAGGTGGGCTAAGTGCGATACCATCCTAATGCTTATTGACGATGAGCTGGCTATGTGCGATGCTATCGTTAGGTATGTTATTTAGTGGGCTATGTGCGAGACCGCTATGAATACCTTGTTGGTAGGCTAAGTGCGACACTACCTTACTAATTGAATGGGGTAGGCTTAGTGCGAAACCACCGAGAGATTTGCTGTGTGGATGTGATAGTGAGTAGATTAGCTGTGTGGATTAGCTGTGTGGATTAGCTGTGTGGACTAGCTGTGTGGATTAGCTGTGTGGATGTATTATTGAGAATAATGATGTGTTGTATATTGTGTAAATGTGACATTGAATGCAGGGGTGTATGTCAATAGTTATGAGTAAGTGACTCATGATGTGTTGGAAATGTGGTAAGGGATAGAAAGAGTAAGCATAGTTGTGAATTACTTATGTTAGTATAATGCTAGTTGTTGTTTAGCTTATACTATGTTGCTTAATTTGTTTATGTGTAAACTTACTAAGCTCAAAGCTTACTGTCTTTCTTTTCCCTTATCTTATAGAGTAAAAGTGTTGAATCGAGATACGAGGATCATTTGGAAGATCACCCACACTATTAGCACTCTCTGGTACATTAGACTCAATATTTTGTATATGGCATGTATAGGGGCTAGACAAATTAGTGAATTTTTGGTGTAAATGGCTAAGATGTGTTGGCCTTTAGATGGATAGTGTATTTTGTATAATGCCATGGTTGTTGGCTATTACATTATATGAAAGAAAGATGTAGTTTTCTATGTGAGATTGCACTTCAATTTGAGTTGATTATGGATGTGTTGTATGAGTGCATGTTGTGTAAGCTATAAGAGTGAGAAGAGCTTAGCAAATAGCTTTGTTCTTGGCCATGTGGATAGACACACGGACGTGTGTCTAGGCCATGTGTGACCGACGGTCAGCCCACAGGCGTGTGCTTTGGCCGTGCGTCCCCTGCATGTTAGTATTTGAAGTCAAAATAGACCATGGACTAGTCACACGGGTGTATGCCTAGGGCGTGTGGGTTTAATCAGTGTTGGCCATGGGCTAGCCACACGGGCGTGTGTCTAGACTCTAGGCCGTGTTAAGGTAGTCAGTGTGCACCACGGGTGGTAAGCACGGGCGTGTGCCTTGGCCGTGAGGCATTGGCAGAATGCTGGGGTTTTTAGGCACGGTTTGGGGACATGGGCGTGTGTGTCCATGCACGGGCGTGTCTAATCTTGCACGGGCGTGTGAGATCTGTATAAAAGAGAAAAATTTTAAGATTGGAAAAAGTTCCGGTTTAGTCTCGAGAGCCCCCGTGTGTATGAGTGAGGCCTCGTAAGTCGAGAATGAGTTTGTTGAGATGACTTCAGAGAGTAGTTATGACGAGCCTAAGTGGCGAACAAGTGGTTTGAGTTAGGTAACACCTCGGGCCCGGCTCCGGCGTAGAACCCGGGTAAGGGGTGTTACAGTTAGTGGTATCAAAGCTATGATTTAGTCGGTTCTAGGACTACCGTAGCAAGTGTAAGAGTCTAGCTATACATGCCATAAGTGTACAATGATTGTGTGGTGGTTTCTGATGATTTTAAATCTTATTTTATATAGAATATGGATTCTGATCCATTGACTGCTGATGAAGCAGCTAGTAATGCGCCGGCTCCTACGCAAGGAACCGTGCCTGTTCAAAGTGGACCCGAGGCTAGGGGTCAAGGGGAAGAGGCACGGGAAGCCATTCTCCAGATGATGAGCAATTGGTACTTGGACTATGTTCGAGCGAACCCTAATGCTCAACCTCCTCCACCTCCTCCTATACCTCAGCCAAACCCAGTGGCTCCTCAAGGTATGGATGTAGTGAGGATATCGAAACCCCCGGCGGATAAGATTAGGAAACACGGGGCTGAAGAGTTTAGAGCTAAGGTAGATGATGACCCAGAGAGGGCGGAGTTCTGGTTAGAGAACTCGATGAGAGTGTTTGATGAACTCTCATGTACACCTGAGGAGAGCTTGAAGTGTGCCGTATCCTTGCTGAGAGATTCGGCATACCATTAGTGGAAAACACTAACGTTGGTAGTCCCGAGAGAGCGGGTGACGTGGGACTTCTTTCTGGAAGAGTTCCGAAAGAAGTATATAAGCCAGCAATTTACTGATCGAAAAAGGAAGGAATTCCTTGAGTTGAAGCAAGGAAGGATGTCAGTAGCAGAGTATGAGCGTGAGTTTGTTAGGCTTAGCAAATACGCTCAAGAATGTGTATCGACTGAGACCATCTTGTGTAAGAGGTTTGAAGATGGGCTGAATGAGGACATCAAACTCTTAGTGGGCATTTTGGAGTTAAAAGAATTTGTGGTATTAGTTGAGAGGGAAAGTAAGGCCGAAGAGCTGAGTTCAGAAAAGAGAAGGGCTGTGAGTGAAGCCCGAGATGCTAGAAAGAGGCCGATGGGCAAGTCGTATCAAGCCCAGTCGAAAAGGTCCAAGGAAGTGAGTCCTATGACGACAGCACCAGTGGGTTATTCGCATCGAGACTTGGGCAATACTCATTCAGGTTGAGAGTCCAAGCTACCTCGATAGAAAGTGTGGGCAATCCGAAGAGTAAACCGGAGTGTCCAAGTTGTGGTAGATATCACACTGAAGAGTGTTGGGGTAACAGTCGAATCCATTATAAGTGTGGTTCCCAGACCATTTTATCCAGAAACGCCCCGAGAGGGATGATAAGGAAGAGAGGCAAGAGATGAGACCTAGCGATGTGTCTGCAAGGGGTAGACCACCAAGGAACCCGAGAGGCAGGAATAGTGGTAGAGGTGCACCTAGAGATTCTGCTGTGAGACCAGAGGGTCGGGCACCTGCGAGGACATATGCTATTCGCGCTCGCGAAGAAGCATCCTCCCCGGATGTGATAACAGGTACATTTTCTCTCTATGACACCTTTGTTATTACTTTAATAGATCCAAGGTCTACTCATTCTTATATTTGCATGAGATTAGCATCTAGTTTGAGTATGACCGTTGAGTCTACGGACATAGTGGTTAAGGTGTCAAACCCGTTAGGAAAGCATGTGTTAGTGGACAGAGTGTGTAAGAATTGTTCTTTATTGATTGAGAATTATTGTTTTCCGGCAAACCGTATGTTGTTGCTGTTTAATGAGTTTGATTTAATCCTAGGCATGGATTGGTTGACTACCCATAGTGTCTTAGTGAACTGTGGTAGTAAGTCTATTGAATTGAAATGTGAGAGTGGAGATGTGGTTCGGGTTGAATCAGGTGGATCGGACAGTCTACCAGTGATGATTTCTTCCCTAGTGGCTAAGAAATGTTTGAGAAAAGGATGTGAGTCCTATCTCGCTTTTGTGTTGAATACTCGAGAGGTTGGAGTAGAGTTTGAAAGCAGTGCGATGGTATGTGAGTATCCAGGATGTATTTCCTAAGAGTTACCCTGATTACCTCCAGTGAGAGAGGTCGATTTTGGAATTGAGTTGGTTCCGGAATGGCACCTATTTCAATTGCTCCATATAGAATGGCTTTGTAGAGTTGAAAGAACTGAAGGTTCGGTTGCAAGAGTTGACAGATAAGGGTTTTGCAAGACAAAGCTACTCGCCGTGGGGTGCTCCGGTATTATTCGTGAAGAAGAAAGATGGGTCTATGAGGTTGTGTATAGACTATAGACAAGCTGAACAAGGTGACGATGAAGAATAAGTATCATTTACCAAGGATTGATGATCTTTTGATCAAGCAAAGGAGCTACAAGATGTTCTCAAGATAGACTTGAGGTCAGTTATTATCATTTCAGTGAAAGAGCAAGATGTGTTGAAAACTGCATTTCGGACAAGGTATTGCAATTATGAGTTTTTGGTTATGCCGTTTGGTTTGACGAATGCACCTGCGGTTTTTATGGATCTGATGAACCGTGTTTTCAGACCATATGTGGACAAGTTTGTAGTTGTCTTTATTGACGATATATTGATCTATTCTCGGGATGAGAACGATCATGAAGAGCATTTGAGAATTGTCTTGCAAACTTTGAGAGATAAGCAGTTGTATGCTAAGTTTAGCAAGAGTGAGTTTTGGCTCCGAGAGGTCGGATTCTTAGGACACATGGTGTCAGGTGATGGTGTCAGAGTTGACCCAAGTAAGATATCGGCTGTTGTGGATTGGAAACCGCCGAGGAACGTGTCTGAAATCAGAAGTTTCTTGGGATTAGCAGGATATTACAGACGTTTCGTAAAGGGGTTCTCCGTGATTGCTACTCCAATGACGAAGTTGTTGCATAAAGATGTCAAGTTTGAATGGATGAGACATGTCAACGAGCTTGAGAGATGAAAACAATGTTGGTGAGGCAATCGGTTTTGGTTCAACGAATTGGGGAAGGAGTTCGTGGTTTATAGTGATGCGTCGTTTAATGGTCTCGGTTGCGTGTTGATGTAAGAGGGTAAGGTAGTCGATTATGCCTCGAGGCAGCTAAAACCACACGAGAAGAATTATCCGACTCATGATTTGGCGTTAGCGGCGATTGTTTTTGTGTTAAAGATTTGGCGACATTACTTGTATGGTGAGAAGTGTCGAATCTTTACGGATCACAAGAGTTTGAAGTATTTGATGGATTAGAAGGATCTGAATTTGCGACAGAGACGGTGGCTTTAGTTGTTGAAAGACTATGAGTTAGTCATTGACTACCACCCGGGAAAAGCGAATATGGTTGCGGATGCCCTGAGTAGGAAATCCTTGTATGCTTTAAGAGTTATAAGCACGAGTTTAGCATTGTCTGACGATGGTGCTATTTTGGCAGAATTGAGAGCTAAGCCACTATTTGTTCAACAAATATGTGAGGCTCAGAGAAATGACAGTGAGATGCAAGCTAAGATAGCTAAATGCGGATCAGAAAGTGGTTCTGATTTTCGAGTGGACTCAAATGGTTGTTTGTTGTACAGTGACAGAATTTGTGTACCTAGTGATGAGGAGTTAATCCAAAAGGTTTTGCATGAGGCCCACAGTGGATGTTTGTCAGTACATCCGAGCAGTACGAAAATGTATAATGACTTGAAGGAGTCTTATTGGTGGCCGGGTATGAAAAGAGATATTTCAGAGTTTGTGACAAAGTGTCCGATTTGCCAACGGTGAAGGTGAGCATCAAGTGCCTTTGGGATTGCTTGACCGATAATGGTACCCGAATGGAAGTGGGATCGGATTACCATGGATTTTGTAACAGGGTTACCGATGACTCAGAAAGAGAGATCTTTGTGTGGGTTGTTGTGGATAGATTGATGAAGTCGGCTCACTTTATTCGATGCGTGTTGATTATTCACCGGACAAGTTAGCTTGAGTTGTATGTGGCGAGAGATAGTGAGGTTGCATGGTGTGCTGTGTCTATTATATCGGATAGAGATCCGAGGTTTACTTGAGATTTTGGAAGAAGTTGCAAGAGGCCATGGAGTGCGAGATTAAATTTGATCTTCGCGTTCCATCCGCAAACCGATGGTCGATCTGAAAGAGTGATTCAAGTTCTTGAAGATATGCTTGGTCTTTGTGTATTAGAATCGAAGGTAGTTGGGAGAGATATCTACCTTTGGTCGAATTCGCCTACAACAATAGTTATCAGTCGAGTATACGGATGGCTCCGTATGAGGCTTTGTATGGTCGGAAGTCTCGGACTCCCTTGTATTGGACCGAGCTTAGTGAGAAGTGGATCCATGGAGTTGATCTAGTAAAAGAGACCAAAGAGAAAGTGAGAGTAATCCGTAATAGTCTGAAAGCTACTTTGGACCGACAAAAGTCGTACGCGGATTTGAAAAGAAAAGAAATTGAGTTTAAAGTGGGCGACAAAGTGTTTTTGAAAGTGTCCCCGTGGAAGAAGATTATGAGATTTGGACGAAAAGGAAATTGAGTCCAAGATTCATAGGCCCTGTGAGATAACAAAGATAGAATTGGTCCTGTAGCATACCGGTTGGCTTTGCCGGTAGAGTTGGAAAAGATTCATAATGTGTTCCATGTGTCGATGTTGCGACAGTATCGCTCCGATCTTTTACATGTAATTCCTTCGACGGAAATAGAGATAAGACCAGATATGTCTTATGAAGAGGAGTCTATTAAGATCTTGGCTCGAGAAGTGAAACAGTTGAGAAATAAGAGCATAGCACTAGTGAAAGTGTTATGGCAGAAACATGGTGTGGAAGAAGCTACGTGAAAAATGGAAGAAGCTATGAGAGAGCAACATCCAAACCTCTTTACTGGTAAGACTTTCGGGGGCAAAAATCTCTAAAAGGGGGAGAGTTGTAACATCCCGATTTAGGGCCTAGTCAGAATAGTGGTGCGAGACCACAAATCCAAGGGTTATAAATGAGTTTTTGAGGTTTATGCCTTGTATGCATGCTAGTGTGAAAGTTTCATGAAGCAATTTTGTAAAATTGGGGTTGAATTGTCCAAAAGGACTAAATTGCAAAAGTTGCAAAATGTGTGTTTCTAGAAGCTATATGTGTGAAATAGCTTTAGATTATTAATTAGAGGTCCTTAAATAGCAATTTATCCAAATTCTAATTTTTGGACCAAATTGGGCATGAATGGGTTAAAATTTAAAGTTTATCAAAAAGGGCATTTTGGTCATTTATCAAATAAGTGATTAAAATAGGAGAAAAGATGACAAAATTCATTCATCTTCTTCTCCAAGGCTGCCAAAAATTCCAAAGAGCCATTGTTAGGGTTCTTCAAATTTTCAAGCTTGCTAGTAAGTGCATCTAGCCTCGTTTTTGATATTCTTTGTATTTTTTGAAGTCCCGGTAGCATGAGTAAGCTATTTTTAGCTATTTGATGAGCTATGAAGGATGTTCAAAAATGTGGTCATGTATGAAATGCATGTATTTTTTTATTTTATGGAAGATTATGAAAGCTTGATGTAGTAGAAACATCTTTTGTTGAGTGATTTTCCATGAAAATGCATGTAGGGACTTGATTGTGAAAATCTTAAGTTTGGTCATACATGTGTGTTTTAGTGAGAATTGATGATAGCTTTAGTTGAATAAGTGGTTCGACTAAGCATGAAAGACTAGAAAGTTGAATAAAAATCACTTTACGAGCCTTTGGGGCTAAAGTGTAAATATGAGAAAGTTTAGGGGTAAAATAGTAATTTTGCTAAAGTATGAAATGTGGGTCAATTTAGTCAATGTATGTATTGAATAAGCTGATTTATTCATTATAGATCAAGAAAGACGAAGCCCGGATCGAATCCAAGGCAAAAGCAATGTGGTGGACTAAATTGCAAGTATCAATACTTTTGAGTACCGAGGTAAGTCTATGCATAAACAATGCATTCATACTTACAAATTGTTAATGCTAGATAGTGTATAGCATGGTTGAGAATGATTGAGAACCTATGTGGTTCAAGTGAAATGGATGGATGAATGATTAAGTAAGTAGATTTGTGAATGTGTTGTGATAATGCAAAAAGGTGGGCTAAGTGCGATACCATCCTAATGCTTATTGACAATGAGCTGGCTATGTGCGATGCTATCGTTAGGTATGTTATTTAGTGGGCTATGTGCGAGACCGCTATGAATACCTTGTTGGTAGGCTAAGTGCGATACTACCTTACTAATTGAATGGGGTAGGCTTAGTGCGAAACCACCGAGAGATTTGCTGTGTGGATGTGATAGTGAGTAGATTAGCTGTGTGGATTAGCTGTGTGGACTAGCTGTGTGGATGTATTATCAAGAATAATGATGTGTTGTATATTATGTAAATGTGACATTGAATGCAGGGGTGTATGTCAATAGTTATGAGTAAGTGACTCATGATGTGTTGGAAATGTGGTAAGGGATAGAAAGAGTAAGCATAGTTGTGAATTACTTATGTTAGTATAATGCTAATTGTTGCTTAGCTTATACTATGTTGCTTAATTGTTTATGTGTAAACTTACTAAGCTCAAAGCTTACTCTCTTTCTTTTCCTTTGTCTTATAGAGTAAAAGTGTTTAATCGAGATCGAGGATCATTTGGAAGATCGCCCACACTATCAAAGACACTCTGGTACATTAGACTCAATGTTTTGTATATGGCATGTATAGGGGCTAGACAAATTAGTGAACTTTTGGTGTAAATGGCTAAGATGTGTTGGCCTTTAGATGGATAGTGTATTTTGTATAATGCCATGGTTGTTGGCTATTACATTATATGAAAGAAAGATGTAGTTTTCTATGTGAGATTGCACTTCAATTTGAGTTGATTATAGATGTGTTGTATGAGTGCATGTTGTGTAAGCTATAAGGGTGAGAAGAGCTTAGCAAATAACTTTGTTCTTGGTCATGTGGATAGACACTGCAGGCGTGTGTCTAGGCCATGTGTGACCCACGGTCAGCCACGGCGTGTGCTTTGGCCGTCGTCCCCCGCATGTTAGTATTTGAAGTCAGAATAGACCACGGACTAGTCACACGGGCGTGTGCCTAGGGCGTGTGGGATTAATCAGTGTTGGCCATGGGCTAGCCACACTGGCCTGTGTCTAGACTCTAGGCTGTGTTAAGGTAGTCAGTGTGCACCACGGGTGTTAAGCACGGGCGTGTGCCTTGGCCGTAAGGCATTGGCGAGAATCTTTGGGGTTTTTAGGCACAGTTTAGGGACATGGGCGTGTGTGTCCATGCACGGCGTGTCTAATCTTACACGGCGTGTGAGATCTGTATAAAGAGAAAAATTTTAAGATTGGAAAAAGTTCCAGTTTAGTCTCGAGAGCCCTCGTGTGTATGAGTGAGGCCTCGTATGTCAAGAATGAAGTTGTTGAGATGACTTCAGAGAGTAGTTATGACGAGCCTAAGTGGCGATCAAGTGGTTTGAGTTCGGTAACGCCTCGAGCCCGGCTCCGGCGTAGAACCTGGGTAAGGGGTGTTACATAAGTAGTTATATGTTTGGCTATTGTATTTGACTATTTAGGCTCGGTTTTGAATGACAAAGAATGTATATGATTTAATTGTTATATGGAAGTTAAATTGGATGATCGATTATTGAGTAAATTAATTGGTTGTGTATATGAATTATATGCATGAGAATTAGCATGAGAATTAGGTATGTGGTTCATGTGTGTGGTTGAATATAACATGTTAGATATGTTATTTAGCTTGCAAAATAGATATTTTATGACTTGACATTGGTATTCAAAAATGGTTAAATTTGATTTAGTAAAATTTACATAAGGTTGAAATGTTTAAAATGCTATGATCTGGAAATTGTATTTAGAAATGGCTTTTGTTTTTGGGGTGTTATGTGCATGGTTGGATGATGTTAAAAATGTAGTTGGTCATGTATAAAGTTACCTAACGTTTTATGTGCAAATGAATATTAAACTGTGAGATATGGCCAAATTAGTTTAACAGGCGCATGTATAATGTTTATTAAATGTTACGTTTGTTATTTAGTTAATGATATGGGTTGAAACAACTTAATATGCGATTGTACTTAGATTTATAAAATGATATGATCGTTGATTTGTTATGGAATAGAGTTAAACAAATGGGTGTCTCGATATATACTCGGTATATGAAATAAAATATGTTTGATTATAAATTGGGTATTCGAATGTCATGGAAATGATGGTCATATGGTTTGAATTTTTGTAATTATGAAACAAGTACAAATTGGTTTTGATATTTGATGGCTTGGTTTGAAAGTTTTGAATTAGCAATCGGAATTGAAATGGTTAAATATTGAAATATAGTTCGTATAAGAGAATGTTCGGTAAAGCATGATTTGTGTGGTTAGATATGTGATTCAAATATATGATTTTGACTTGTATGAATAAGAGATTGGGTTATTAATTTATTTCGTAAGATTTTATAAAGGAGAATACATTTCTGGGCGTATGAATTGTAAAGAATGTCTGTTCTGAATTGTGTTTTGTTCGGTAATGCCTCGTAACCCTAGTCCGGCGACGGATATGGGTTAAGGGTGTTACATTTGGTTGGTATCAGAGCTATGGTTTAGTCGGTTCTAGGACTACCATAGCGTATGTGAGTCTAGCTATACATGCCATATATAACATGCGATAGTGTGATATCTCCCGACTCTGATGAAAATTGTTTTGATGAGACATATAAGTTTTCCAACCGAGCTAATTCTAATAGTACAGAAGTAAATACTCAAATATTTGAGTGAAAATGTGTTGATGATGAGTTGAGACTCATAAAGGTATGAATAAGAATACAAAATATTCTGTTGTTTATAAATGCTGTAATGATATGAGTATATGAGTTGTGATATATGGCCTAAGAATACTATATGAAATGCTTTGATTATGAATTAGTGATTTGAGTTGGCATATGAACTATGTGTTAAGAACAAAAGTGATTAACAATAAAAGTTTATTAAATGATTTGAGAATGTGAAATTAGTAATGAACTGGTTATTTGTGATAGTATGTGTTATGTGCGCTTATGTGTAAGTTAAATTTGAGGCTTTACTACCCTCACTTCCCTTATCAGTGAAATGTTATAATGAAATCAGTAAGATTTGGGTTGAATAAGCTCACGGGTATGGAGTTACAGAAGTCCGTGTTCGGAAGATTAATAACGCGGTCAGAAAAGAGATTGAATCGACAAATGAATACGATATTAAAAGAGATATTGGATAGTTAAAAAACTATTCGATTATGTAAAGTCATCATTATATAGAAGAAGTTAACTTCGATTAAATGACCTATTCAGGTATGTTGTCTAAGGAAAGTATTAACTGGAAGCTTCTCTGGATTGATTTCTGTTATTGATGGGATAATATGAACTTAATGATGACAGAATTAGACAGTTGAATAATGTTTGAATTGTATTGATGGCTGAGTGTAGTTGTTATGTTATAGTCGGACAGTTACTATGACTTCTTCTGGGCGTTCTACGTGTACATTTATCCTCAGAATTATACGTAACTGTTTAATTTCAAAAGGAATTCTTATCGTATGAGAACATTAGCTAAACATATTAATGGATGAAAGTATCGTTGGTCTATTTGGGTTATGTTCAACATTACTATGTCTTTCTTTGGTATTTATTCTTTTGTGTGAATACGAAACATTGACGGTAAAATCTGTATAAGGCTAATATTCTGTTTCTACTGGCTATTGTTCTATTGAATATACGTGAAGATTATATTGCTTCTGTTACTGTGGATTTCAGTATTTATGAGTGACATTGTTCTTTCTGGACATTTTCTGGGATATCATCGGAATTGATATCATTCTATCTGGGTTATAATTTTCAGATATCATGTATAACTTCATATGTTGAAATTTCTCTATCCTGGTTTTCTTATGATTCTATGTGATTATCTGCAAGAGATCTCTATAAGACAGAGATAACTATGTTTATTATGATTATAATTTCTGGCTTGAAATGTGAGAGTACAGTGGTACCGTCCTCAGAATTATAGAAGTTGTGTCTCTGCAATGGTTGTTATTAAAATCATATTTGATTCTTTTCTATGTTCAAATGCTTCATTAACAGCCGGGATAATATTTATTATAGGGTTGAGACATCGTTCTTAGTAAGGCCCAATGATTTCCATTTGGTTAAGGTGATTTCAGTATAATTCAGAGTCTCGATGATTAATATATGAGATAGCTTCTTTATAAACTCTTTTCTAGTTCTCGTGAAAGGTTCGACATCGGCAAAAGTGAAGATGCTAGAAGATTAAGATCAATCTGTATAATGCTATGTCTGGGGTTATTCCTTCTAATGAGAAGAAAGATTTCTTCGAAAAGACCGATTCAGTAGTTAGTATGATCTGAATTATTTGATTGAAAAGTTAATTGGGTTATATGTGTTTGAATCTATCTACGAACTGGAAATAAACTTTGAACGTACATGTATGAATTGAAGGATAGTCTAGAAGAAGAATTTGTATTCTTGAAGATTTGATACAGAATTATATCTATCGGATCGATTCTATTTGAGAAATGTTATGGTAAATTAAAGTTAGTTTGATTGTTGAAGCTTTCTTTTGCACAAGACTTTATCAACCGAAATGTCAGTTCTAGTTTCGCCTGAGTTGAATAAAGAGTTTACGATTTTCAGTCATAAATTATTGAATGGTTCGAAATGTGTTCTAATACAAGAATGTGCAGAAATATCTTGTGATTCTATACAGTTAAAGCTACATAAAAAGAGTTATGTGACATATTTGATGACTATAAGAGTTTAAAATGTTTAATGTCAGAGAAAGATCTGAACTTGGCACAACAAGGTTAGCTCCAATCGTCGAAAAACTTTTAAGTCTGTAAGTAATTATTATCCGAGGAAAACAATTATAGTTTCGGATGTACCGAATGGGAAACTCTTGTGTAATTTATGAGTGATGAATACGTGATTGATCTTATCAAGTAATGAACAGTTGTTAGCTGAATTTAGAGGCTAAATAAATGTTTATTTAGTGAAGTTGTAAAATTCAGAAGTGCGTCAGCGAATTATAAGTTAAAAAGGAGTTCAGCATAAATTGATTTCTGATTCAAAACCTCAGATATGGTATCGATGATTATTGTTATTTTGAAATAGAGTGTGCGTACTGAGAAGTTTTGAGACTGTACAACGACTGTTTCAGATGACTATCAGTGGTAGTTTGTCTGTTCATATGGGATTAACAAGATGCACAACAATCTGAGATATAATATCGATAAATGAGTGTAAAAGGTGATATTCCTGACTTTGTTGATTATAGAAATAGAGTGTGGATGAATTCTGTATCGGAATTATCCTTATTATTGAATAGGATAGAGTTATTTGAAATATTGTTAACTGTCTGAATAAATCTCTCGGTATGTAGGGATTTTATCTTTTGATAAAACAGATGAGTTATCCGTTTCTGTGATGGTAAGTCTGTTTATGGTGTCATTATCATTGTTTTTGATTGAGATCTAAAACTTATATGATAATTCTGAGAGAGATTACAGTAATCTGTGAGTATGAGATTGCATTGAAATCGGGAAACACAATTCAAATTCTCGAAATATTTATTTGTCACTGTGTTTTAGAGTTTCAAAGCAACTAAGAAAGACTGTTGCTATTATAAGCAGTTACCGAACTCCGTTATTTTAGGATCGAGCTTTGTGAGAAAATGATCCACGGGATTAATATCGTTAGAGAAATTGAGCAAAAAATAAAAACAATTTAATACAGTTATAAGCGGTCTCAGTTATAGATAATGTACAGCAAAAGTCAGATCAGAATTTTAGTTGTGAGATTAAAGAGATTTGAAATTTGAAGCTATGTATGAATTTGAAATGTATGGTGTGGAAACAAATCCTTAATCTACTTTCTGGTAAGATTTTCGGGGATGAAAATCCCTAAGGGGAGAGAGTTGTAACAGCCTGGTTTAGATCCTAGTCAGAACAATGGTTTCGGGACCACAAATTCGAGTTAGAAAAATATTTTAATATTATTTTTGGTGTTTACAGTATGTGAATTAAGATGTGTGAAAGTTTCGTGTGAAAATTTTATTGTTTGTGTGCTCGATTTTATAAAAGGACTTAATCGCGTAAATGCAAAAGTGGTAATCTAATTGTTAAAGCACTAAATTGCTATGGTCTATTAACTGTGAAGTCCTTAAAATGAAAATTGGCCATTTTAAATTTAGTGGACGGCATAAGCTTTTAATATATAGTTTTTTTTTACATTATTTTATAATGATAAAATAGTAATTTATGGGTAAAATTATTATTTAATAAAAGAAAACATTAAAAATAAAAACAAAAGGCATGCATTATCATCTTGTTGTTGGCCGAAAGTGAGAAGGAAAACACCATTGTTGAAGCTTTAAGTTTCGGCACCTAGGAAGCTAAATTCGGGTATGTTCTTTGTTCGTTTTTTGATAATTTTTACATTTTTGAGATCGTTGCTTCGAATACTAGTAAACCCATGCTTTAATTTTCGGAATTGATGATGAATTTGATATTTTCTATTGATGTTAGCTTGATGTTTTTGTGGTTTGATGATGAAATATAATTTTTTGTTGATATATTGTTATGTTTAATTAAGTGATTTTTGATAAAAATGTGTATTAAGGATTAAATTGAGAAAAGTGTAAAATTCAAGGTTAAATGTGTGAATAAACTACAATATGGGCTGCTAGTAGTATGGGTAGAATTCGGCCTAACAAGGATTTAGTGAAATTTTGTGTATTTTGTGTTATTTTGAAATAAGGACTAAATTGAGAAAAATATGAAATGTTAGGGGCTAAAATGCAAATTGCCCATTTATATGTTCTTGAATGGAAATTGAATGAAATGTTGAATAAGTAAGTTAATTTTGATATTAATTAGATTGGCAAAGGTGGGAATCAGATTTGGATCGGGAAAATCGGAAGTTATCGATTAGTCGTTCCGGTCTGTTCGCGTCCGTGCGAGGTAAGTTCATAAGTAAATAAATGATGTTAAATTTAAATGTATATATGTTATATGTGCTGAATTGATCTTTAATAAATATATTTGTATATGCCGAATTGAATTTAGAGTTAGAGAACTAGTTACGAGCTTGAATCGATAGAATTACGACGTCCGTAAAGCCCCGTACGAACCATAGGAATAGTTAGGATACATATGTCATGACATAGGATTCCGATATGTGTTATCGTGTAAGACCACGTCTGGGACGTTGGCATCGATTTTAGATTTACGTGTAAGACCATGTCTGGGACATCGGCATCGTATTTGATTTTGTGTAAGACCCTGTCTGGGACAGTGGCATCTATATTTATTACATGTAAGACCACGTCTAGGACGTTGGCATTGTATGAGTTTTCTGAGCTATCCAAGTATCCTATTTGATTCTGAACGGTTAAACGGGCATTCCGAGAAATAAATGAGTATATGAATGTGCATTCGAATCAGGTATGTTGCGATGAATATGAATTTGAGCAATGAAAGTGAGTATGATTATGATTAGTTGTTATATGATTTATGTGAAAATGAGTTGTGGATATTAGCTAGTGAACTATGAACAAATGAACCATATAAGAAATGTAGAATTGTAATTGTGTTTTTGCCATATATGATTCAGGTACATATGATTTGTATATGAAATTCTGATATGAAATGTGAGTATGATTCAAATGATGGTATATGTGAAATATAAGATAATGAATGATGTGTTATATATGTTCGTTAAATGAAATTATGGTCCTATGTTTCAGACATGAGAATTATGAAACAATGAACATAGTTTTGATGTGCGATTTGTTATGGTTATTCGGGTTTGGAAGTGTATAAAAAGAAATTGATATATTTTTATGAATAATCTGTAATAAATAACCATGATTCGATTGGTATGTAATGAAATTGTGAAAGCTTAATTTTATGAATGAGCTAATAGTTGATATATGAATTTTGAAAACATTGTTTATATGTTCATTTATAATTAAGCCTAGTGAAGTTACTTAATGTGGCCTTAAGAAATTATGATTATGATGAATGTATATGTGGTTGAGATTTGTTAAATTTGGCCTAGTTAAATTGAATTATAAACATTATTGAAATGATTTATTTGCTTATGGCTTACTAAGCTTTTAAAGCTTACTTTGTGTGTTTTCCTATGTTTATAGATTTTTTTGAGATTTGCTCGGGTTGGAAGTCGGTGGAGATCTCATCACACTATCCAGTATTTGTTTTGGTAATTAAATGCTTTGAGATTGGGTTATGTGGCATGTATAGGCTAGTTTTGATATATTTGGTTTTGAAATGTGTATATGTATATAGCCATGCGAAAATGGCTTGTTCATGATGCAAATGTTGGTAGTTATATTTGGTCTTGTTATAAGCTTAATTGAGAGGTATGATTTAAGGTAAATATGTCGTGATGTTGGTTATATGATTTGGCAATGAGGAGTAGTAAGTAGGGTGTATATTTGACTTATTAATTAACTCATTTTGGAAGCATGAAAAGTGGTATAATATGGTTTGGTAAAAGGGTCATTTGAATAACTATAAATGACATATTGTTTTGATGTTAAGATATGAGATAACATGTTTATCTTATAGATTGAGTGATGGAAATGTTATGATTTATTGAGTTAAATTTGATAACCAAAAGGTTGTTTATTTAAATTGTTGGACATATGTGATATGAATACATATGCCTATTTAATGTTTGCTTGTAGTTCGGTTTAAAAAGATCAAATCGTTGGTTCAATGAATGATTATAAAATGTGTTATATATAAGTAGTTATATGTTTGGCTATGGTATTTGACTATTTAGGCTCGATTTTGAATGACAAAGAATGTATATGATTAATTTTTATATGGAAGTTAAATTGGATGATCGATTATTGAATAAATTAATTGGTTGTATATATGAATTATAAGCATGATAATTAGCATGAGAATTAGGTATGTGGTTCATGTGTGTGGTTGAATATAACATGTTAGATATGTTATTTAGCTTGCAAAATAGATATTTTATGACTTGACATTGGTATTCGAAGATGGTTAAATTTGATTTAGTAAAATGTACATAAGGTTAAAATGTTTAAAATGCTATGATTTGGAAATTGTATTTAGAAATGACTTTTGTTTTTAGGGTGTTATGTCCATGGTTGGATGATATTAAAAATGTAGTTGGTCATGTATAAAGTTACCTAACGTTTTATGTGCAAATGAATATTAAACTGTGGGATATGGCCAAATTAGTTTAACAGGCGCATGTATAATGTTTATTAAATGTTACATTTGTTATTTAGTTAATGATATGGGTTGAAACAACTTAATATGCGATTGTACTTAGATTTATAAAATGATATGATCGTTGATTTGTTATGGAATAGATGTAAACAAATGGGTGTCTGGATATATACTCGGTATATGAAATGAAATATGTTTGATTATAAATTGGGTTTTCGAATGTCATGGAAATGATGGTCATATGGCTTGAATTTTTGTAATTATGAAACAGGTACAAATTGGTTTTGATATTTGATGGCTTGGTTTGAAAGTTTTGAATTAGCAATCGGAATTGAAATGGTTAAATATTGAAATATAGTTCATATAAGAGAATGTTCGATAAAGCATGATTTGTGTGGTTAGATATGTGATTCAAATATATGATTTTGACTTGTATGAATAAGAGATTGGGTTATTAATTTATTTCGTAAAATTTTATAAAGGAGAATACATTACTGGCGTATGAATTGTAAAGAATGTCTGTTCTGAACTGTGTTTTGTTCGGTATTGCCTCGTAACCCTAGTCCGGCGACGGATATAGGTTAGGGGTGTTACATATCAGAGCTACGGTTTAGTCGGTTCTTGGACTAACGTAGCGTGTGTAAGAGTCTAGCTATACATGCCATATATAAATTTTGACAGTGTGACGACTCTTGACAATTTAAACTGTGTTTTCATATAGTAAATGGATCCCGATCGAGAAGTGGCTGATGACGTTGAAAGTAATGCGCTGGCTCCCGCTCAAGGGACCGCGCCATCTGAAAGTAGACCAGTGACAATTGGTCAAGGAGGAGAGGCTAGGGAAGCCTTCTTCCAAAGGTTGAACGAGTTGCTTGCCGAGTTTGTTCAGACAAATCCGGCTGCCCAACATCCTCCACCCCCACCTAACCCTCAACCGGTTCCCGTAGCTCCCCAAGGTGTGGAATTGGTAAGATTGAATAAGCCTCCAGTCGATAAGATTCGAAAGCAAGGGGCCAAAGAATTTAGAGCAAATGTCGATGATAATCCCGAGAGGGCAGAATTCTGGCTTGAGAACTCTATCCGGGTATTTGATGAGCTTTCTTGCACACCAAAGGAGTGCTTGAAATGTGCTATATCCCTCCTGAGGAATTCGGCATATCATTGGTGGAACACTTTAGTATTGGTAGTACCAAGGGAAAGAGTTACTTGGGACTTCTTCCAAGAGGAGTTCAGAAAGAAATATATCAGTGAACGGTTTATTGATCAGAAACGCAATGTAACGCCCCAAAAATATAGGGTCTTTAATTTTGCATGTCCTGACACAAATTGCATGTTTACTTTAATGGTTAAGTGATTTGGAGTGTTTGGGAATGTTTGGGAAGTCCTGGGTTCAAACCTAGGCTTTAGCAAAAATTTTTATTTTTAAGTGAAGAAGGCTCTTGGTTTTGGAGAGTAGGCTTTAAGAATAATTGTGGCAAAATTATGTCACAAAGAAGCTTGTGGTCCAGTGGTAGGTGGCGTGTTTCTAATGCTAGGGGACTTGAGTTCGAGTCCTGGTTTGCGCAATAAGGGGATCAATTTTTGATACCTTGCACGGCTGGAGTTTGTGTTGCAGTAAAATTCTGATTGATGAGATGTTGGAGTGATATGTGGAGGATTTCAAGGAGAGGATTGGGGGAGAGATTTTAGGAGGAAAAAGGGGAGTTTGAGTTGTTGAAGGTTGTTGCCGAATTTGCTAGGGGAAAAATAGAGTATACGGTTTTGGTCATTTCCTGAGTGTTGGATTCTTTTCATTTGTTCAGTGGCTGAATACTGCGTTTCCGGGAACTCTCTTCTTTCCTTTTTGGTGCAACGTGAGTTTCTCTTTTGGTCTATTGTGTGAAAGTCGAACATTTTTTTACCATTCGGGTACTTTGGGCAATTTGGTTTCTTTTCTCTATTAGCCGAATACCCCTTTTGTTTTCTTCAATCACTTCACACTGTCAGTCGAATCTCTACTCGTCTTTTTCTTTCCATTTCCTTTCCGTTCTCTTCCCATTCAGTTAGCCTAGGCCGAATGTCCTGCTCACATCTTTGGTTTCATTGATTAGTTCTTGTTGGCCGAACTCACCATACCATCCCCTCTCTTTCTGTTTTTTGACTTCTTTATTGTGTTTAAGCCGAGTTTCTTCTTCTGATAATCCTTGGGGTGGTCGCATACTCTGCCGGTGGTATATTGAGTTGATATCTGCAAGCGATCCTGACAAATCGATAGGTATTCAAAAGTTCCCTCTCTTGTTCTCTATTATTGTGATATGTGTGCGAATCCGTTTCCTTCTATCTTTTCTCTAAAAGCCGAATGTTTCTGCTACTCATGGTCTTTGGTTGGGATCCCTTCCTCTTGGTGTGGTGATCGTTGGGTTTTAGGTATTCCCGAGGAGGGGAGAAGTGCAGAAGTTACTCAAGTTGTCAAACCCTGTCTTCCATTATTCAATTAAGGTAAAGACATTACCTTACCTTTTGAATAGGTCGAATATATCTATATATTTCTGTAAGACTAATATTCATGGATTTAAGCCACAATTATGATCAGTCCCATCTGTAAAAATCTTTTGTTATCGCAGTTTATCGGCAAGAAAACTGTGATCGGTTTTAGCCCACGAGCTAAAAGGAACAGGCCGTAGTTCGTTCAATCAAGGTAAGGTAGTAAGTGCCTTTTTGGGAACAGATGTGATAAGAGGGTGTTTTACCCTAAAATATTAAGGACTAACATTGGATCTCGATGATTCTAGGTTGGGTGCTCGTAGATCTTGGAACGACTCCGTAAAAAGGTGTGTAATCACACTATCATTTCTGTGAGTCGACAAAAGCCAAAAAACCAAAAAGCCAAAACTTCGGCATTTGAGGCCTCACGAGCGTGCGATCGCTCGTGAGGTGAACCGAACCCACAATCATGGGCGATAGACTGTAAAGGCCACCACGAGCATTCTCGTATTCTGGGGCCGTTATGGGCCTCGTTGGGCTGAAATGGGACGTGTGGGCCCAATGGGCTCATGGGCCCCACACGGATGAAATTTACGAAAAGTGGAAGAAACTGGATTGGGCTATGTAGAGTGCATAGCCGTGATTGAATTTGGGCCAGATGGGCAACACGAGCGTGTGGGCCCATTTGGACCGAATATTGGGCTTTGAGCCCATTTATACTGTTTTGACGAAATGGATTATTTGTGTCGCTCGAAGCGACTGTAGGCCTTCGGAAAGGTCGTTACCTGTACAAAGACCCTAGGGAGTAAAATGATTGCAATACCCTTAATGAGTAAAATGACCAAAATACACCTAAAGGGAAAAATTACCGTTTTACCCTTAATACATGAAATGACTATTTTACCCCTAGAGGTAGATTGACAGATGAAAGTATGTATTGTATGAATGTACTGAGTAGGACATGTTGCATGCACGAAATATTGATGACATGGCATACTGCATGGGGTTGGGATTCTGTTATGGATGAAGTTACATTCTTCGTGGCTCTGCCACACATCATCGATCTTCGGTGGCTCTGCCACAATTATCATTCTTGGTGGCTTTGCCACATATCTTTATCTTGGCAACTCTGCTCGTTATTATTCTTGGCGGCTATCTTGCAATATTGGTGTGTGTGGGTGGGTGGGTCGACTTTGTCCCCACATGGTGTTTTGGGTTGGTACGGGTAGTGTCTGGCTGGATTGGGGTGGGTTGCATACTTGCACCATACTGATACTGTATCGGGCTTAGGCCCATATTGTTACTGTATAGGGCTAAGGCCCGCACTGCACTGTTACTGAATAGGGCTTAGGCCTAGACTGTTACTGCATGTATTACTGATTGAGTGATAGGGGATTTCACACTGAGTTATCGTAACTCACCCTTTTCTTTTAACTGTACAGGTAATCCCCTGTCTTAGGCGATTTGGAGCTACGAGGGACTCGGGGGGGGCACACGATTGAGGATGTTTATTTAAACGTAATCATTTAAATATTTTATATTGGGTTGGTATTTTTTGTAATAAGGCCTCTGGTGATTTTCAATTTCTTTTAACTGGGTTTTTAATTTCTTATTTTGAACTGCCAAAAGGATACAAACGAGTTTTCACAACTAATAACTGTTTTACAAGGCCAAACACATATTTTCAACTTTAAGATAACTGCAAATAGAGTAGCTTCCGCAAATCTAAACCAACGGTAATAAAACATGGTAATCGTTTTACTAAGTGTTGGTTTTTATAACTTACCAACTGTTTCCCAAGAAATAAGAACTAAAATGATTTTTACTAGAACGATTTCTCCCATCAACCTTGATTTCGAAAAACACTTCAATGTGACACGCCAGATTCGGCCGTAACATCTAGGCCGGGATTGGGGTGTTACATTTAGTGGTATCAGAGCCAAGTTGCAAAACTCGGCTGTGGAATGGGTTTGAAAAGTTTTTCTGAAAGTAGATTTTAAAGATTTGAAATGTTTTCGAAAGATGTACAAGTGTGGCACACCGAGTCTCCAGCGCCAAATCTGTAAGTTCTCTAATTTTGATTACTGATATACTGTGAAACTCTAGATAGAGGAAACTAAAATCGTAGGAGACTATAAACTGTAGTGAGACCTTGATCTGTGAAAACAAACCTCTAATGATTGTTTTTCATAATACATTTGTTAATAATTACTGAAATTATAAGCTGATACATAAGACTATTTAATCAGATAAAGCGCATACCGAAATGAGCACAAGAGGTACTCACAGAAGGGGTACACGGGGCCGCGGTAGAGGCCAATCTATCTCTAGGGGCAACATGACCTACTCAGTACAGTTATACAGTACATATTTTCACCTGTCAATCTATCTCTAGGGGTAAAATAGTCATTTTCATGTATTAGGGGTAAAACGGTAATTTTGCCATTTAGGGGTATTTTGGTCATTTTCCTCATTAGGGGTATTTCAGTAATTTTACTCATTAGGGGTATTTCAATCATTTTACTCCCTAGGGGTAGTTCAGTAATTTTACTCATTAGGGGTATTTTAGTCATTTTACTCCCTAAGGGTATTTCAGTACAGTTAACGACCTTTCTGAAGGCCTACAGTCGCTTTGAGCGACACATATAAAACATTTGGTCGAGACAGTGTAAATGGGCTCAAAGCCCAATATTCGGCCCAAATGGGCCCACACGCTCGTGTGGCCTATTTGGCCTGAATTCGATCACGGCTATGTGATCTACATAGCCCAATCTAGTTTCTGCCACTTTTCGTAAATTTTATCCGTGTGAGGCCCACGAGCCCATTGGGCCCACACGGCCTATTTTGGCCCAACGAGGCCCAAGTGCACGAGAACACTCATAGTGGCCTCTTCAGTCTATCGCCCTCAATTGTGGCTCGGTTTCTCAACACGAGCGATCGCACGCTCGTGAGGACTCAAATGCCGAAGTTTTGGCTTTTTGGCTTTTACCGATTCATAGCGGGGATAGTGTGAGTACACACTTTACCGGCTTTTACGCCTATTACCGTTTGCAGGGTACGGTTACACACCTGTTTGGGGAATCACACGAGAAATCTCCAAGTACCAATCTTGCTTAACGACTGACTTTAATCTCTAAAGACCACCGATCAGGATTGATGATCGTTATGTCAGAGTCTTAAAAATTTATATAAAGAATGATCGAGCCTAGAAACTAACTATGACAACGATTGAGGCAAGGGTACCTATCGAACAGTAGTATAGTTTAGTGGCAAGACCGAAATGTCGAACCCAAAGGAACCAGAAGTACTAATACTAACTTTCTTTTTATTATTTAGCCTAAGAAACAAGGGAATTTGTTGTTTAATCTAAAATTAACTAACTACTAAGATAAAGATGCTAAGACAAAGAGAACGAACTTGGGAAAACACTCGTGAGAAAAACCAATTAATTAAGACGATACCCAAGGAAGAATCCACCTAGACTTCACTTGTTATCTAACTCACGAACGCACGATTTATTCACTTGACTTGATCCGTAGGATTCCCTAATGTATATTAATCCCTCTCTCGAGGCGACTAACGTCTAACCCTAGGTTGATTAATTGAAATCTCTTTCTAATTAAAACCCCTAGAATTGCATTAACTCAATCTATGGACTTCCGTATTAGGTTTGACCCTAATCTGGCAGATTTTTGTCACCCTATCTCTAGGCACGCGAGCAACTTTTGTTAACTATGCTAGATCTACTCTTAGGCAGGGACTTTTGCTCCACCACCTAAGCACATCAGTACTTGAATCAATATCCTGGAATATCAAAGCAAGAATTAAGAACACATAATTAAGAACAAATTAAGTATTTATCATATAGTTCAGCAACCGATAACAAGATTCGTCTTAGGTTTCATCCCCCTCAGGTATCTGAGGGTTTAGTTCATAATTATGAAAGAATACATCTCAGAAGAAAAGATAAAACAAAACATAAGAAAAACCTTAAAACCCCCTGAAGGAATTGAAGGAGAGATCCTCCGTCTTGAGTATGACTCCGGCTTCTTGAGATGAATCAACTGGCTTTCTTCGAGTGAATCCCACAATTCTGACCTCTCTGGCTCAGCTCCTTGGCCTAGCTGGACACCACTTGAAGGTTGGCCTCTAGGGTGTTTATATAGGCTTTTAGAATGGCTTTATTTGCCTCTAAGTACCCTAATCCGAATAAAATTCTTCTTTGTCACGTCAGGGACACGCCCATGGCACACGCCCGTGTGAATCGTGGCCAGGCCGTGTTCGAACCTGCTGAAGGAGCACGGCCGTGTAGTCTTGGGCCCAGGCTGTGTCGATTTCGTGATATGGCCTATTTACTCTGTTTTAGGCCCGTTTCTCGTTCTTTTCATCCTCTGGTGCTCTCCTGAGTATAAAACATGAAGTTAAAGGATTAAGAGCACCAAATTACATAATTCAAGGGATAAATCATCCAAAAGTATGCTAAATGTGGGTTTAAATTATGTTATTATTACGGTTTATCTAATACCCCCACTCTTAAGCTTTTTCTTGTCCTCAAGCAAAATTCTCAACTCACAATTAAAACAAACTTCCTCGATTCATAATATTCATCAATAATGTTGTCATAATTCACAGATAATTTATACATGGATAATTCAACTCAAAAAGTCCTAAATATTCAAACAATCTAAGTCATACATTTTTGTAGCATGAAAACTTAGGTGTTTTCCCTTTCTAAATAATTACCTCTGATTCAAAATCGACAAGGATTGACATCCTTACTAAAGATTCACTCAAATCACTCGAGGTGTTTAAGGTTCAGGAAAAAGCACTCATAAGTCAAACATGAAAAGTTAATCCCATAGGCTTGCATGAAAATCAAATCTCCACCATTATAATATGAGATGATACACAAATCAAAAGGTCTTTAACAGGGTTGTAATGGGGCTTGGGTTAAAGGTGTGGATAAAGGCTGAATTAGAGGGTTAGAATCGAGATTGACTTGACAAATTACCTAACTAGAAAAATGAGCTAATAATTACATCAACTAAAAACTTGTAATACTAATAATACGAGCTTTTTCTTCAAGATGTGGAATTTAAATATGTAAGCTCACTTACTAATAAAACTAATAATGAATAAACTTTGTCGTTTTTTTTAAGAACAAATCATTAAATATTTACAATAATAAGAAAGTACATCTGAAATACAGAACATAGTTAGGCAACTGCTCAAAATCAAATCTCGACAAAAAGGGTAGTCAAGAAGAATGGTGATAACAAATACAAAGGGTTTTGGTTTAAAATTAGCGGGTGAGTCAATAAAAAAAATTTTAAATCAAACGGGGGTTCACTAGGGGTTAATTATGAAGGTAGGTTTTTAGTGGAGTAAGTGGGTTAAATCCTAGGTGCCTTTATCATCTCTGTATATCAAATCAAAGGTGTGGTCTCGACATGTATAATCGAAGCAAGTTCTAGAATAACAAATCAATATTGACACACTCATAATCAATAAAGTGAGCAAGAAAAAGAATATATGCTCTAAAAGGCTCAAAATCTCACAAAAATTATGGCTTTTGATGTCAACCTCGTAAATTTTTAACTTCAAAGTAATATTCAAATTTAGGTAGACAACCTAATTTTTTTTTTGAAAATAGACTCATCATGCTTGATTCTCTAGTATCTTAAAGTTTAAATTATCAATGTACAATTAACTATGACTTAATAAAAATCATAAATCACAGGAAATTTCATTCTAATCATGATATGAGAAAATTACTTAAGAAATAAGACATAATTCAGGATTTGAGAATAATGAAAAAAGTTAGGCACTTTTAAGATTCACCCCCCACACTTAAGATGTACATTGCCCTCAATGTACAAAGATATATAAACAATATAATAGAAAATCAAAAGATAGGGAGAGAGATGAAACTTCCTGAATTTTTGGATGGATTCCTTGAGTTGGAAGTGTGGAAACTTGATTCGGAGGTGAAAGATAAGTTGGAGGAGTGGTGGTGTGGTGGCTGCCCACTATTGCTACGCTAGATGAAGAAATTGGGTAGCCCGTGAAGAATTAGCCAGGAAATAATAAGACATATTTAAAATAAACTAATTATATATTTAAAGACAAGAAAGATAAAGAGAAAGAAAATAGAAGGTAAAGTAAAATTAAAAGAAGAGATAAATGGACTGAAAAGTCCTTATTGTTGGATGGTTCACGAGGTGGGCATGATTTCTAAGGCCGTGGTGTGTGATTCCCAAGCAGCCTGTAGAACCCTTGGCTTGTCAAATAATTGAAGCGGCCAGTATGAACTTATGCAGATTGATCTCCCACAGGGAAACTGTGCTTGGATCCTTCCGCTTCTTCGACATAGATGTGGTGGAGGTCAAGGGTTTGGGGAAGGACTAAAGAAGAAAAGTATGGAAAGGGAGGGGTCTGAAGAATAGGATGGGAGAAAGGAGGTAGGGAGTAGGTGAGAAGAAGGAGGGGGGTTTAAATAGAATTTTCAGGTCTGGTACACCCCCACGCCCGTGTACCATGGGTGTGTCGAGTCACACAGCCATGTCGCACGGCCGTGTTATGCTTCTTTCGTTTCTCCCACGCCCATGTTCAGGTCACCACGCCCGTGTAGGATCAAACAGTGTCGACCACAGCCGCATCGCACGGCCGTGGCAAGTTAGTTGGAGCCCGTGACTCAAAGATATTATTCGTCCTGACTCGTACTATCTCTGCCATGTCAGTACGAACATCCGTAGTATCCACACGGCCACGGCCACGGCCGTGTGTAAGGCCGTGTGGTATGGAAACATGCACTTTGGTTAGTTTATAATTAGATGCTGAAGTAAAAATAAAAATAAAAATAAAAATAAAAATAAAAGATTGTAAAAATTAATAGAGTTGGTGCTCGGGTTGCCTCCCGAGAAGCGCTCGTTTATAGTCTTAAGCTAGACTTACCTCTCATTCGCATATTCATGGTGGTTCGAAGAGTTGAACATCCTCTCTCATGCTATCGTTCTACTATCATGATAAAGTTTGAGTCGAGTAGTGTTTACTTTAAAAGTGCCGAAGATAGGATTACTTACCTCGACTGTTCCGTATGGGAAAATATTGATTACCTTAAAAGAGATTTGTTTGTTTGTATTAGGGTCGGGCGGAACAATTCGAGGGTCTGTTTTATCTAACAATACCTGATCTCCTATTTTGAAGTGATTTACTGTTCCTACTAACTCGTCTAGTGGTTCCTTCGGTTTTACTTCGTGTGTTTTTTATTTTTCCTTGAAATGTGTCTTCCACTCGTCTAGTTCATCAATATGAAGCCTTCGATCCTCATGGATTATTTCCTTGTTGTTATGAGATGTCGGATCTGGCTCGGGTGTGTAGTTTCGTGGTGCTTCCTGAAAAGAAGGTTTAACCGAATGGTCATTAATAGAATTTATTTTCTCACCTTGATTGCTTGATGTCCTAGCCGAGTCGAGAGCCTGAAGACTGATTGATTCGTCACCTACACGGAGTATGAGTTCACCTGTACCCACATCAATTTTAGTTCTAGCAATCGCTAAAAAGGGTCTCCCTAAAATTAAGGGGATACTATTGTCCTCATCCATGTCTAAAACAACAAAATCTACTGGGAATACGATTTTATCAATCTTTACTAACACATCTTCGATTATACCCCTAGGAATTCGAATAGTCTTATCAGCTAATTGAATGCTCATCCTAGTTTGTTTGGGTTTCCCTAGACCTAGTTGTTTAAACATTTTATAAGGCATAACATTTATGCTTGCCCCTAAATCAGCTAAAGCGTTATTAATAGATAAACTACCAATTAAACATGGAATTGTAAAACTCCCTGGATCTTTTAATTTTTGTGGTAATTTATTTTGTAGAATTGCTGAGCACATTGCGTTTAGTTCCACGTGCGATGCCTCGTCTAACCTTCGTTTATTTGTCAATAGCTCCTTTAAAAATCTCCTGGAATCAGGCATCTGCGAGAGAGCTTCAAGAAACGGTAAGTTAATATGTAATTTCTTTAAAAGTTTAAGAAACTTACCGAACTGTTCTTCTGTGTCATCTTTCTTCAATGCATCGGGGTATGGTATACGAGGTTGGTACTATTTAATTATCGGTTTTGGCTTATCATGACTTACCTCGTTCTTACCTTCCTCTACCATATTCTCTTGGCTTACCTTAGGCTCATCTAACCCTACACTTTCCTGAGCTGTTATGGCTTGAAGTTGCTCCTTTGGGTTAGTTTCTGTGTTGCTCGGTAGGCTTCCTTGCGATCATTCGGAGATCAGCTTAGCAAGTTGCCCTAACTGGTTTTTGATCCCTTGAACCGATGCTTGTTGATTTTTAAGTGTTGTCTTAGTGTTCTGGAAACGAGTTTCTGACATCGCTATGAATTTTGTCAGCATCTCTTCAAGGTTCGGCTTCTTTTCCTGTGGGAAGGGCTGTTGTTGGAAGTTTGGAGAGGTGTTGCCTTTGATTTCCTTGACCACCCCATGAGAAATTGGGGTGGTTCTTCTAACCTGGGTTGTAAGTATTGCTGTAAGGATTATTTTGAGATCTAAAATTATTACTTACATAGTTCATTTGTTCGCCTTTTATGCCATGTCCGTAGGGTGGGTACTCAGGATTCGCCATACCTCCACTTGCTTCGCACTACATAACAGGTTGTACCTGCAAAGAACCACATAGACCATCAACCTTCTTATTTAACATCTCTACTTGATTTGATAGCATGGTGACTGCGTCGAGGCTGAAAACACTGGCAGCTTTCGTGGGCTTTGTCCTCGTGACTTGCCACTGGTAGTTGTTCAGTGACATCTCCTCAATAAATTTGTAATCTGCATCAGGTGTTTTATTATTCAGGGTTCCACCGGCTGCTGAATCGATCAACTGCCTAGTTGAGGGGTTCACACCGTTATAGAAGGTTTGAACCTATAGCCATAGAAGTAGCCCGTGGTGAGGGCACCTTCTCAGTAGATCTTTGTATCTCTCCCATGCATCGTAAAGTGTCTCTAAATCTATCTGCACAAAAGAAGAGATATCATTCCTTAACTTGGCCTTTTTGGCGGCGGAAAATATTTTAATAAAAATTTTCATCATTTGATCCCATGTAGTGATTGATCCTCGGGGAGAGAATGCAACCACTTTATTTGCTTTATTCCTCAACAAAAGGGAAACAACCGAAGACGTATGGCATCATCAGAAACGCCATTTATTTTGAAGGTATCACGGAATTCTAGAAAAATTGCTAAGTGTGTGTTAGGATCCTCATCCTGCAAACCATCAAATTGAACAAACTGCTGTATCATCTGTATAGTGTTAGGTTTCAATTCGAAATTATTTGCAGCAATAGTAGGTCTAACAATACTCGATTCAGTTCCAGTTAAATTAGGTTTAGCATAAACATACATAGTTCGAGGAGCCTGATATTCGGCCACCTCTGGAGGTAGCGGATTATTCTCAGCCATCTCTTCGGTGGTATTGGTTTCGTCTTCTTGCTCTTCTTCTATGTAATTTAAGCTTCACCTTATCTCTCTACGATTTCTACAAACGGTACCTTCAATATCACTGTCGTAAATTAGGGGTCCTGTCCGGTTCCTTCTAGTCATAAACTAGAGCTACCTGCAAGGAACAAATAAAAGAAGAAAAATTAGCAAAGTTAAAAATAAAATAAAAGTAAATTGCAAAAATAAAAAAATGGCTAAAGTAATAAAAATTAAGCGTTCTTAATATTTTGGTTCCCCGACAACGGCGCCAAAAACTTGATCGTTATGTCAGAGTCTTAAAAATTTATATAAAGAATGATCGAGCCTAGAAACCAACTATGACAACGATTGAGGCAAGCGCACCCATCGAACAGTAGTATAGTTTAGTGGCAAGACTGGAATGTCGAACCCAAAGGAACCAGAAGTACTAATACTAACTTTCTTTTTATTATGTAGCCTAAAATATAAGGGAATTTGTTGTTTAATCTAAAATTAACTAACTACTAAGCTAAAGATGCTAAGACAAAGAGAACGAACTTGGGAAAACAGTCGTGAGAAAAACCAATTGATTAAGACGATACCCAAGGAAGAATCCACCTAGACTTCACTTGTTATCTAACTCTGAACCAGACAATTTATTCACTTGACTTGATCCGTAGGATTGCCTAATGTATATTAATCCCTCTCTCGAAGGGACTAAAGTCTAACCCTAGGTTGATTAATTGAAATCTCTTTCTAATTAAAACCCCTAGAATTGCATTAACTTGATCTATGGACTCCCGTATTAGGTTTGACCCTAATCCGGCAGATTTTTGTCACCTTATCTCTAGGCGCGCGAGCAACTTTGGTTAACTATGCTAGATCTACTCTTAGGCAGGGACTTTTGCTCCACCACCTAAGCACATCAGTACTTGAATCAATATCCTGGAATATCAAAGCAAGAATTAAGAACACATAATTAAGAACAAATCAAGTATTTATCATATAGTTCAGCAAATGATAACAAGATTCATCTTAGGTTTCATCCCCCTCAGGTATCTGAGGGTTTAGTTCATAATTATGAAAGAATACATCTCAGAAGAAAACATAAAACAAAACATAAGAAAAACCCTAAAACCCCCTGAAGGAAGTGAAGGAGAGATCCTCCGTCTTGCGTATGACTCCGGCTTCTTGAGATGAATTAACTGGCTTTCTTCGAGTGAATCCCTCAATTCTGACCTCTCTGACTCGGCTCTTTGGCCTAGCTGGACGCCCCTGAAGGTTGGCCTCTAGGGTGTTTATATAGGCTTCTGGAATGGCTTTCTTTGCCACTAAGTACCCTAATCCGAATAAAATTCTTCTTTGTCACGTCAAGGACACGCCCATGGCACACACCCGTGTGAATCATGGCCAGGCCGTGTTCGAACTTGCTGAAGGAGCACGGCCATGTGGTCTTGGGCCCAATCTGTTTTGATTTTGTGATATGGCCTATTTACTCTGTTTTAGGCCCGTTTCTCGTTCTCTTCATCCTCCGGTGCTCTTCTGAGTATAAAACATGAAATTAAAGGATTAAGAGCACCAAATTACATAATTCAAGGGATAAATCATCCAAAAGTATGCTAAATGTGGGTTTAAAATATGTTATTATTACGGTTTATCAATTGATCACACGCCTATGTCGAATATCTGTATCAAAACAGATCTTTTTAGCCAAAAAAATATGGACTGGTTAGAGGTATTTCTGGAGTAGCCCCAAATGTGGTGGAGTACTGGTTAGAGGTGACTGAACGAATAATGGATGACCTTGACTTTACCACGGAGTAAAAATTTAAAGGGGCAGTGTCCTTACTGCGAGACGAGGCTTACCAATGGTGGCTCACCATGAGAGACGGTACGCAGGCCGATCGTTTGACGTGGGATTTCTTTAATACGGCATTTTAAGAAAAGTACATGGGCACAAGTTATGTGGACGCCCGACAAAAGGAATTTCTGAGCTTGACCCAGGGGAGTAAGACAGCGGCAAAATATGAGGCAGAATTCTTGCGGTTGAGTCGGTATGCTCGAGGGATGGTAGCAACTGAGTATGAACGCTGTGTGCATTTTGAGGATGGCCTTCGAGATGAGCTAAGGGTATTGATAGCTCCACAAAGGGAGCGATATTTTACTGCTCTTGTAGAAAAAGCTAAGATTGCTGAAGAGGTGAAGCGCTCGGAGCGCCAGAACTGTGAAAAAGATAAGGGCAAAAATAAGAGGGATTTTGGGCCCTCAAGTTCTTCTGAGAGGCCTATTAAGAAGGCCAGGTTTGATGGGCCGGTTCAGACTGGAGTTCCTGTTGCTATTAATAGACCGCAGCCTTGCGCTGATTGTGGGAGATCTCACCAGGGTGAGTTCTGGAAGAGGATCGGAGCGTGCTTTAGATGTGGGTCCATGGATCATCGGATTAATGATTGTCCTCAGAGGTCAGTTCAGATGCAAGCTACAGGACCGGGTCATGTTTAGCCAGTGAAAGGTGGTCAGCAGCCACCGAGAGGCCGTGGGCAGGCCAAAGGTGGAAACAGTATGGGACGAGGTCGTGGAGCCCCAGGCAAAGGTACTGGTAACACTGTAGCGAGGTAGCTAGCTCTGGTATATGCTGCTCGTCACTGAGAGGATGGTGACGCCCCTGACGTCATAACCGGGACGTTCCTAATTTACAATGTACTCTACACTGCTTTAATTGATATTTGGTCTACACATTCGTACGTTGCATGCACTGTGTCCGGAACTTTGGGTATTCAGTTCAAAAATACTGTTAGTGAGATGACTATGATAAGTCCATTGGGTCAGTCGGTTAGGGTAAATAAGTTATTCAGAGATGTGCCCCTTGAGGTCCAAGGAGTAATTTTTCCCGCAGAGTTGATGGAACTGCAGTTTGGTGAATTCGACCTTATTTTGGGTATGGATTGGCTGGTGAAACACCGAGCTAGTTTGGACTGTGCTGCTAAGCGTATGGTGTTGAAGACTACTGAGGATGAGGAGGTGGCTGTGATTGGGGAGCGAAGGAATTATTTGTCTAACGTGATCTCAGTATTAAGGGCCGGGAAACTAATTCGCAAGGGTAGTGAGGCGTTTTTAGTCTATGTTAGTATTTCTGACTCTGAAGGTCCTTCTGTCGGAGATATTAGAACTGTTAAGGATTTTTCGGATGTATTTCCTGATGAGCTCCTTGGGTTGCCTCCGAACCGCAAAGTCAAATTTGGTATTGAGCTCTTACCTGGAACAACTCCAGTGTCCATCGCCCCATATAGGATGGCACCGAAGGAGCTGGTGGAGTTAAAGGCTCAAATTCAAGAGCTACTGGACTGAGGATTCATTCGACCGAGTGTGTCTCCATGAGGAGCACCGGTATTGTTTGTAAAGAAGAAAGACGGGTCCGTACGCATGTGCATCGATTATCGGCAACTTAATAAACTGACCACCAAAAATAAGTATCCCTTGCCAAGAATTGATGATCTTTTTTATCAGCTACGAGGAGCTTCGGTTTTCTCCAAAATAGATCTTCGCTCTGGGTACCATCAGCTTAGAGTTAAGGAGGCTGATGTGTATAAGACTGCGTTTAGGACTCGGTATGGTCATTACGAGTTCCTAGTGATGCCGTTTGGGCTGACGAATGCACCAGCTACTTTCATGGACCTGATGAACCGAGTATTCCAGCCCTACCTAGATCGGTTCATGGTGGTATTTATAGACGATATCTTAGTGTATTCGAGAATCGAGGATGATCATGATACATATCTCCGAATTGTTCTACAGATTTTAAGGGGGAAGCAATTGTATGCTAAGTTCAGCAAGTGTGAGTTTGGCTGCGAGAAGTGACATTTCTTGGTCACGTGGTGTCTGCCGAGGGGATCAGGGTGGATCCTCGAAAAATTGAAGCCGTACTGGACTGGAAACCACCTAAGACCGTATCAAAAATTCGAAGCTTTCTGGGTTTGGCAGGGTATTACAGACGTTTTGTTGAGGGGTTTTCCTTAATTGCTGCACCTTTGACTAAGTTGCTGCGTAAAGGGGTACCGTTCAATTGGACTGATAAGCAGCAAGAAAGTTTTTAGAAACTGAAGAAGGTTTTGACTAAAGCCCCTGTCTTGATACAACCAGAGTCTGGAAAGGAATTTACTGTCTACAGTGATGTATCACACATTGGATTTGGTTGTGTGCTGATGCAGGACGGTAAGGTGGTTGCTTATGCGTCGCGTCAGCTTAAGCCTCACGAGGCGAATTACCCAACTCATGACTTGGAGTTAGCCGCGGTGATATTCGCACTGAAAATTCGGAGGCATTATTTATATGGCGAGAAGTGTATTATCTACACCGATCACAAGAGCCTCAAGTACCTCCTCACCCAGAAGGAGCTAAATCTTAGGCAGCGAAGATGGATGGAGCTGCTTAAGGATTATGACTGCTCGATTGAGTATCACCCTAGTAAGGCTAACATGGTGGCTGACGCACTGAGTCATAGGGCTGTATCTGATTTGAGAGTAATGTTTGCTCGTCTCAGCTTGTATGATAATGGTAACTTGTTAGCTGAGCTTCAAGTGAGACCGACATGGACTGAGCAAATTAAGGGGAAACAGTTGTTGGATGAGTCACTGGTTCCTCGTTTTCGACAGGTTGAGAGAGGTGAAACTTTAGATTTCGGGCTGAATAGTGAAGGAGTACTGTGTTTCCGTGGGAGAGTGTGTGTACCGAAGAACTCTGATCTAAGGCAGTTTATACTACGAGAGGCGCATAGTAGTCCATACGCTATGCATCCTGGTGGAAACAAGTTATACCGAGATCTTCGTGAGCTATACTGGTGGCCAGGACTGAAACGCGAAGTTACTGATTTTGTGAGTAAGTGCTTGACATGCCAGCAAGTTAAAGCTGAGCATCAACTGCCTTCAGGGTTACTGCAGCTAGTTAAAATTCCACTGTTGAAGTGGGAGAGAGTAACCATGGATTTTGTGAGTGGGCTACCCTTAATGCCTACTAAGAAGGATTCGGTATGGGTCATTGTAGACCAACTGACTAAATCTACCCATTTTATACCAGTTCGTATAGATTACTCGTTGCAGAAGCTGGCAAAGTTGTATGTGGCTGAGATTGTGAGACTGCATGGGGTACCAGTTTCCATCATATCTGACAGAGACCCTCGATTCACGTCTCGGTTATGGAAGAAATTACACGAGGATTTAGGTACTAGATTGGACTTCAGTACTGCATTCCATCCTCAGTCAGATGGTCAGTTAGAGAGGGTGATTCAGATACTGGAGGACATGTTAAGAAATTGTGTTATCAATTTCCGGGGCAGCTGGGAAGACTATTTGCTACTAGCAGAGTTTGCATATAATAACAGCTACCAGTCCAGTATTTGAATGGCATCATACGAGGCGTTGTATGGTCGTAGGTGTCGTACCCCTACCTGTTGGACTGAGCTGGGCAAGCGGTGAGTTTTGGGGCTAGAGTTAGTTTCTGATACCGAAGAAAAGGTAAAACTAATTCGAGACCGGTTAAAGGAAGCGTCGGATAGGCAGAAGTCTTACGTAGATATTAAACACCGAGAGATTGAGTATTCCGTGGGAGACTTCGTATTTCTTAAGGTCTCTCCATGGAAAAAGATATTGAGGTTTGGGCGAAAGAGGAAGGTTAGCCCTAGGTTTATTGGGCCTTACCGTATACTGAAGTGTGTGGGACTAGTCGCCTATCAACTTGAGTTGCCTCCAAAATTAGACCGGATTCACGATGTGTTTCATGTCTCCATGCTGAGACGTTATCACTCTGATCCCACACATATAGTACCGGTCGAGAAGATCGAAGTTAGGCCAGATCTGACCTTCGAGGAAGAAGCAGTACAGATATTGGATCGTGAGGTTAAGGTACTAAGGAAGAAATCAATTCCACTGGTTAAAGTTCTCTAGCAAAATCACGGTGACAAGGAAGCCACGTGGGAGCCTGAGGAGGTGATGCGACAACAATACCCACACCTATTCTGATTAGGTAAAATTCGAGGCCGAAATTTCTTTTTAGGGGGGGTAGAGTTGTAACGCCCCAAAAATTTAGGGTCTTTAATTTTGCATGTCCTGACACAAATTGCATGTTTGCTTTAATGGTTAAGTGATTTGGAGTGTTTGGGAATGTTTGGGAAGTCTTGGGTTCAAACCTAGGCTTTAGCAAAAAAAATTATTTTTAAGTGAATAAGGCCCTTGGTTCTAGAGAGTAGGCTTTAAGAATAATTGTGGCGGAATTATGTCACAAAGAAGCTTGTGGTCCAGTGGTAGGTGGCGTGTTTCTAATGCTAGGGGACTTGAGTTCGAGTCCTAGTTTGCGCAATAAGGGATCAATTTTTGATACCTTGCACGACTGGAGTTTATGTTGCAGTAAAATTCTGATTGATGAGATGTTGGAGTGATATGTGGAGGATTTCAAAGAGAGGATTAGGGGATAGATTTTAGGAGGAAAAAGGGGAGTTTGAGTTGTTGAAGGTTGTTGCCAAATTTTCTAGGGGAAAAATAGAGTATACAGTTTTGGTCATTTCCTAAGTGTTGGATTCTTTTCATTTGTTTATTGGCCGAATACTGTGTTTCTGGGAACTCTCTTCTTTGCTTTTTGGTGCAACTTGAGTTGCTCTTTTGGTCTATTGTGTGAAAGCCGAACCTTCTTTTACCATTCGGGTACTTTGGGCAATTTGGTTTCTTTTCTCTATTAGCCGAATACCCCTTTTGTTTTCTTCAATCACTTCACACTATCAGCCGAATCTCTACTCGTCTTTTTCTCTCCATTTCATTTCCCTTCTCTTCCCATTCAGTTAACCTTGGTCGAATGTCCTTCTCACATCTTTGGTTTCATTGATTAGTTCTTGTTGATCGAACTCACCATACCATCCCCTCTCTTGTTCTCTATTATTGTGATATGTGTGTGAATCTGTTTCCTTCTATCTTTTCTCTAAAAGCCGAATGTTTCTGGTACTCATGGTCTTTGGTTGGGATCCTTTCCTCTTGCTGTGGTGATTTTTGGGTTTTAGGTATTCCCGAGGAGGGGAGAAGTGCAGAAGTTACTCAAGTCGTCAAACCCTGTCTTCCATTATTCAATTAAGGTAAAGACATTACCTTACCTTTTGAATAGGTCGAATATCTCTATATATTTCTGTAAGACTAATATTCATGGATTTAAGCCACAGTTATGATCGGTCCCATCTATTAAAATCTTTTGTTATCGTAGTTTATCGGCAAGAAAAGTGTGATCAGTTTTAGCCCACGAGCTAAAAGGAACAGGCCGTAGTTCGTTCAATCAAGGTAAGGTAGTAAGTGCCTTTTTGGGAACATATGTGATAAGAGGGTGTTTTACCCTAACATATTAAGGCCTAACATTGGATCTCGATTATTCTAGGTTGGGTGCTCGTAGATCTTGGAACAACTCCGTAAAAAGGTGTGTAATCACACTATCGTTTCTATGAGTCGGCAAAAGCCGAAAAATCGAAAAGCCAAAACTTCGGCATTTGAGGCCTCACGAGCGTGTGATCGCTCGTGAGGTAAACCGAGCCCACAATCATGGGCGATAGACTGTAGAGGCCACCACGAGCGTTCTCGTGTTCTGGGGCCGTTATGGGCCTCGTTGGGCCAAAATGGGATGTGTGGGCCCAATGGGCTCGTGGGCCCCACACAGATGAAATTTACGAAAATTGGCAGAAACTGGATTGGGCTATGTAAAGCATATAGCCGTGATTGAATTTGGGCCAGATAGGCCACATGAGCGTGTGGGCCCATTTGGGCCGAATATTAGGCTTTGAGCCCATTTACACTGTTTCAACCAAATGGATTATCTGTGTCGCTCGAAGCGACTGTAGGCCTTCAGAAAGGTCGTTACCTTACAGAGACCCTAGGGAGTAAAATGACTGAATTACCCCTAATGAGTAAATTGACCAAAATACCCCTAAAGGGCAAAATTACTATTTTACCCCTAATATATGAAAATGACTATTTTACCCCTAGAGGTAGATTGACAGATGAAAGTATGTACTGTATGACTGTACTGAGTAGGACATGTTACATGCACGAAATATTAATGACATGGCATACTGCATGGGGTTGGGATTCTGTTATGGAGGACGTTCTGTTACTTGTGGCTCTGCCACAATTACTGTTACTTGTGGCTTTGCCACATATCTTTATACTAAGCGACTCATTGCGTTATATGTCTTGCGCCTATCTTTGCAATATTGAGTGTGTGGCCGGGTGGGATGACTTTGTCCCACATGGTGTGTTGGGTTGGTATGGGTGGTGTGCTGGCTGGATTGAGGTGGGTTGCATACTTGCACCATATCGATTCAGTCGGGCTTAGGCCTACATCATTATCTTGTATAGGGCTAAGGCCCGCATTTGCATCATGAATAGGGCTCAGGCCCAGACTATTACTACATGTATTACTGATTGAGTGATAGGGGATTTCACACTGAGTTCTCGTAACTCACCCTTCTCTTTTAACTGTACAGGTAATCCCCAGTCTTAGGCGATTTGGAGCTGCGAGGGACTCGGTGGGGCCACACGATCGAGGATGTTTATTTAAACGTAATCATTTAAATATTTTATATTGGGTTGGTATTTTTTGTAATAAGGCCTCTGGTGATTTTCAATTTCTTTTAACTGGGTTTTTAATTTCTTATTTTGAACTGCCAAATGGATACAAACGAGTTTTCACAACTAATAACTGTTTTACAAGGCCAAACACATATTTTCAACTTCAAGATAACTAAAAAAAGAGTAGCTTCCGTGAATTTAAACCAACGGTAACAAAACATGGTAATCGTTTTACTGAGTGTTGGTTTTTATAACTTACCAACTATTTCCCAAGAAATAAGAACTAAAATTATTTTTACTCGAACGATTTCTCCCATCAACCTTGATTTCAAAAAACACTTCGATGTGACACGCCAGATTTAGCCATAACGTCCAGGCCGGGTTTGGGGTGTTACACGCAAAGAGTTCTTGGAGTTGAAACAAGGTCGAATGACTGTGACTGAATGCGAGCGATAGTTTGTTAGGCTCGATAAGTATGCTCGAGAATGTGTTTCAACAGAGGCTATCATATGTAAGAGATTTGAAGGTGGGCTGAATGAGGACATCAGACTTTTAGTTGGGATTTTAGAGCTTAAAGAATTTGTTGTACTAGTTGAACGAGCCTGCAATGCCGCAGAGTTGATCAAAGAAAAGAGAAAAGTTGAATTTGAGGCTAGGGACTCGAGAAAGAGGCCGATGAATAAGTCATTTCAGTCATCGTCAAAGAAATCGAGGGGTATGCATACTCGTTTGAATGCTTCAGCTGGGTATCCCAACAGAGATCGTGGGAAGCAATATTGAGGTTCTAAGGCCCAGACTATGTCTATAGCGAGCGTTGGTAACGCTAGGTCTAATAAGCCTGAATTCCAACATTATGGTAGGTGACACCCCGGTGAATGTAGGATGAACAATCGGGCTTATTCTAAATGTGGCTCCCAAGATCACTTCATTCGGGATTGCCCTGAAATGGTTGAAAAGGATAATTTTCAGAATGCAAGATCGAGTAACACTGCTGCTAGAGGGAGACCAGTGAGAAATATGGGAAATGGGACCAGTAGCAGAGGTGTATCCAAGGATTCAACTATGAGATCGAAAGCTAGAGCACCAGCTAGAGCTTATGCCATTCGTGCTCGCGAGGATGCATCCTCCCCTTATGTGATCACTAGTACATTTTCTCTTTACGATACTAATGTAGTTGCATTAATCGATCCTGGATCAGCTCATCTTATATTTGCATAAATTTGGTATCTAGTAAGAATTTACCTGTTGAGTCTACTGAGTTTGTAATTAAGTTGTCGAACCCCTTAGGCAAATATGTTCTAGTCGATAAAGTTTGCAAGGATTGTCCTTTGATGATTCAAGGTCAATGTTTTCCGGTTGACTTAATGCTTTTTCCATTTAATGAGTTTGATGTGATACTTGGAATGGATTGGTTGACTCTACATGATGTAGTAGTGAATTGTAGACGAAAAGTTATTGAATTGAAATGTCAAAACAATGAAATTCTTCAGGTTGAATCAGATGAGTCGGGTGAATTGCCTATTGTGATTTCGTCAATGTCAGCTCAGATGTATGTAAGGAAGGGTTGTGAAGCATTTCTTGCATATGTACTGAATACGAAAGTGACTGAAATAAAGATTGAATTGGTATCGGCAGTTTGTGAATATCCAGATGTGTTCCTAGAAGAGTTGCCAGGATTACCACCGGTTTGAGAGGTTGAGTTTGCTATTGATTTGGTACCAGGGACTGCACCGATATCGATAGATCCGTATAGAATGGCTCCAACTGAGTTAAAGGAATTGAAGTCTAAGTTACAAGAATTGACAGATAAAGGTTTTGCGAGACTGAGTTTTTCACCATGGGGTGCACCGGTGTTATTCGTCAAGAAGAAAGACGAATCTATGAGACTTTGTATCGATTATCATCAGCTCAACAAGGTTATGATAAAGAACAAGTATCCCTTACCGAGGATTGATGATTTGTTCGATCAGTTGAAAGGGGTAACAATATTTTCGAAGATAGATTTGAGGTCCGACTATTATCAGCTGAGAGTTAAAGACTCGGATGTGTCGAAAACCGCATTCAGAACGAGGTAAGTGCATTATGAATTTCTTGTTATGCCTTTTGGATTAACTAATGCTCCTGCTGTTTTTATGGACTTAATGAATCGGATCTTCTGACCTTATTTGGATAAGTTTGTGGTTGTATTTATTGATGACATTTTGATTTGTTCTCAAGATAAGTCTGAGCATGCCGAACATTTAAGAATTGTGTTGCAGACTTTGAGAGATAAGAAATTATTTGCTAAATTAAGCAAAAGTGAGTTTTGGCTCCGAGAAGTCAAATTTTTAAGGCATATCATTTTAGCGAAAGGTATAAGGGTTGATCCGAGTAAGATTTCGGCAATTGTTGATTGGAAACCACCGAGGAATGTATCTGAGGTTAGAAGCTTTTTGGGCTTAGCTGAGTATTATCGATGTTTTGTTAAGGGATTCTCGATGATTGCTACACCTATGACAAGACTATTACAGAAAGATGTTAAGTTTGAATGGACTGATAATTGTCAAAAGAGTTTTGAATAGTTGAAAGCATTGTTGACTGAGGCACCGGTGTTAGTGCAACCTGAGTCAGGAAAAGAGTTTGTAATTTTTAGCGACGCGTCTTTGAACGGTCTTGGATGTGTGTTGATGCAAGAGGGCAAGGTGGTAGCTTATGCCTCGAGATAGTTGAACCGCATGAGAAGAACTACCCGATGCACGATTTGGAATTGGCTGCCATTCTGTTTGCTTTAAAGATTTGGAGATACCATTTGTTTGGGGAGAAGTGCCATATCTTTACCGATCACAAGAGCTTAAAGTACTTGATGACTCAAAAGGATTTGAACTTGCGGCAACGGAGATGGCTTGAGCTGTTGAAAAAATATGAATTGGTAATCGATTATCATCCTGGAAAGGCGAATGTAGTCGCAGACGCTTTGAGCAGAAAGTCCTTGTTTGCCTTGAGAGATATGAATATGAGGTTGACTTTATCTGAGAATAGTTCGATTCTAGCTGAGTTGAGAGCTAGACCAGTGTTTCTTCAGCAAATTTGTGAAGCTCAGAAAAGTGATAGTGAATTTCAAGCCAAAAGAGCTCAGTGTGAATCGAGTAGTGATTCAGACTTTTGGATCGGTTTTGATGATTGCTTAATGTTCCGAGATAGAGTATGTGTACCGAAAAATGATGAGGTCATTCAAAAAATTCTTCATGAGGCACACAGTGGTTGTCTATCTGTTCATCCGGGAAGTACGAAGATGTACAATGATTTGAAGAAACTATATTGGTGGTCAGGTATGAAACGAGATATCTCCGAATTTGTATCGAAATGTTTGATTTGTCAACAAGTAAAAGCCAAACATCGAGTGCCTTTTGGTTTGCTTCAGCCTATGATGATTCCCGAGTGGAAATGGGACAGGATTACAATGGATTTGGTAACTGGGTTACCTTTGAATCTGAAGAAGAAAGATGATGTTTGGGTCATTGTTGATAGATTGACGAAATCGGTTCATTTTATTCCGATACGTACCGATTACTCACTTGATAAGCTAGCTGAATTGTAAATTGCTAAAATTGTTAGATTGCATGGAGTGCCTATTTCTATTATTTCGAATAGAGATCTGAGATTTACGTCTCGATTTTGGAAAAAGTTGCAAGAAGATTTGGGTACAAAGTTGAACTTTAGTACCGCATTTCATCCGCAAACCGATGGCCAATCTGAGAGAATGATTCAGGTTCTCAAAGATATGCTTCGCTATTGTGTTTTAGATTTCGAAGGTAGTTGGGAAAAATATCTACCTTTAGTCGAATTTACTTATAACAACAGTTTTTAGTTGAGTATAAAAATGGCACAGTATGAGGCATTGTATGGCCGCAAGTGTCGAACTCCGTTGTACTGGACCAAGCTCAATGAGAGATAGATCCATGGAATCGATTTGGTTAGATAAACTGAAGAAAAGTAAAAGTAATTCGTGATTGTTTGAAAGTAGCTTCAGATAGACAGAAATCGTACGCGGATCTGAAACGAAAGGAGATTGAATTTCATGTAACAGCCCGTTTTTGGTCAAATCAGAATAGTGGTTTCAGAACCACAAATCCAAAGTCAAAATATTTATTTTATATTATTTTAACTCTTTACAGCATGATAGTATGTATGTGTGAAAGTTTCGTGAAGAAATTTTATCGTTTGAATAGTTAATTTGATAGAAAGGACTAAATCGCGTAAAGTGCAAAAGTAGTATTCTATTAGCTAAAGGTGTTTAATAGCTATAGAACCTTAAATTAAAGGTCCTTAAGTGGTAAATATACCATTAGTTGGTTAGTGGATGTTAATGGTTTGGCATAAATGAAATTTTGTATTAATTTTAAGGTTAAAATGGTAAAATAGTTAATAAATGTTATAATTAATAAAACAAAATCAATTTTAAACTTCATTACCATCTTTTTGACCGAATATTGAAGAAGAAGAATAGCTATTTTGTTCTTTTAAGGTTTTTCCACTTGAATATTTGATTAAGGTACGATTTTTGCTCAGTTTTTAATGATTTCTATGTTTTTTAGATCGTTGCTTCGTATTCTAGCTAGCCCGTACCTTAGATTTGAAAACTGTTAAAGATTTATCATGTTTCCATTGTTGAATGCTTGAGTAATTTGATGAATTATGATAAATTATGAAGGTTTATTGATGGATTTACTAGTTTTGTAAAGTGATTTTTGACAAAAATGTCAAAAAGGGATTAAATTGAGAAAATGTGAAATGTGGTGGTTAAAAGTGTGAATAAATAAAAGATATGGGCCGTTAGGGACTCCATTAAAATTTGGCTAGCATAGTTAAGGGTCTAATTGCATGAATTTTCATTTTTACGAGCTAATGACTAAATTGTAAAAATGCCAAAGTTTAGGGGCAAATGTGTAAAATAGCCCTAATGTGTGTTTTGGACTAAATTGAATAAATAGTTGATTAAATAAGCTATTTTTAATAATATACATAGATCAGGATAAGTCGAGATCGGGATTAGATCGAGGAAAAGGAAAGGTTGACAATTAGCCAATATTTCTATCCGAGTAACTCGAGGTAAGTTCGTATAATTAGAATCAAACTTTTAAATATTTGTAATTATTTGAAATGAATGTATGTAATTGAGTAAATGATCTACATGAAATTCAAATACCTTATTGATATGGTTTGATGGTTACCGAGCCCCGTTTGAACCGTAGGAATTCGTAGGATACGAGTGATATGTTGTAACAGCCCGATTTAGGGGCTAGTCGAAACAGTGATCTCGGAATCACTGATTCGAGGTAAGAGAAAATTATTTTCATGTTATGTTATGTGTTATAACATGTTTATAAGGATGCATGAAAATTTTGGTGCCTTAATTTTAGCGATTTCTAGCTAAATTGTGAGAAAGGACTAAATCGCATAAAGTGTGAAAGTTCTATTTTATTGCTAAAGGTGTCAAATAGCTATGAAATATTAATTGAAGGTCTTTAAAGAACAATTTGACCATCTAGGATGTGTTGGCCGGCCATGTAGACAAGGGGGACAAGAGCTTTTAATTTTGGTCAAAGTTGGTGGGGTAAATTGATGTTTTACAATAAAATAAAGAAAGGAAAAGAGATATCATCTTTCCTCTCTTCTTCTCCACCGAAAGTTTCAGCAAACAAGGGGTTTTTGAAAGCTCAAAATTTCAGCAAGCTTTACTCCACCCAGGTAAGTGATTTTGATGATCTTTCTTGATAAAAAATGCATTTTTCGAGTCCCCAAAGCTTAAGCTAGCTAATGGGAGGATTAATTTGTAACATGGTTGAAAGTCTAGGGACTTACCATGAGAGAGTTTATGTTGTTTAATGAGTTTTTATGGGAGAAAATGAATGATAGGATGATGAGAAACAACTTTTGTGAAAGGTGTTGTCATGAAAACACCTAATTGGGACTAAAATGCAAAAGTTGTAATTTGTTCATTAAGGCATGAAATAGATGGAATTGTGGATAGTTGTAAGAGGATTAAATGTTTAGCTAGGCTTGCTTAATAAGAAATTGAGATGAAAATTTATTTACGAGCCTAGGGGCAAATCGTAATTTTGCCAAAGTGTAGGGGCAAAATAGTCATTTTTCCTAAAGTGTAGATTATGGTGTATTATGATTTATAAATGATTAAATCAGTAAATTTCATTGTTCTAGATCAAATAAAACGAGTTTTGGACCTAGAACGGATGAAAAGAGAAATGTGGGCAAAAAGGTCCCTTTTGGCCCTTTCGACATCGAGGTAAGTTCATGTGCGAATGTTGCAATTAAATATGAGTTAATTTAATGTTCCAATGTTGTATGGAATGTATATTTACTCTATGAATGTATGAAATATCTTTGATGAGAGGTCAAAAGAATTGAATCTAAGAGTAATGGGAAATGTATGTAGAATGATATGATGATAGTTAAAGTCTCGTGTAAGACCATATTGGAATATGGCCTCGATGTAAGAATTCGTATAAGACCATGTCAGGGACATGGCATCGATATGTTAATGCAAGTAAGACTTTATTGGGGTATAAATTCTATGTGACATTATGAGTATGAGACTCAAGAGAGTTATTTAATAACTTGAGTGATTCAAGTATATGTGGGAAGGAAGAAAGTATGTGGTTGTACCACAAAAAGCACAAGTGTGTGTTAGAATTGAATTGATATGGATTCAGTGTATGATGAACCCTTAGTGGGTTATGTGTATTCAATACACTTGAGTTGCATGAGATAGATTTATTAATGTATTGTGTGAATGCAAACGAGTATCATAGAAAGTTAAGTAAGAATAGAAGTGTGTGAGAATGTTCTCGGATGAATATTTGAAATAGAGATATACATGTGGATTACTATCCGTGAATGTAAAATGAAAGGTGGGCTAAGTGCGGAACCACCATAAGTATAAATGATTGGTGGGCTATGTGCGATACCACCCTATTAGAGATTCAATGGTGGGCTAAGTGTGAAACCACCGAGATATTAGTAGCATGAGCGGCTTATTGAAAATGCTTGATGTGTTATTTTATATGATCATGTGGTGATCAGTGCAAGAATGTATGCTAATTGAACGAGCAATTGGCTTGTGACATGGTAAGAATGTGGTAAGAGATTGAATGAGTAAGTTTCAAGAATATTTGAACAAGTAACCATGAGTTTATGAGAGACACTCTTCATGATACTTTGTAATTATGTATATTCAATGAATATCAATATTTGACACATTATGCAGATGAGCTTACTTATTGCTTACTCCTTTACTTTTCTCATCCCTTATAGGTTATTTTAACTAGCTCAGGTTGGAGACCGTCGGAGATGTTTTCACACTATCGAGCAGACACTTGGAGTGAGGTATCAAGTCCTTATGAGTCATGGCATGTATAGGGATTCTTTTAAAGTTGATTAAGTTCTAACTGATGTAGCCAAATTGTATTAGCCTAAGAGAATCTAGAGTTGGTTGTGTATGACCATAGATGATGGCTTAAGTTGGTTGTATTTGTATTGGGAGTGGTTCTCCCTAGTGTATGGGATAAAGACTTTATCTCTTTAATGATTAAATGTGTTACATTTAGTGGTATCAGAGCATGGTTTAGTCGGTTCTAGGACTAACCTAGCATGAGTAAGAGTCTAGCTATACATGCCGTATGTGGACCGTGATAGTGTGATGTCTCCCGGCTCTAACAAAATTGTTTTGTTAAGACAATGATGATTCCCAGCCGAGCTAATTTCAGTAAGTTTGTATGATTTTCAAGCTTCATGAATATTTCATTGAATTGCTTGTGATGTTGTTATATGCACATTATTTCCATGAAAAGGTTTAATGATTTATTAAACAAAGAAGTTACTAAGAGCATGTATATGAAAGCCCCGATTGAAAATGAATTACTTAGGATACTCAATCTGCCACATGAGACAAGAAAGTCCGTATAAGACCATGTCAAGACATGGCATTGACAATCAAGCAAGTTATCATGTAAGACCAAGACAAGTCTTGGCATTGAAGAGTTACTATGAGATGAAGACCCATATAAGCCCAAGCCAAGGCATGGCATTGGCGAGTCTCCAAGCAAAGATGTCATGTAAGTCCAAGACAAGTCTTGGCATTGAAAAGCTATCAAGAGATAGAGATCCCATGTAAGTCCAAGCCAAGGCATGGCATTGGTGAGTAACAAGGAAGATTTCATGTAAGTCCAAGCCAAGGCTCGGCATTGACCAGTTCATGAGTAAAGTTACAAATAAGACCATGTCAAGACATGGCAATGGTAAGTTCCCAAGGGAACCCACAAGCAAGACTTCGTGTAAGTCCATGTCAAGACATGGCATCGATACCAAGTAAGAGATCCCATGTAAGACTATATCAAGGACATAGCATTGGCATCAAGATACATGTGAAATGAGATTTAGTATCCTCAGTCATTCATAGTAATTCATCGGGCAAAAGAGTAAAGCTTAAAAGAGATAGCAAGAAAGCTAGTAGTAAAGTTGATATCATGTCATGCTAGTGAAGGCTGACTAACAAGTATAATTCATGTTATGAATGATGATGTTGAGATTATGCTTGTTATAGTAAAGTATACTGATCTATGTGATCAAGTGTTACAGGTACCTTGTTTACCTTATAAACATGAGACTAGTGAGTACCATGATATATGTGAGAAGCAGTAAGAGTAAGTAAGAATTTGAGATTTGTGATGCCATTGTTTATGATAAATATGTCCACATGGTTAAATCTCACGTGTATCAAGTAAAGCGAGAGAAGGTATAATGTTTCGTCTTATGACCTCATACAAAGTCACACATATTATAGTGTGAGAGTAAAGCGAAAAGTTTGATTAAGTAGAATGCAGGAGATGAGTACGGTTGTTCAATGATAAAATGATGAATAAGACCATGGTTGGACCATGGCGATATATGTGATCCCATATAAGACCATGTCTGGGGCATGGCATTGGCATCAATACATGATCTCGTATAAGATCATATTAGGGATATGGCTTCGGTATTGAATAAGTTAATCGAATAAGACCATATCTGGGATGTGGCATCGATATTTGTTATGAGATCCCGTATAAGACCATAACTGTGATATGGCATCGGCATCAAATAGTAATCCCATGTGAGACCACGTCTGGGACCTGGCTTCGGTATGAGATCGTGTAAGACCATATCTAGGATATGGCGTCAATATCGATATAAGATTTTGTGTAAGACCATATCTGGGATATGGCATCGGCATCGATATGAGTTTCCATGTAAGTCCATATCTGGGATATGGCATTGGTGTTGATATGAGATTCCGTGTAAGACCATAGCATCGTGACGACATGTAAAGTAATAGCTGGGCTATGATGTTGTGATACGAGTAAGACCATAGTTGGACTATGGTAATCAAGTAAACGATGTAATCAAACCCGTAAGACATTCTCTAACTTGATAAGCAATGATGAGAGAAATTAGAGCTTAATGTTGAGTACTTGAGTAGACATTAAGGTGGAACTTGAGTAAGTGAAGTCTGTAACATCCTGGAGTTAGGGGTTCTGCATTTTATGTTTTCTGTGTGTTTGGCTTGTTCTACATGTTAATTTGGTGTGTTTGGGGGTTCTGGGAAGGCTCGGGGTCAAGCTAGAGCCTTGGTAAAAATTTTGTTTTTAGGCACTTTAGGGGAGAGCTGGTTGAGGCAGGTCTTAAGAGTATTTTCTTGTAGGGAGCTAGGGAAGTGGCGTCACAAGGGAGCAGCAGGGGGAAGGAGTTCCAGTCTCGTCAGCAGCATCCAGAAGCTTTATTTTTGTGCTTAGGGAGCTAAGGGTTGGTTTTTGGCTGGACTCTTCATGGTGGTTGTTGAATGAGTCAAATGCTTTTGAATGAGTGGAGGAGAGGTGCTTGTGGTGTTTGATTGGGTCAACAAGTTTGAATGGGTGTGGGGGAGTGAAAGTAGGAGGAAATCGTGGGATTTGGGTGTTGGTTGTGGAGTTGGCCGAAAGTTGGGATGTATGAGGGGGTGAATTCGGTCAAGTGGGTAAAAGTGAGGGGACCTTTGTTGTTGAGCATTTTCGGTTTAATTGCTAGAGGTGTGTGCTGAAATTTGCTTTGTTTTGAGGATATTTCTTTTTGGCATCTTCGGTCTTGAGGGGTGAGTGTGTGCCGTCGTGAAAGAGAGAACCTTTGAGGTTCATTTTGGGTTGCCTATTCTTTGTGAGTGCCGAAAGTCCATAAGTGCATTACTGTTTTTCCCTTCTTCATTTTCGGTAAGTACTCTATCTCTTATCAAAGCATTTCTTTTCTCTTCCATCTTCTAGTAATAATCTTCTTCTCCATAACCGAACCATCTTTGTTATTGCTAGCCGAATCCCTCCTCACTATTTCTGTTTCTTGCTTATACAACTTTCTTCTTCTTTTGTTCTATATTTGTTTCTACACTCTATTCCTCCATAGCCGAACCTCAGCCTACTCGTTTTCTACACTCTATTTCTCTATTTCTACACTCTATATTTGCTTCCTTTTCATCTTGTTTCTCCTCGTTTTATTCTCTTCTCCTCATCTTCTTCTTTAGCCGAAACCTTGCACCTCCTCCATTGACACCTTTTCTTTTCTCTCTTTAGCCGATTAGCTCATTTGGTCAAGTGACTCGGTTTCATCCTGTTACTCGATGGTTGAAGGTAATGATCTTCTTTTTTATCTTTTGTTAAAAAACCGAATCTTTTATCTCTTTCTTCACTAACCGAACCTCTGGTTCTTTGTCAACTCGAATCGATGCTGCTCGTATAGCCTAAGGCGTGAAGGGCTATTCTTCTCTGTCAAATCTATCTTGGTTTTTCATCATCAATAACGCAAGGTAATCTCGTACGATACTTTTTCCTTCTCTAAGTTTCTTCTAGCCGATTACTCAAGAGGGTAACTTTTACTGCTAGGCCGAACTTTTGGTTCTCTCACAACTCATCTTTGATTCAAGGACAAACCAGTTGCTGTGTGGTTCATCATTTACCAAGGTAGGAGTCACTTCTTTTCGGTTCTTGGTTATTATATCCCTTATCGGTTGTAGTCTGCCTTAATCAATTCTCTTGTTAGACAAGCGACGTTTCACTCTGAGTACTGATCAAATCTCTTCATGGATGCAAGTGTTGGTCAAGCTGTGGTGGGGAGCGAACCCGTAATCCCTGCTCCCAAATTTAAAAGATGTGCTGTGTCGGCAGCTTCGAGACTATCCGCCAAAGTTGTGGTAGAGAGTCGACGTGCACTGGATAGACAAATAGTTGTTATCCTCGCTAGTGAGAGCGTCGACGTAGAGAGTCTAGTTTCTGGCGCGTTATCGCGTGTAATACGCATACGATTCTTTACTATTTTGTGTTATTAATCGTGTGGGCTGAAAGCCAAAACGATCGTGTTGATAGTCGAGATACCCTCGTGGGTAGGTTGGAGACACCGGGTAAGTTCTCGCTATGATGATACTTTCGATTATATGCATGTATGAAATAATTATCTCGTTACACATTGAGAGTATGTTTCCATTCATTTTTAGTATGATAAAATGAGCATGGGCTTGGGATTGAATGAAAGGGGAAGTGTGAATCGCTGACTATTGTCACGGTGGTCTAAGAACCACGGTGGTTTAAAACCACGTATACATATATCGCTGACTTGTCTCGGTGGTCTAAGACCACGATGGGGTTGGCCCCACGTATACATAAACTTATCGAGAGATCGTCACGGTGGTCCGAGACCACGATGGGTTGGCCCCATGATTATATATTTTAGTGACTTTGTCACGAGTGGTCTGGGACCACGGTGGTCTAGAACCACGGTGGCATAATGCCACGGGTGTTTGGATGATTCAGGTGTGTAGAGGATGGAAAACTAGGTTGGGTTGGGCTGCATTACATACATGTTTAATATCTTTGTCATTATATGAACTGATTTAGGGCCTAGTTAGAATAGTGGTGCGAGACCACGAATCCGAGGTGAATTTATGAGTTTTTAAGGTTCATGCCATGTTTGCATGTTAGTGTGAAAGTTTCATGAAGTAATTTTGCAAAAATGAAGTTGAATGGTCAAAAAGGACCAAATTGCAAAAGTTGTAAAATGTGAGTTTCTAGAAGCATTTTGTATGAAATAGCTTTAGAATATTAATTATGAGTCCTTAAATAGCAATTTTCCCAAATTATAAATTTTGGACAAAAATGGACATGAGTTAGTGAAATAGAAATTTTTAAAGAGAAGGGCATTTTGGTCATTTGTCTAATAAGTGATTAAAATAGGAAAAAGATGATAAAATTTCATTCATCTTCTTCCTTCCGTTGCCGAAAATTTGAAGACTCCATAGCTAGGGTTCTTCATTTTTTTTCAAGCTTGCTAGTAAGTTCATCTTAGCGCCATTTTTAATATTCTTCGTGTTTTTGAAGTCCTCGTATTATGAATTAGCTATTTTTAGCTATAAAATAAGCTAAGATGCATGTTCAAAAATTTCATCTATGAATGACATGCTTGTTAAATGATGTTTTATAGAAGATTATGAGAGTTTGATGTTAGATAAACAACTTTTCCTTAATGAATTTCATGAAATATGATAGTATGGACTAGTTTGTAATAGTTATGAAATTAGTCATACCTACTAGAAATAATGAGCATTGATGATTGCTATAGTAGAGAAAATGAATCAGCTAAGCATGTAGTCTAAGAAAGTTGAATGAAAATTATTTTACGAGCCTTGGAGCAAAAGTGCAAATATGAGAAAGTATAGGGGCAAAATAGTATTTTTGCCCAAGTATGAGTAAAGGGTCAATTTAGTCAATGTGAATATTAAATGATCTATTTATGACTATATATCAAGAAAAACGAAGCCCGGATTGAAACCGAGGCAAGAACAAGGTCGAGGACTAAATTGCATACCTAGCTACATTTTGTATATTGAGGTAAGTTTGTATGATTTCTAAGCTTTATGATTTATATCATTGAATTGCTTAGTATAATGTACAATGTTATTATGAAAAATGTTTAGTGTTATGTTAAACAAAGAAAGTAATGAGATCAAGCATGAGAAAGCCCCGATTGAAGTTGAATAACTTAGGATACTCGATCTACCACATGAAACAAGAAAGTCCGTATAAGACCAAGCCGAGGCATGGCATCGGCAAGCAAGCAAGATATCATGTAAGTCCAAGGCAAGCTTGGCATTGAATAAGATATCATGTAATTCCAAGGCAAGCTTGCCATTGAGTAAGTTATCATGTAAGTCCGAGGCAAGCTTGGCATTGAACAAGTTATCATGTGACGCAAGCTTGGCATTGAACAAGTTATCATGTAAGACCAAGGCAAGCTTGGCATTGAAAAGTTATCAAGAGAAAGATATCCCATATAAGTCCAAGTTAAGGCATGGCATTGGTGAGAACAAGAAAGACTTCGTATAAGTCGATGTTAAGTTATGGCCTCGAAATTTAGATGAGATTTAGTATCCTCAGTTATTCATATAAATTCATCGGGCAAACGAGTTAAGCTCCAAAGAGATAACAAGAAAGCTAAGTAAGTAAGGTTATTATCAAGTGATAAAGAATATTATTCATGTTATGAATGATGAATTAGAAATTATGAGTATTATGTTCAAGTATGCTGATCAATGTGATCTAGTGATACAGGTACTTTGTTTGCCTATCAAGTATGAGACTAGTAAGTTTCATGAGTTATGTAAGAATCAAGTATGAGTAAGTAAGCTTTATAGCTGAAATTTATGATGCAATTGTTTATGTCAAATGGGTTATATTAAGCAAGTATGTTGTTATGTGCATTATGCAAACTTACTAAGCTAAACGCTTACGTCTTTTATTACTTCTTTCTATGTAGTCCCGCCAAGCTAACTTGTGGATCGTTATCAACTGCTATTTTGGTATAGCCAAGTTGTTTATTTAAGTATGGCATGTATAGGAAACATTTCATTTTGAGTATATGTCTTAGAAAGGGGAAAAGCATGGGCTATCAAGTTTATTATTATTCTTTTGTAAATGGCTAAATGATTGGCCAAGATTGACTAAGTATGTATGTTATTGATATCAATGGAGCACGTTATACTGTTCATTAAAGTTGTAGTGATTTTAGTTGTTGAGATAGTATGAATATGCTCTTGATTTCAGGGTGGCAATTGGCTTGGTAAATAGCCTATAAGTGCCCACACAGTCAGACGCACGGGCGTGTGTCTAAGCCGTGTGTACCCTGCACCATTGCACCTTAAGTCCGAATATCAAGTTGTAGTACACGGTCTAAGTCCATGGGCGTGCCATGGCCGTGTGTTATAAGTCAGAATGTTAAGGTTTTTCACACGGGCCAGGACCACGGGCTTGCCATGGCAGTGTGAAGTTTGGCAGTAAGCTCGAGGTTTAAGCACAGTTAGGAGACATGGGCGTGTCTCAGGTTTATACGGGCGTGTCCCAACCCACATGGGCGTGTGACCCCTGTTTCAATGAAAAGTTTTCGATTGAGTTTCGAAAGTTTACGGACATGAGTTTAAGGCCTCGTAGGCCCATGAAAAGTACAAGTCGATTAAGAAAGATAAGTTCTTAATTCGGAACGAAATTTTACAGCCCGTAAGTACTTTATTAAGCAAGTTCAAGCATAGTAACTTCTTGTATCCGGTCTAAGCCTCGAACTCGGGTATGGGGTGTTACATTTAGTGGTATCAGAGCTACGGTTTAGTCGGTTCTAGGACTAACGTAGCATGAGTACGAGTCTAGCTATACATGCCATATGTAAGAATGTTTTTATAATGATGGTGTGACGACTCCTGACGACTTAAATTATGTTTATATATATAGTAAATGGATCTTGAAAGAGATATGGCGGATGACGTAGAAAGTAATGCGTCGGCTCCCGCTGAAGGGATGGTGCCAAACGAGAATGAGAATAGACCCACTACGGTGAGTCAAGAAGGAGGGGAAGGGGCTAGAGAAGCCTTCCTCCACATGATGAATACGTGGTATTCAAAGTTCGTTCGTATGAACCCAAATGTACAACCCCCTCCACCCCCACCTGTTCCACAACCTATTCCAGTAGCCCCTCAAGTAGTAGAGGTGGTAAGAGGAGACAAACCTCCAGTTGATAGGATCAGGAAACATGGGGCAGAAGAATTCCGGGCAAAAAGAGAAGATGATCCGGAAAAAGCCGAGTTTTGGTTAGAAAATACCATCAGGGTATTTAATGAGCTATCATGCACATTTGAGGAAAGCATGAAGTGCGTAGTCTCCCTTTTAAGAGATTCTGCCTATCAATGGTGGAACACCCTTGTATCAGTGGTACCAAGGGAGAAGATTACATGAGAATTCTTCCAAGAAGATTTCAAGAAAAAGTATATCAGTCAAAGATTTGTAGATCAGAAAATAAAAGAATTTTTAGAGTTAAAGCAAGGCAAGATGTCGGTGACCGATTATGAGCATGAGTTTGTGCAACTCAGCAAATACGCTCGAGAATGCGTGTCCACCGAGGCCATCATGAGCAAAAGATTTGAAGATGGGCTAAATGAGGACATCAAACTGTTTGTTTCTGTACTAGATTTGAAACAATTTGTTGTGCTAGTGGAGAGAGCTTGTGAAGCCGAAGAGCTAGTAAAAGAGAAGAGAAAGTTTGAAATTGAGTCTCGTGACTCTAGAAAGAGACAGTGGAATAAGTCATTCCAATCCTCGTCCAAGAAGTCAAGAGATTTACCTACTCGATCGGCTAATTCCATTGGGTTTTCAAAGAAAGACAAGAGTAAACAGTATTCGGGAAATAAAGCACAAACTACTTCAGTCGCTAGTGTGGGGAACTTTCAATCTGAAAGACCCGAATGCCCACAGTGTGGCATACGTCATCTTGGAGAATGCCGAGCGCACGAAAATGCATGTTTTAGATGTGGTTCCCAAGACCACTACATAAAGGATTGTCCAGAGACAATAAAAGAAGAGAGAGCTCAGAACCCAAGATCTGGGAGTATGGTCAGAGGAAGACCGCAGAGAAACCTAGGAAGTGGGGCAAGAGGAAGAGGTAACCCTAGAGAGCAGGCCGCGAGACCCGAGGGTAGGACGCCTTCACGGACTTATGCCATTCGCGCTCGCGAAGAGGCATCTTCCCATGATGTTATCACGGGTACCTTTTCTCTTCATGATGTTAAAGTTATTGCTTTAATAGATCCCGGATCTACACACTCTTACATTTGCATGAAATTGGTATCTGATTTGAGTATGCCTATAGAGTTTACAAAATTTGTGATTAGAGTGTCTAATCTTTTAGGCAAGAGTGTGTTAGTGAATGAAGTATGTAGAGAATGTCCATTAATGATTAGAGATCATTGTTTTAAAGCAAACCTTATGTTGTTACCATTTGTGAGTTTGATCTCATTCTCGGTATGGATAGTTAATCGCCCATAATGTGATAGTTAATTGTGGGAAGAAATACATTGAAATGAGATGTGAGTATGGGAATATCCTCCATATAGAATCAGATGAACAAAGTGGATTGCCGGTATTGATTTCTCATATGACGGCATAGAGATTTATAAGAAAGGGGTATGAGACATATTTGGCCTTTGTGATGAATGATAAAGAAACAGAGTTAAAGATTGAGTCCGTCATGGATAGTATGTGAGCACATAGATGTTTTTCTGAAGAATTGCAGTTACCTCCAATCGGAGAAGTTGAGTTCAAAGATTGAGCTAGCTCCGTCTTGTACCAATATCTATTACTCCTACAGGAAATGGCTCCAACGGAGTTGAAAGAGTTCAAGATATAGTTGCAAGAGTTAACGAGACAAAGGCTTTGCATGGTCAAGTTGTTCTCCACAGGGTGCTCGGTTTATTTGTGAAAAGAAGGATGGCACTATGAGATTGTGCATAGATTACTTTATCGACTTAATAAAGCCACGATGAAGAACAAGTACCCAACGCCAAGGATCAATGATTTGTTTGATCAATTGAAAGGAGCCACTGTGTTCTCTAAGATAAACTTGAGATCGAGGTATTACCAGTTAAGAGTAAAGGAGTCAGATGTATCCAAGACTGCTTTTCGAACAAGGTCATGCATTATGAATTTTTTGTCATGCCTTTTGGTTTGACCAATGCTCCTGCAGTATTCATGGACTTAATGAACCGCATCTTCAGACCATACCTCGACAAGTTTGTAGCCGTTTTTATTGACGACATACTGGTTTATTCCCGAGATGAGAATGAGCATGCTAAGCCCCTACGGATAGTTTTACAGATTCTTCGAGAAAATCAGTTGTATGCCAAGTTCAATAAAAGTGAGTTTTGGCTCAATGAAGTAGGATTTCTGGGGCATATTGTCTCAGGAGAAAGGGTTCGAGTAGACCCAAGTAAGATCTCGGCTATTACAGATTGGAAACCACCGAGGAATATCTCTGAGGTTAGAAGTTTCCTAGGCCTAGCCGGCTATTATAGACGATTTGTCAAGGGGTTTTCCATGATTGCAACCCCCGATGACGAAGTTATTCTGAGAAAAATGTGAAGTTCGAGGGATGAAATATGCCAACAAAGTTTCAAAATATTGAAAGCGTTATTGTGAAGCTCTAGTTTTAGTACAACTGAGACGGGAAAGAGTTCATAGTTTACAAATGATGCATCCTTAAATGGATTAGGCTGTGTACTTATGCAAGAAGGCAAAGTGATTGCTTATGCCTCAAGACAGTTAAAGCCTCATGAGAAGAATTATCCGACGCACGACCTAGAGTTAGCTGCCATAGTCTTCGCATTGAAGATATGGAGACATCATCTATATGGTGAGAGATGTCGGATCTTCACCGATCACAAAAGTCTGAAGTACTTGATGACGCAGAAAGAGTTGAATTTAAGGCAAAGGAGATGGTTAGAGTTGATAAAAGACTATGAGTTAGTCATTGACTACCATCCAGGAAAGGCGAATGTTGTCGTCGATGCTTTAAGCAGAAAGCCCTTATTTGCATTAAGAGCAATGAATTCACGGATGATTTTATCTGATGATGGTTCCATTATAGCTGAGTTGAGCGCTAGACCAGTATTCCTCTAAGAGATTTCTGAGGCTCAGAAAGAAGATTACGAATTACAAGTCAAAGGAGCTCAGTGCGAGTCAGATGTTGAATCTGACTTTCGGATTAGTTCTGAAGGATATTTGATGTTTAAAGGTAGAATTTGTGTACCGAGAAAAGAGGAGCTTATTCGGAGAATTTTGCATGAGGCACATAACGGGTGTTTGTCTTTACATTCGGGTAGTACTAAAATGTATAATGATTTGAAGCAACAGTATTGGTGGCCGAAAATGAAGAGAGACATTTCGGAATTTTTTTCCAAATGTATGATTTGTCAGCAAGTAAAAGCTGAACACCAAGTACCTTCAGGCTTACTTCAACCCATTTTAGTTCCGGAGAGGAACTGGGGCCGTATTACTATTGATTTTGTAACGGGTTTACCGTTGTCTTCGAGCAAGAAAGATGCTGTATGGGTTGTGGTTGATAGACTTACGAAGTCACCTATTTTATACATGCGAGTTGATTACTCACTAGACAAGTTGGCAAACTTGTATGTTTCGTAAATAGTAAGACTTCATGGAGTTCCCTTGTCAATCATATCGGATAGAGATCCTGAGATTCACATCCGTGTTTTGGAAGAAGTTACAAGAGGCCTTAGGTACAAAGTTGAACTTTAGTACCGCTTTTCATCCTCAAACCGACGGTCAATCGAGAGAGGTTAATTCAAGTGCTCGAGGATATGCTCGGATGTTGTATTCTAGAGTTTGAGGCAATTGGGAAAGGTTTCTCCCATTGGTAGAATTTGCCTACAATAATAGTTTTCAATCGAGCTTGAGGATGGCGCCTAATGTATGGGCGTAAATGCGAGAACATGCTTTATTTTGGGTGAACTCAAAGAAAACCAAATTCACGGGGTTGATTTGGTTAGAGAAGCTGAAGAGAAAGTAAGAGTGATACGAGAGTGCTTAAAAGCTGCTTCAAACAGACAGAAATCCTACTCGGATTTAAAAAGAAAAGAGATAGAGTATCAAGTTGGAGATAAAGTTTTCTTGAAAGTTTCACCTTGGAGAAAAGTTCTCAGATTTGGCCGAAAAGGCAAGTTGAGCCCACGTTTTATTGGACCGTATGAGATTACTGAGAAAGTTGGGCCTGTAGCTTACAGATTAGCTTTGCCATCAGAGTTAGAAAAGATACATGATGTGTTTCACGTGTCAATGTTAAGACACTATCGATCAGACCCTTCGCATGTAATTCCCCAGTCAGAGGTGGAGATTCATCCCGACATGACTTATGGTGAAGAACCAGTCAAGATATTAGCTCGGGAAGTGAAGCAGCTAAGAAAGAAAAGTATTGCCTTAGTGAAAGTATTGTGGCAAATACATGGAATAGAAGAAGCCACATGGGAACCAGAAGAGAGTATGAGAAACCAGTACCCAAACCTTTTCACTGGTAAGATTTTCGAGGACGAAAATCCCTAAGGGGGAGAATTGTAATAGCCCGATTTAGGGCCTAGTTGGAATAGTGGTGCGAGACCACGAATCCGAGGTGAATTTATGAGTTTTTAAGGTTCATGCCATGTTTGTATGTTAGTGTGAAAGTTTCATGAAACAATTTTGCAAAAATGAAGTTGAATGGTCAAAAAGGACCAAATTGCAAAAGTTGTAAAATGTGAGTTTCTAGAAGCATTTTGTATGAAATAGCTTTAGAATATTAATTATGAGTCCTTAAATAGCAGTTTTCCCAAATTATAAATTTTGGACAAAAATGGACATGAGTTAGTAAAATAAAAATTTTTAAAGAGAAGGGCATTTTGGTCATTTGTCTAATAAGTGATTAAAATAGGAAAAAGATGATAAAATTTCATTCATCTTCTTCCTTCCATTGCCGAAAATTTGAAGACTCCATAGCTAGGGTTCTTCATTTTTTTTCAAGCTTGCTAGTAAGTTCATCTTAGCCCCGTTTTTAATATTCTTCGTGTTTTTGAAGTCCTCGTATTATGAATTAGCTATTTTTAGCTATAAAATAAGCTAAGATGCATGTTCAAAAATTTCATCTATGAATGAAATGCTTGTTAAATGATGTTTTATGGAAGATTATGAGAGTTTGATGTTAGATAAACATCTTTTCCTTAATGAATCTCATGAAATATGATAGTATGGACTAGTTTGTAATAGTTATGAAATTAGTCATGCCTACTAGAAATAATGAGAATTGATGATTGCTATAGTAGAGAAAATGAATCAGCTAAGCATGTAGTCTAAGAAAGTTGAATGAAAATTATTTTACGAGCCTTGGGGCAAAAGTGCAAATATGAGAAAGTATAGAGGCAAAAAAGTAATTTTGCCCAAGTATGAGTAAAGGGTCAATTTTGTCAATATGAATATTAAATGATCTATTTATGACTATAGATCAAGAAAAACGAAGCCCAGATTGAAACTGAGGCAAGAACAAGGTCGAGGACTAAATTGCATACCTAGCTACATTTTGTATATTGAGGTAAGTTTGTATGATTTCTAAGCTTTATGATTTATATAATTGAATTGCTTAGTATAATGTACAATGTTATTATGAAAAATGTTTAATGTTATGTTAAACAAAGAAATTAATGAGATCAAGCATGAGAAAGCCCCGATTGAAGTTGAATAACTTAGGATACTCGATCTAACACATGAAACAAGAAAGTCCGTATAAGACCAAGCCGAGGCATGGCATCGGCAAGCAAGCAAGATATCATGTAAGTCCAAGGCAAGCTTGGCATTGAATAAGATATCATGTAAGTCCAAGGCAAGCTTGCCATTGAGTAAGTTATCATGTAAGTCCAAGGCAAGCTTGGCATTGAACAAGTTATCATGTAAGTCCAAGGCAAGCTTGGCATTGAACAAGTTATCATGTAAGACCAAGGCAAACTTGGCATTGAAAAGTTATCAAGAGAAAGATATCCCATATAAGTCCAAGTTAAGGCATGGCATTGGTGAGAACAAGAAAGACTTTGTATAAGTCCATGTTAAGTCATGGCCTCGAAATTTAGATGAGATTTAGTATCCTCAGTTATTCATATAAATTCATCAGGCAAACGAGTTAAGCTCCAAAGAGATAACAAGAAAGCTAGGTAAGTAAGGTTATTATCAAGTGATAAAGAATATTATTCATGTTATGAATGGTGAATTAGAAATTATGAGTATTATGTTCAAGTATGCTGATCAATGTGATCTAGTGATACAGGTGCTTTGTTTGCCTATCAAGTATGAGACTAGTAAGTTTCATGAGTTATGTAAGAATCAAGTATGAGTAAATAAGCTTTATAGCTTAAATTTATGATGCAATTGTTTATGTCAAATGGGTTATATTAAGCAAGTATGTTGCTATGTGCATTATGCAAACTTACTAAGCTAAATGCTTACGTCTTTTATTACTTCTTTCTATGTAGTCCCGCCAAGCTAACTTGTGGATCGTTAAAGTCGGAGCTCGAATCACACTATCAACCGCTATTTTGGTATAGCCAAGTTGTTTATTTAAGTATGGCATGTATAGGAAACATTTCATTTTGAGTATATGTCTTAGAAAGGGGAAAAGCATGGGCTATCAAGTTTATTATTATTCTTTTGTAAATGGCTAAATGATTGGCCAAGATTGACTAAGTATGTATGTTATTGATATCAATGGAGCACGTTATATTGTTCATTAAAGTTGTAGTGATTTGAGTTGTTGAGATAGTATGAATATGCTCTTGATTTCAGGGTGGCAATTGGCTTGGTAAATAGCCTATAAGTGCCCACAGTCGGACACACACAGGCGTGTGTCTAAGCCGTGTGTACCCAGCACCATTGCACCTTAAGTCAGAATATCAAGTTGTAGTACACGGTCTAAGTCCACGGGCGTGCCATGACTGTGTGTTATAAGTCAGAATGTTAAGGTTTTTCATACGGGCCATGACCACGGGCGTGCCATGGCCGTGTGAAGTTTGGCAGTAAGCTCGAGTTTTAAGCACGGTTAGGAGACATGGGCGTGTCTCAGGTTTATACGGGCGTGTCCCAACTCACATGGGCGTGTGACCCCTGTTTCAATGAAAAGTTTTCGATTGAGTTCCAAAAGTTTACAAACATGAGTTTAAGGCCTCGTAGGCCCATGAAAAGTACAAGTCGATTAAGAAAGATAAGTTCTTAATTTGGAACGAAATTTTATAGCCCTTAAGTACTTGATTAAGCAAGTTCAAGCATAGTAACTTCTCGTATCCGGTCTAAGCCTCGGACTCGGGTATGGGGTGTTACATGTATTGTGTGGGCTAAGGCCTAATGTGCATCTGTGGGCTTAAGGCCCAGATTTCGTTTAATGGGGATTTACACATTGAGTCTCGATGACTCACCCCTCTGCTTAATTTTGCAGGTAATCCCTAGATCGCGGATTTGGATCCGAGGCGGACTTTGAGGTGGCCATGCGTTATTTTCTCGTAAACTTTCGTTTCTTATTTAAACTTACTTTTTCATTTTGGGATTTTTTGCAATGTAATAAGGCCTCCATAACTTTAATTTGGGTTTTTGCTTTAAATTTGTTACAGCATGTTTTATGAACTGTCAAATACGGAGTTTTCTAAGATAAAAATCTAAACAATCATATTTTCAAGTGTTAACAAAAGATAGCAAGCGGTTAATTAACTAAATTCAGAATTTTTTCTTAAACCAACAAACACTGCTTTCAACATATCACGTTTCAGAATACCACTAGATTTCAGTTTTCGTAATACAGAACCTGACCGAATTTGATTTTCAAAAAGGGTTAACACAACGCGAAGAATGTTTCTCTTTTAAATTTTCAAAGTTATTTAAAATAACCTTTCCTTGTGACATACCAGATCCGGTCGTAACGTTTAGGCCAGGTTTGGGGTGTTACAATTTTGGTATCAGAGCTAAGGTTGCTAAACTCGGGTCATAGAATGGGTTTGAAAATGTTTTCCAAAAATGGGTTTGAAATATTTTAAGATATATATATATTATTTTTGAAGTATGGCACCCGAGTCTCCGGCACCAAATCTGCACGGTAAGTCTTCTGGCTATTGGTTGTTTTGCATGAAGTAATTGTATTGTGCTGTGATTGCTAGTACTAAGAAATTCAACTTTAGAGATTGAAATCTTTAGGTATATATATGTGTTCGCGAGAACTACCTTTAATGCTATTTTCATAAGACTGTTCGGTAATAAACAGTGGAAGAAGTACTAATTCATAAAACTTTTAATCAGATTAAGTCGAATTAGTAGTCATGAGCACTAGAGGACATGGACATGGTATGCGAGGCCGTGGTAGAGGCCGAGGTGTTGGGGCTGAACCTTCGAAATCGGGGCATGGGCCGGAAGGTGAAGTGCCGGCATCACCAATTGCGGAAGTGGGATTTCAGGATCAAACTGGTGGAGACGATGCTGTGTCTCAAGCTATGCTTCGAGTTCTGGAGCGGGTTGCTGGAGCAAGCACGGGGTCAGTAGCTCGAAAATCTGTGTCTGAGCGACTCCGAGCCAATGGGGCTGAGATGTTTAGGGGCATTTCTGGTGTGGCTCCTAACGTAGCTGAGTACTGGCTAGAAGCAGTGGAACGAATCATGGACGATCTTAACTGTATCGCGAAAGAGAAGTTGAAAGGAGTTGTGTCTCTTCTCCGAGATGAGGCATACCAGTGGTGGCTCACGGTTAGAGATGGTAAATTAGCGGACCGCATTACCTGGGACTTCTTTAAGTCAGCATTCCAGGGGAAGTATATTGGATCGAGCTATGTGGACGCTCAAAGGAAGGCATTTTTGAACTTGGTCCAGGGGAATAAGTCAGTGGCCGAGTATGAGGCGAAATTCCTACGTCTAAGCCGTTATGCCCGGGGTATTGTTGCAACAGATCACGAGCATTGTGTCTGATTTGATGATGGTCTGAGGGACGAGTTGCGAGTACCGATAGCTCCACAACAGGAGAGAGAGTTTGCTGTTCATGTGGAGAAGGCTAAGATAGCCGAAGAGGTGAAGCGAGCTGAAAGGCAGAATCAAGATAAGGATAGGGGTAGAAATAAAAGGAACATTGGGTCGTCAGGATCTGCTGGGGGTTTCCAAAAGAGTCCTAGGTTCGGTGGGCCGAGTTGAGTTGCAAAGCCCATTGTTGTTGGTCGGCCTCAGCAATGTGCTAGGTGTGGGAAGTTTCACTCGGGGGAGTGCTGGGAAAGAAGTAATGGATGTTATAGGTGTGGATCAGTAGATCATCGGGTAAGGGACTGTCCACAAGAGCCGAGCAGGGTACGTCCAGTAGGTCAGGGATATGCTCAGTCCGGAAGAGGTGGGCAGCAACCACTGAGAGGTCGTGGTCCGGCCAGATGGGGAAATGGATTTAGCTGAGGGCGAGGAGCACCGGGCAAAGGTGCTGGGAATACAGATGCAAGACAGCCTGGGTTGGTTTATGCAGCCAGACGTCGAGAAGAGGGCGATACACCGGACGTCATAACCAGTACGTTCCTTATTTCTGGTTTGCCCTTTACAGCATTGATAGATATTGGGTCTACGCATTCGTATGTTGCTAGTACTGTGTCTGAAACTTTGAACATAGAACCTGTGGTTGCTTCTAGGGAAGTGACTGTGATTAGCCCTTTAGGACAATCTGTAGTGGTAAACAAACTCTTTAGGAGTGTGCCTTTAGAAGTACAAGGGGTAATCTTTTCGGTTGATTTGATGGAACTGCCGTTCGACGAGTTTAATTTGATCTAAGGTATGGACTGGTTAGTTAAGTATCGAGCAAACTTGGATTGTGCTGCTAAGCGCATGGTGTTAAAGACTCCCGAAGATAAAGAGGTGTTAGTGATAGGCGAAAGAAGGAATTATCTGTCCAATGTGGTGTCTTCTCTTAAGGCTGAAAGGATGGTGAGAAAAGGGTGTGAAGCGTTCTTGGCTTTCATCAGTGCTCTGGAGGCCAAGGAGTTAACTGTAAAGGATGTCAGAACAGTGAAGGAGTTCATAGATGTCTTTCCAGAAGAGCTTCCAGGGTTACCTCCGGATCGCGAGGTGGAGTTTGGTATTGATCTTCTTCCGGGAACAACGCCAGTGTCCATTGCCCCATACAGAATGGCGCCGAAGGAGCTGCTAGAACTTAAAGCCCAGATTCAGGAACTGTTGGACCGGGGTTTTATCCGACCAAGTGTGTCACCTTGGGGAGCGCCAGTGTTATTTGTTAAGAAAAAGGACGGGTCGATGCATATGTGCATTGACTATAGGCAATTGAACAAGTTGACGATCAAGAACAAGTACCCATTGCCAAGGATTCACGACTTGTTTGATCAACTGCAAGGCGCTTCGGCCTTCTCAAAGATAGACTTGAGGTCAGGTTAGCATAAGCTTAAGGTCAAGGAAGCGGATATTCATAAGACAGCTTTTCGAACCCGTTACGGTCCCTACGAATTTTTAGTAATGCCGTTTGGGTTGACGAATGCACCAGCTGCATTTATGGACATGATGAATCGGGTGTTCCAACCCTATCTAGACCGGTTCGTCGTAGTGTTCATAGATGATATTTTGGTTTATTTAAGGACGGAGGAGGAGCATGATTCGCATCTTCGGGTTGTTCTGCAGATTTTGAGGGAGAAATAGCTGTATGCCAAATTCAGCAAGTGTGAATTTTGGTTGAGGGAAGTTACTTTTTTGGGGCATGTTGTGTCTGCCGTGGGGATTAGGGTTGACCCCCGGAAGATTGAAGTTGTTTTGGATTGGAAACCACCGAAGTCTGTGGCGAAAATTAAAAGTTTTCTCGGTTTGGCTGGGTACTACAGAAGGTTTGTTGAGGGGTTTTCGTTAATAGCTGCACCGTTAACCAAGTTATTACGGAAAGGGGTACCGTTTGTGCAGTCGAGATAAGCGTGAGGAAGCTTTGAGAAGTTGAAGAGGATTTTGACAGAGGCACCAGTGTTGATTCAGCCTGAGGCTGGGAAGGAGTTTGTCATTTATTGTGATGCCTCGCACACAGGGTTGGGATGTGTATTGATGTAAGAAGGGAAGGTAGTAGCATATGCGTCTAGGTAGTCGAGACCTCATGAAGTGAACTATCCTACGCATGATCTGGAGTTAGCTGCAGTAGTGTTCGCTTTAAAGATTTGGAGGCACTACTTGTATGGTGAGAAGTCGATTATCTACACTGATCACAAGAGCTTGAAATATCTCCTTACCCAGAAGGAGTTGAATTTAAGGCAACGGAGGTGGATTGAATTGTTGAAAGATTACGATTGCTCGATTGAGCATCACCCAGGTAAAGCTAACGTAGTGGCAGATGAGTTGAGCCGTAAGGTGATATGTGATTTGAGGGCAATGTTTGCTCATCTCAGTTTATATGATAATGGAAGTTTGTTAGCATAACTCCAAGTGAAGCCTTCTTGGATCAGTTGGATTAGAGAGAAGCTGTTATCGGATGAATCACTAAGTTCTAAATTTCAGTTAGTGGCAGATGGTGAGACAACAGATTTTAGTGTGAACAGTGATGGGGTATTGTGCTTTCGTGGAAAGGCTTGTATGCCAAAGGATTCCGAGTTAAGGCAGAAGATTCTACAGGAAGCGCATAATAGTCCATACGCTATGCATCCCGGTGGAAGCAAAATGTATCGAGATTTGCGTGAATAGTTTTGGTGGCCAGGTTTGAAGAGAGAAGTTACGGGGTTTGTGAGTAAGTGCTTGACGTGTCAACAGGTGAAGGCGGAACATCAGTTGCCTTCGGGGTTGCTACAGCCAGTGAAGATTCCACTTTGGAAGTGGGATAGGATAACGATGGACTTTGTTAGTGGGCTACCTCTTACGCCTACTAAGAAAGATTCAGTGTGGGTAATTATCGATCGGTTAACGAAGTTCGCTCACTTCATACCGGTTCTTGTTGATTACTCATTACAGAAGTTGGCCAAGCTGTATGTAGCAGAGATTGTGAGGTTACATGGGGTACCAGTGTCTATCATATCAGACAGAGACCCCAGGTTTACATCGCGGTTCTGGAAGGCATTGCATCAAGCGTTGGGTACAAAACTGGATTTCAGCATAGCGTTTCATCCACAGACTGATGGTCAGTCTGAGAGGGTAATTTAGATCTTGGAAGACATGTTGAGAGGCTGCGTTATCGATTTCAGGGGTAGTTGGGAGGATTTCTTACCGCTGGCGGAATTCGCATACAACAATAGCTATCAATCCAGTATCCATATGGCACCCTATGAAGCCTTTGTATGGCGTAAGTGTCGTACTCCTACTTCTTTGGACGTGAGTTGTGTGAGCGACAGTTGTTGGGTCCGAAATTGGTTTCAGAGACAGATGAAAAGGTTAAGTTAATTCGAGCTTGGTTGAAGGAAGCTTCCGACAGGCAGAAATCTTATGCAGACCTGAAGCGTAAGGATATAGATTTCTCAGTGAGGGATCAGGTTTTTCTGAAAGTTTCACCCTGGAAGAAAGTTTTAAGGTTTGGATGAAAAGGCAAGTTGAGCCCCAGGTTCATCGGGCCCTATCGAGTGTTGAAGCGTGTGGGACCAGTAGCTTATCAGCTGGATTTACCTCCTGAATTGAGGCAGATACATGATGTATTACATGTCTCGATGTTAAGGTGCTGCCGTTCGGATCCATCCCACATAGTGCCGGTGGAAGAAATCGAAGTAAGGCATGAATTATCTTTTAAAGAGGAACCAGTTCAGATCTTAGACCGAGATGATAAAGTATTGAGAAGGAAGACAGTTCCGTTGGTTAAAGTTTTGTGGCAGAATCACGGTTTAGAAGAGGCCACGTGGGAGCCAGAGGATGTGATGCGACAGCAATACCCTCACCTCTTTTGTTCAGGTAAATTTCGAGGCCAAAATTTCTTTAAGGGGGGTAGAACTGTAACATCCTGGAGTTAGGGGTTCTGCATTTTATGTTTTCTGTGTGTTTGGCTTGTTCTGCATGTTAATTTGGTGTGTTTGGGGGTCTCGGGAAGGCTCGGGGTCAAGCTAGAGCCTTGGTAAAAATTTTGTTTTTAGGCACTTTAGGGGAGAGTTGGTTGAGGCAGGTCTTAAGAGTATTTTCTTGTGTTTGTTGACACAAGAAAGTGTGTGGTGTGGTGGCAAGGTGACGCCACTTAAGGAGTAAGGGAAGTGGCGTCACAAGGGAGCAGTAGGGGGAAGGAGTTCGAGTCTCGTCAGCAGCATCCAGGAGCTTTATTTTTGTGCTTAGGGAGCTAAGGTGTTGGTTTTTGGCTGGACTCTTCATGGTGGTTGTTGAATGAGTCAAATGCTTTTGAATGAGTGGTGGAGAGGTGCTTGTGGTGTTTGATTGGGTCAACAAGTTTGAATGGGTGTGGGGGAGTGAAAGTAGGAGGAAATCGTGGGATTTGGGTGTTGGTTGTGGAGTTGGCCGAAAGTTGGGATGTATGAGGGGGTGAATTCGGTCAAATGGGTAAAAGTGAGGGGACCCATGTTGTTGAGCATTTTCGGTTTAGTTGCTAGAGGTGTGTGCCGAAATTTGCTTTGTTTTGAGGATATTTCTTTTTGGCATCTTCGGTCTTAGGGAGTGAGTGTGTGCCATTGTGAAAGAGAGCACCTTTGAGGTTCATTTCGGGTTGCCTATTCTTTGTGAGTGCCGAAAGTCCATAAGTGCATTACTGTTTTTCCCTTCTTCATTTTCGGTAAGTACTCTATCTCTTATCAAAGCATTTCTTTTCTCTTCCATCTTTTAGTAAACATCTTCTTCTCCATAACCGAACCATCTTTGTTGTTGCTAGCCGAATCCCTCCTCACTATTTCTGTTTCTTGCTCATACAACTTTCTTCTTCTTTTGTTCTATATTTGTTTCTACACTCTATTTCTCCATAGCCGAACCTCAGCCTACTCTTTGCTTCCTTTTCATCTTGTTTCTCCTCGTTTTATTCTCTTCTCCTCATCATCTTCTTTAGCCGAAACCTTGCACCTCCTCCATTGACACCTTTTCTTTTCTCTCTTTAGCTGAATAGCTCCTTTGGTCAAGTGAATCGGTTTCATCCTATTACTCGATGGTTGAAGGTAATGATCTTCTTTTCTATCTTTTGTTAAAAAACCGAATCTTCTATCTCCTTCTTCACTAACCGAACCTCTGGTTCTTTGTCAACTCGAATCGATGCTGCTCGTATAGCCTAAGGCGTGAAGGGCTATTCTTCTCTGTCAAATCTAACTTGGTTTTTCATAATCAATAACGCAAGGTAATCTCGTGCGATACTTTTTCCTTCTCTAAGTTTCTTCTAGCCGATTACTCAAGGGGGTAACTTTTACTGCTAGGCCGAACTTTTGGTTCTCTCACAACTCATCTTTGATTCAAGGACGAACCAGTTGCTGTGTGGTTCATCATTTACCAAGGTAGGAGTCACTTCTTTTCGGTTCTTGGTTATTATATCCCTTATCGATTGTAGTCTGCCTTAATCAATTCTCTTGTTAGACAAGCGACGTTTCACTCGAAAGTCTTGATCAAATCTCTTCATGGATGCAAGTGTTGGTCAAGCTGTGGTGGGGAGCGAACCTGTAATCCCTACTCCCAAATTTAAAAGACGTGTTGTTTCGGCGGTTCAAGACTATCCGCCAGGTTGTGGTAGAGAGCCGACGTCTGCCTGGGATAGACAAATAGCTGTTATCCCTGCTAGTGAGAGCGTCGACATAGAGAGTCTAGTTTTACGCGTTATCAGGTGTGTAATACGCACACGTTTCTTTACTATTTTGTGTTATTAACTGTGTGGGCTGAAAGCCGAAACGACTGTGTTGATAGTCGAGATACCCTCGTGGGTAAGGTTTGAGACACCGGGGAAGTTCTGCTATGATGATACTTTCGATTATATGCATGTATGAAATAATTATCTGTTACACATTGAGAGTATGTTTCCATTCATTTTTAGTATGATAAAATGAGCATGGGCTTGGGATTGAATGAAAGGGGAAGTGTGAATCAGTGACTATTGTCACGGTGGTTTAAAACCACGTATACATATATCAGTGACTTGTCTTGGTGGTCTAAGACCACAGTGGGTTGGCCCCATGTATACATAAACTTATCGAGAGATCGTCACGGTGATGCGAGACCACAATGGGTTATTACGATTATATATTTTAGTGACTTTGTCACGAGTGGTCTGGGACCATGGTGGTCTAGAACCACGGTGGCATAATGCCACGGGTGTTTGGATGATTCAGGTGTGTAGAGGGTGGAAAACTAGGTTGGGCTGGGCTACATTGCATACATGTTTAATATGCTGTATTGTGTGGGCTAAGGCCTAATGTGCATCTGTGGGCTTAAGGCCCAGATTTCGTTTAATGGGGATTTGCACATTGAGTCTCGATGACTCACCCCTCTGCTTAATTTTGCAGGTAATCGCTAGATCGCGGATTTGGAGCCGAGGCGGACTTTGAGGTGGCCATGCGTTATTTTCTCGTAAACTTTCGTTTCTTATTTAAACTTACTTTTTCATTTTGGGATTTTTGTAATGTAATAAGGCCTCCATAACTTTAATTTGGGTTTTTGCTTTAAATTCATTACAGCATGTTTTATGAACTGTCAAATACGAAGTTTTCTAAGATAAAAATCTAAGCAATCATGTTTTCAAGTGTTAACAAAAGATAGCAAGCGATTAATTAACTAAATTCAGAAATTTTTCTTAAACCAACAAACACTACTTTCAACATATCACGTTTCGGAATACCACTAGATTTCAGTTTTTGTAATATAGAACCTGACCGAATTTGATTTTCAAAAAGGGTTAACACAACGCGAAGAATGTTTCTCTTTTAAATTTTCAAAGTTATTTAAAACAACCTTCCCTTGTGACATACCAGATCCGGTCGTAACGTTTAGGCCGGGTTTGGGGTGTTACAAAGTCACTGTTCGAAATTATGGGTGATAGAAACCATTATAACATGAGTAAGTATGAAAACTTGCCTGGAGCGAGTTGTGTGACTACGATGATATTTCATTAATTAGGAATGTTAAATCATATGTATGTAGTCACGAGAATCAAGTTAGGGGCTCTACGACTTCACCCCCCTTACCACTGTTAAATCATGATGAGATGTTATGAGAGTCAAGTTGAATAATTTTTCATGTGATTAATGCAATATTTATGTTAGCATAATTAAGAATGCTTTGCATCACACTGATACATGATACTCTACTAAATAGAGTAATTGTTGCTGAACATGAGGTTGAAGTCCTAGAGGACTATCATGAAAAGGCTACCATTGAGATATGATATAGATGAGGTCCCGAATAAGACCATGTCTGAAACATGGCCTCGGCACCGAATTAAGACCCCGTATAAGACCATATCCGGGATATGGCTTCAGTAATGAATATGAGAATCGTGTAAGACCATATTCAGAATATGGCATCGATGCTTGATGTTGAAGTCCATATAAGACCTTATCCGGGATATGGCATTGGCATTTAGAGAAGACTCCATGTAGGACCACATCGGGGACGTGGCAATTGGTTTTATGTTTATAGTAATGGCTGTAAACATGTGCCTTTGACTATCCCATGTGAGTGGTGGGATAAGTAGATGAATTTAGAAGTAGAGGTGCGAATGATATTTAAGTCATGTGAAAGAGTGAAAACATGTACTCGTGAAAGAATCACGAAGAGACTATTACGATATATGACACGGAACGTGTTATATAAGGGCAAGTATGAGTAAGTTGGCTAGAATCCTATGGTTCGTGCATGGTTAGTTAATGCCATGGATGGGATTATAATGATCTCCTTTAGTATTATGTACTAATACATGTTTCCCTTCAGGGATGATGTGGTCGTTCTTTTCATGAAATTGTGATTGTGTGAGAAACGTTAATCGATTTAAAAAAAGTAGACTAAACGGTTGTCGATTTAGTTAATTGAAATCGACATTCCTCTATCTCCTCGTAACCTTAATCGGGTATCTTGAGGAGGAAGTTGGTGATGAATCTAGTATAAGAGATGAAATCACAAGTTTCACGTCGTATGATGAGTTTTCGAATAAGATGGATAGAGTTAATGAATTCGATCGAGATGTCCCTACTATCGTGAGATATGACGATAGTAAAGGTTTTATATTAGCATAACAATAGAAACTCAGATGAGAGTGTGCTTAAAATATGTTCTCAGTATGGAGAAAAGAGTTGATTAATGTATTGAGATATGATTCAAGTTCTGTGTATATTCACGCATGAATCAGTAAAGAGAACAAAATTCTGTGTGTACGTGAGTAGGGAGCATGATATAAAGATATGCTCATCGAAATGTTCAAACCGTGATAGTTGAGTTGAAAGCTATTGAAAGAACTGTTTATTTGAAAGTTCTAGTACTGAGATCAGTCTGAATCGAGAGAAAGAGTTGACAGGTTGGTGATCCAGAGACGATCACTTTTGTGTCTGTGTTGTGAGTTAAATATTATGTATTGATCCATGGGAAGATCGATGTGTATTTTCTGAATTTTAATAAGTGAGGGTATCTTATGCTACAGAAGATTTTGAAGATGAAATAGTGGAAACGGGTTGAGCTATTACAATGATGGGTATAGTTATTGTGATACTACTCAAATAGTAGACATAGTAAAGATGTCTGAATGAAAGATCCATGTTTAGTAATGTGAGTTAGTTACTCAGTTGACTCTAGTTGGTAATATCCTAGTTTTAGCGAGGTTAATGACTATAGTGAGTCTTCCTCTCAGAACAGAAGAATTCTGAAATGTTATAATAAATGGTATTTTAAATAAGTTATCCATGTTGGATAAGATTTCTGTTGTTGATGGTTCCTCGAGATTGAAAGTGAATGATGTTGAATCCAGAACTTATACAAGAGTTTTGGTATGAGATTTAGTAGTAGCATATCTACTAATGCAAAAGTAAGGAAATGCAGTTATGTGCATAAATGTTTTGACATAGAGTACATTTCACAATATGATTGAGTTATGGTCAGAAGTAGTTGACCACTAAAAGCTGAGTTTCCAAAGTACACAAGGCAAGACTATTACAGTCGGTAAATGCTTTAATGAGAGAGTGAGGTAAAACCTTATAGATTTCAAATTTGATGTGACAAAATTTCCAAGAAAGGGAAATGTCATTCGAATTGTAGTAAATCAACCAGTAAAGATTCGAATGATCATTTGGACATGTGCAGAGTTCCAAACTGGTAGATTACAGAATATATGCCCTAGAGGAAGAATAACCTAGGTCTCAAGTTACGTTTCAACCTTATGTATCATAGTTTAAGAGTTGTTTGCAAGAGAAATTTGAGGATAGTGGACTCGTGATTTTGAAGAGTAGATGGAAACGTTTTAAGAATGTTAGTAGCAAATCCTCCTGATAAGATTTTCGGGGATGAAAATCCTTAAGGGGGAGAATTGTAACAGCCCGATTTAGGGGCTAGTCAGAACAGTGATCTCGAAATCACTAATTCGAGGTAAGAGAAAATTATTTTCATGTTATGTTATGTGTTATAACATGTTTATAAGGATGCATGAAAATTTCGGTGCCTTAATTTTAGCGATTTCTAGCTAAATTGTAAGAAAGGACTAAATCGCATAATGTGCGAAAGTTATATTTTATTGCTAAAGGTGCCAAATAGCTATGAAATATTAATTAAAGGTCTTTAAAGGACAATTTGACCATCTAGGATGTGTTGGCCGGCCATGTAGACAAGGGGGACAAGAGCTTTTAATTTTGGTCAAAGTTGGTGGGGTAAATTGATGTTTTACAATAAAATAAAGAAAGGAAAAGAGATATCATCTTTCCTCTCTTCTTCTCCACCGAAAGTTTCAGCAAACAAGGGGTGTTTGAAAGCTCAAAATTTCAGCAAGCTTTACTCCACCAAAGTAAGTGATTTTGATGATATTTCTTGATAAAAATTGCATTTTTGGAGTCCACAAAGCTTAAGCTAGCTAATGGGAGGATTAATTTGTAACATGGTTGAAAGTCTAGGGACTTACCATGAGAGATTTTATGTTTTTTAATGAGTTTTTATGGGAGAAAATGAATGATAGGATGATGAGAAACAACTTTTGTGAAAGGTGTTGTCATGAAAACACCTAATTGGGACTAAAATGCAAAAGTTGTAATTTGTTCATTAAGGCATGAAATAGATGGAATTGTGGATAGTTGTAAGAGGATTAAATGTTCATCTAGCCTTGCTTAATAAGAAATTGAGATGAAAATTTATTTACGAGCCTTGGGGCAAAATCGTAATTTTGCTAAAGTGTAGGGGCAAAATAGTCATTTTTGCCTAAAGTGTAGATTATGGTGTATTATGATTTATAAATGATTAAATCAGTAAATTTCATTGTTCTAGATCAAATAAAATGAGTTTCGGACCTAGAACGGATGAGAAGAGAAATGTGGGGAAAAAGGTCCCTTTTGGCCCTTTCGACATCGAGGTAAGTTCATGTGCGAATGTTGCAATTACGTATGAGTTAATTTAATGTTCCAATGTTGTATGGAATGTATATTTACTCTATGAATGTATGAAATATCTTTGATGAGAGGTCAAAAGAATTGAATCTAAGAGTAATGGGAAATGTATGTAGAATGATATGATGATAGTTAAAGTCTCGTGTAAGACCATATTGGAATATGGCCTCGATGTAAGAATTTGTATAAGACCATATCAGGGATATGGCATCGATATGTTAATTCAACTAAGACCCTATTGGGGTATAAATTCTATGTGACATTATGAGTATGAGACTCAAGAGAGTTATTTAATAACTTGAGTGATTCAGCGTATATATGGGAAGGAAGAAAGTATGTGGTTGTACCACGAAAAGCACAAGCGTGTGTTAGAATTGAATTGATATGGATTCAGTGTATGATGAACCCTTAGTGGGTTATGTGTATTCAATACACTTTAGTTGCATGAGATAGAATTATTAATGTATTGTGTGAATGCAAACGAGTATCATAGAAAGTTAAGTAAGAATAGAAGTGTGTGAGAATGTTCTCGGATGAATATTTGAAATAGAGATATACATGTGGATTACTATCCGTGAATGTAAAATGAAAGGTGGGCTAAGTGCGGAACCACCATAAGTATAAATAATTGGTGGGCTATGTGCGATACCACCCTATTAGAGATTCAATGGTGGGCTAAGTGCAAAACCATCGAGATATTAGTAGCATGAGCGGCTTATTGAAAATGCTTGATGTGTTGTTTTATATGATCATGTGGTGATCAGTGCAGAAATGTATGCTAATTGAACGAGCAATTGGCTTGTGACATGGTAAGAATGTGGTAAGAGATTGAATGAGTAAGTTTCAAGAATATTTGAACAAGTAACCATGAGTTTATGAGAGACACTCTTCATGATACTTTGTAATTATGTATATTCAATGAATATCAATATTTGACACATTATGCAGATGAGCTTACTAAGCATTATTGCTTACTCCTTTACTTTTCTCATCCCTTATAGGTTATTTTAACTAGCTCGGGTTGGAGACCGTCGGAGATGTTTTCACACTATCGAGCAGACACTTGGAGTGAGGTATCAGGTCCTTATGAGTCATGGCATGTATAGGGATTCTTTTAAAGTTGATTAAGTTCTAACCGATGTAGCCAAATTGTATTGGCCTAAGAGAATCTAGAGTTGGTTGTGTATGACCATAGATGATGGCTTAAGTTGGTTGTATTTGTATTGGGAGTGGTTCTCTCTAGTGTATGGGATAAAGACTTTATCTCTTTAATGATTAAATGTCTTACATATGTCACTAGGGTTACCATTTAGGTCGAGATCCTACATGTGTTGCGAACTCACCGTAGCTCGTATGAGCTTTCTGATATATTAGCTCGTAAGAGCTTACTGTTCTCAGCTCGTCAGAGCTTACCGTTTCAGCTCAATAGAGCTTACTGTCCATCAGCTCAGGAGGAGCTTACTGATCATAGCTCGAAAGAGTGAAAATGATATTGAATTGACGGATTACTGATTTATATGTTATGTATATCACCCGAGTATCCCTTGATATTCTAGTAGGTTCAACGGACATAAATTCTGTTATTGATTATGTGAATAAGGTATATGTTATACGGATGAATTACTGTTTTATGGATGATATACTGTTTAAACGGATGAGTTACTGTTATCGAATGATTTACTATTTATATTATTGAGAGTGAAATGTTACAAATGATGTACATGATATATGTGAATTTGATATGATACAATGTATTGAGTATTAAATTGAGATAATGGATGATTACATGCACTTATATGACTAACTTGTTGATGAATGCTTGTGTATAGGCATTTGGCAAGTGAATTTGATATACTTTGTTTAATTGTTTGATTATGTATAAATGGTAAGTTAAATTTTGAATTATACGGTCTTACTAAGCTTTAAAGCTTACTCTGTTTCTTTTCCATGTTTTATAGAGGTTCGATAGCTCACTTGATATGGATAAAGTCAGAGTTACGCATCACACTATCCAGTTGTTGTTTGGTACTTTTGAACTCTTGGATATTTGTAAATATGGCATGTATAGGCTAGTTATAAAGATGATAGTTATGGTTACTTGAGATAGTGATTTTGGTACATGTTGTGGTATAAGTTAAAGCCATGTGATTTGGCTTAACTTGGTGTAATGTTTGGTTGTGTATAAGTGTTCAAATATGGTATGTTTTGGCAAGTAGTAGATGGAATGGAAATATGCAAATGTTGTCTTGATAAGTAGTAGGCATATAAATGGAAAAATGCATGACATTAATTAGGTATTTGAATACTATGTTGAATTGGTATAAAATGTGTATGAAATGTTGTATATTGGCTGCCTATTGGGTTATAAAATGTTGCAATTTATGCTTGTGCATGTATGTATTAATAGGGTTGCAAGATGGCTTTACAAATAGCCTATTTTTGTCCACACGGGCAGAGACACGGGCGTGTGTCTCAGCCGTGTGCGACACACGGTCATGTTACACGGTCATCTGTCCCCTGGTATTGATATTAAAACCAAGTCAGTGTGCTCCACACGGTCTCACACACGGTCGTGTGACTGGCCGTGTAGTACAAGTTAGTATACCCCCTAATTGGCACACGACCTGCACACGGGCGTGTGACTTGGCCGTGTTGCATAAGTCAGTATACCCTACAGTTTTCACACGGCCTAGCACATGGCCTGGCACACGGGCGTGTGCAGCCACTTCGAAGGGCATACGGACTAGACACACGGGCGTGTGGTTGGCCGTGTGACCCAAGTCAGTATGTACCCCCTGTTTTCATGCGGTTTGAGACACGGGCATGTTTGGTGGCCGTGTGAGACACACGGCCTGGTCACATGAGCGTGTGTCCTCTGTATTGAGAAAAACTTTCAAAGATTCGTGGAAGTTTTATAAGTTATCGGTTTAGTCTCGAACCTCTCCTAAAGCATATCTAAGGCCTCGTAGGCTATTGTAAGGGACAAATTGAATGATGATTGTATGAAAGGATTGAATGCATGAAATAAGTGCGGTTATATGTGTTATAAGTCCAGTAATACTCTGTAACCCTATTCCGGCGTTGAATACGGGTGAGGGGTGTTACATTTCAAGTCGGTGATAAGGTATTTCTGAAAGTGTCTCTGTGGAAGAAAATCCTTAGATTCAGCCGCAAGGGTAAACTGAGTTCGCGCTTTATTGGTCCGTATGAAGTTATTGAAAGAATAGGGCCGGTGGCATATCTGTTGGCTTTACCAGCAGAGTTAGAAAGGATCCACAATGTGTTTCATGTGTCTATGTTGCGCCGTTATCGATCATATCCTTTGCACATAATTTCACCGACAGAGGACGAGATTCAACCCGATATGACATACGGTGAGGAACCGATAAAGATTTTGGCTCGAGAGGTCAAACAGTTGAGAAATAAAAGTATAGCTCTAGTGAAAATTTTATGGCAATGACACGGGGTCGAAGAGGCTACGTGGTAACCTGAGGAAGTTATGAGAAAATAGTACCAAACCACTTTTCTGGTAAGATTTTCGGGGACGAAAATCCCTAAAGGGGGGAGAGTTGTAATAGCTCAATTTTGGGTCTAGTCGGAACAGTGGTTTCGAGACCACAAATCCGACGCAGTAAAATTTATTTTTATTATATTTTTATGGTCTACAGTTTTATGGAATGATTTCGTGAAAATTTTTTTCGAAAAATTTGACGTTTGGCTACTCAATTTAGTTAAAAGGACTAAATTGAAAAAGGTACAAAATGTGTGCCCTAGAAGTTAGAGGTGTCTAATTGCTATGAAATTTTAAATTAGATGTCCTTAGATGGTAATTAGACCATTATGCTTTAGTATGGACAAAAATAGGCATGGTTAGTGAAAAAATTCAAAGTTTAGATGAAGGGCATTTTGGTAATCTAGTAAATAAAGCCAAAATAACTAAATAAAAGTCTTCATCTTCATCAATTTAGTCCCCCATGGCCGAATATTGCAAGAGAAGACATAGCTAGGGTTTTGGCCACTTTCAAGCTCGATTGTAAGTCCGTTCTAGCCCCGTTTTTAATGATTTTTATGTTTTTGAGATCCTTGTAACCTAATCTAGCTTTTCCAAGGACTATTTTGAAATATTGTCAAAGTCTAAAATTTTACCCATGATAGATATTTGTGTATTTTGGTGTCTAATGGTAGATGTATGTTTGGTGTTAGATAAACAACATTTACTAGGTGATTTTTGATGAAAACGTCAAAAAGGACTTATTTGTAAAAGTTGTAAAATATGTAGTAGAAGTGTGATTTAGTGAAAAATATGGGCTGTTATGAGTATGAAGATGGTTCGGCTAGGCTTGGGTTTTGAAGAAATTGACTATATTTCATTTTACGAGCCAAGGGACTAAAGTGTAAAAAGTTGAAAAGTTAGGGGCAAAAATGTAATTTTTGCCATAAGGTGTTTTTGGGATTAAATTGAATAATGTGATAATTGAATAAGCTAAATTTTATATTATAGAGCAAGAAAGACGAGGTTCTGACCTAGACCGGGGAAAGAATAAGATTGTGGACTAAATCGAACAATTATCCATTTTGTACAGAGGTAAGTTCGTATGTTAAAAATAAGCTTTAGAATAATTGTATCTAAATGCTTTAATATTGCATGAATTGTATGTTTGATTTTGTGAATGAGTATAATCCTACGAACGAGTCCGAAGATGAATCGATTAGCAAGAAATCTCGTTTGAACCTTAGGAATAGGTTAGGATACAAGTGACATGTCACTAGGGTCATTATGTGTTATGTGATTATGTGATCCGGTGCTTGGTCTCAGTCGTCCCTACCGGTGGTGAGTATCTTGGCATATGTTGCGGATACTTGAAAGCTTGTGTGAGTAGCACCGTGTAGCTACGTTTTGACTGACAGCTTGTGTGAGCAGGCTCGTCGATAGCTCGAGAGAGAGCGATTATGTGATATGAGACTTAGGTAGCTTTGGCTACATATGTGGCACTTAGTGTGCAAATTTTCCCGAGTATTCGACATTGTTATTCCGAGTGGTTCACGGGTATGTCAAAGATGAGAATATGTGTAAGTTCATTTCGAGATCGCTCAGGTATGTACATAAATGTAACACCTCAAACCCGGCCTAGACGTTACGACCGGATCTGGCATGTCACATAAAAGGGTTGTTTCAAAACTGAGCGTTCGTTAAAACTTTGTATTCTTTTTGAAACTTCGAGCTTTGATGTTTGAGAAATTCAAAACGACTTTTATGGTTTTCTGGAAAAATGTTGTTGTTCCTTTTATTATTATTATTATTATTATTATTAGTATTCTTATTTCCAATAACTTGTTTAAAACAGAAATCAGATTCAGTGATTTGCGGGAACGTGATATTTTGAAAACAGTTATTAACTTTTTAAGAAAACCCAGAGTTTAATTGTTTATAGTTTGAGAATAATCGAAATGAAAGCTTAAAAGAAAAATTAAAATCTAATGGCCTTATTACAAAATATTAAAACCCAAAATTAAAATAAATCTCAAAATAAAGTAAAACGGAAATTTACTAAGGTTCCGATGTATGGCCACCACAGAGTCCTCCTCCACAGCTCCAAATCCTCAATGTTGGGGATCACCTGCAAGATTAAAGCAGAGGGGTGAGTTACGAGAACTCAGTGTGTAATCCCCTAAACGGTCATTAACTGAGCTTGAGCCCATACAGAAGCAAACTGGGCCGAAGCCCATACAGAAGCAGACTGGGCCTTAGCCCTATATACATAATAATGCAACCAAAGTATGTAGCCCAACCCAATAATCCATCCGCTACACACCACCCGTACCAGCCCAACACACCTGTGGGGATTTCTAAATCGACCCACCCATCCGCTACACACCAATATGGCAGACAAGCTGCTAATCACAGAATTTGTGGCGAAGCCATAAGAATAACAGAATATACGTGGCATAGCCACTATACAGATTGTGGCAGAGCCACCAGAACATGTGGCAGAGCCACCAGATTACACTTCCTCCGATCATCAATATCCCAATCCCATGCAAAATGTCATGTATGCAAAACATATATCAAATATGATGTATGAAATGAATTACCATTATAACCAGATAAACAGAATACACACAATCATACTAATAAACTCTTGAGGGCGTAACAGTAATTTTACCCACCGAGGGTATTTCAGTAATTTACCCACTAGGGGTATTTCAGTAACTTACCCACCAAAGGTATTTCGGTAATTTACCCTTTAGGGGTATTTTGGTAATTTTATCATCTAACGGCCTTTCCGATGGCCTACTGTCGCCTCGAGCGACACAGAACCCTTTTTGGGTCTCTACAGAACTATTGGGCCTAAAATCCATTTCATGCCCAAACGGGCCCACACGCTCGTGTGGCCCAAAACGCTTGGTTTCAGTTTTAAATTTGCATATTTCGCATTCGGATTTATCAAGTGATAGTTTTCCTACCATTTAGCCCTAAATGGGCCAGATAGCCCATTAAGCCCACTTGGCCCGTTTCGGCTCGATCAGGCCCGTTACAGCCTCAGTTTCGTGAGAGTGCTCGTGACACTCCCAACGACTTACCGTCATTATTCATATTTCGATTTACCACTACGAGCATTCGCACGCTCGAGTGGTCACAGATGCCGATTTTCCAGATTTTCAGCTTCCGGTCGAATCACAGAACATTGCAGGCATGCATTCGGAAGGGTGTGAGATTACACACCTGATCACGCAGAGAACTACACACTCACGATCGTCGTCACCTTCACCAGCGTGAGCAATCGCAGTTTGTCTATCTAAATAAGATGACGATGCCCTTCCGCATACAGGCAGAAAGTCCCGAACCGCGGACACCCTACGCCGCTTGAACTTGGGAGTGGAGGTCACGAGTCCACTTCCATTAGGCACACTTCTTACTCCTCCCTCCGACTGGCTATTCCCTGCCTCCATGAAGAACTCTCGAAATTACGCACCTAAGATATCAATACACTCTAACCCATTAGTCTCATCACTGATAAAACAAAACCAAGGCTTGAGTCCGAATCAACATTACCATCACTTACCACAAAGAAAACCTCCTTCGATGCACCAAACTGCTCAGCCCTACCCCTTGACTAACACTCACGGATTCCTATCACCATAATGTGCCAAAACTTAAAGGGTTATCAACCACCCACATTCAGTACTAAAGAGAAACTCACAATACCCAAAAGCAATACTTACCCTCAGATTCGACAAGAGCAGATTCTTGAGCAATCAGGAGTTGAACACTCACAACCCTCAGAAACGATTATCAACTGGAAGGAAGGAGAAAAGATTAGTTTGGCTTTGACTAAATAGGGAACGACGGATGAAATATTAAGGAAGAAAAGGATTCGGCCTAACCACAAAAGACAAAAGAGAGCTTCGGCTTTAAGGAAAAATGAAGAGAAAGAAAAGATGGAAAAGAAATAGAAGAAAAGACCTTTCCCTGTGCTCCCAGACGAACCGAATAGGCTAGATAGATTTGACGATCAAAGAATACCAAGCTTCAGACTAATCCACGTTCGGCTATTAGCAAAAGAGAAGAGAATCGATTCAAATGGGATAAAAGAGGAGGTTCGACTTTTGGAGAAATTCTAGAGAAAAGAGATGAGAGGAGAGTGGAAAGAAAAAGAGTGAATGAGAAAGCTTAACAAGTTCGGCCTAAGGAAAATCAAGTAGGAGGAGGTGAGGCAATTCAGCTTAAATAAAGGAGAAAGAAAACATAAAGTGAAGAGAGGTAGGCAGGAGATGATTCGGCCAACAAATGTTTGGTCTATTAGAAAATGTAAAGAAAAAGATGCACAATAGGTAAAAAAGTGGTGTGAAAGGAGAGTGCTCCAATTGCTTCTCAAGAGAAATCTCGAAAGAACAACAAAAGAAGAAAAGAAAAGTTTCGGTTCTACTAACACCCTAGGTTGCCGAATCTGCTACCCAAAACCCAACCTCTAGCCGAAATTCCCCCCAAACACTTCCCCATATTCGGCCATCACTACCTCTCACCCTCAATCCCTTGATTCACTCCATATTTTTCTCCCCACAATGCTCTCCACCACTCATTCAAACCATTTGACCAATTCAAACCTTCACCAAGTAGAGTTTCACTCCAACTCCACCTCTTCTCCTCCTTGAGCACAAAATAAAACTCCCATATGCTGCATGTGGGATTCGAACACTCTCCCTCTCTGCCTCCCTTGTGACGCCCCACCACTAAGCCACCTTGCTCTTTGTGTTAGCTAACACATTTAATTAAACCTTAAGTCCTGCTTCCACTAGCTCTCCCCACTAAACTGCCAAAAATCAAGATTTTTCCTATGGCCTAACTTGAACCCGGGACTTCATAGAAGCCCCACAACCTTCCAAATTCACTTACCTAATAAGTCAAACTTGCAATTATGCCATTCTCATATTCTCAAAAATTTTAAAATCTCCTACGCCCAAGGCCCAATAGGCCCAATTCTACTAGGCCCAATTTTGGGGCGTTACAAAAAAGCTCATGTTTAATAAATATGTGAAATGATGAATATGAGGTAAGATATTGTGATGGAATAGATTATGATCATGAGACCATAGTAAGTCTACATTTAATTATGTTATAATAATTGAATGTTATATGCATGGTAAGGTTGCTTATTTCTTGCATACGAGCTTACTAAGTTATATAGATTACTCCGTTTATTTTCTATGTTTTTATAGTGTCGCCAAGCTAACTCAGAATTGGAGATCGTCGGAGATTCGGGTCACACTATCAAACTCTCATTTTGGGTATTAATGGTCTTAGCATTTTGAATGTATGGCATGTATAGGAACTTGGTCATTTTGTTATATGTGCCATTTACAATGTGGCCAAATGTATTGGCTTATAGTGGTAAATGATTTTATTTTGTATATGGCCATGAATGATGGCTTATGTTGGTAGAGGTATATTTATATGTTGATATCATTCATTAATGTGGAAGCTTTCATGACTTGTATTGATAGATCATGATGTTTATGCATGTTAGAGGTTAGCATGTGGATGTGATGTTAAAACCTTGGTTGTGGGTGTTTTGGTTGCCTAAGTATGCCATGAATTGTGCCATTGAATATGTGTAAGTGTAGGGGTAAATGAGGGTGGAAAATGGCTTGGTAAATAGCCTTATTTTTGTCCACACGGGTAGACACACGGGCGTGTGTCTAGGCTGTGTATGACACACGGTCCGCCCCACAGGCATGTGTTCCGGCCGTGTGTCCTCTGCACCTTAATTTTGAGAAACAGAATGTCCAGAACTGAGCACACGAGCAGAGACACGGGCGTGTGTCTCGGCCGTGTGTGCTACACGTCCTTGAACACGGGCATGTGCCCCGGCCGTGTGAAGTCTACACCTATTTTATGAAAAATTATGAAAATTAAATTGACCACACGGCCTAGCACACGGGCGTGTGGCACGACAGTGTGGCACAAGTCAGAGAGCACCATAAATTGAACACGGCCTGTAGCACGGGCGTGTCTCAGGGTCACACAGGAGTGTCAACCACACGGGCGTGTGACCCCTGTAACATGAAAAATTTTCTAAGTTTTGCAAAAGTTTCTAAAGTTCTCGGTTTAGTCTCGAAACACTTCCAAAGCGTGTTTTGGGCCTCGTAGGCTCGTATAAGGGACTTTATGATTGAATATGAATGGTTTTAATTTGGACGCAAAATTATGACTCGGAATTATGTGAATGCTTGTGTTATAAGTCCAGTAATGCCTCGAGCCCTGTTCCGGCGTTGAATACGGGTAAGGGGTGTTACATTTAGTGGTATCATGTAACAGCCCAATTTAGATCCTAGTCGGAACAGTGGTTTTGGGACCACAAATTTGAGTCAAAAAAATATTTTAATATTATTTTTGGTGTTTACAGTATGTGAATTAAGATGTGTGAAAGTTTCGTGTGAAAATTTTATCGTTTGTGTGCTCGATTTTATAAAAGGTCTTAATCGCGTAAAATGAAAAAGTGGTAATCTAATTGTTAAAGCACTAAATTGCTATGGTCTATTAATTGTTAAGTCCTTAAAATGAAATTTGGCCATTTTAAATTTAGTGGACAGCATAAGCTTTTAATATATAGTTTTTTTACATTATTTTATAATGATAAAATAGTAATTTATGTGTAAAATTATTATTTAATAAAAGAAAACATTAAAAATAAAAACAAAAGGCATGCATTATCATCTTGTTGTTGGCCGAAAGTGAGAAGGAAAACACCATTGTTGAAACTTTATGTTTCGACACCTAGGAAGCTAAATTTGGGTATGTTCTTTGTTCGATTTTTGATAATTTTTACGTTTTTGAGATCGTTGCTTCGAATACTAGTAAACACATGCTTTAATTTTCAGAATTGATGATGAATTTGATATTTTCCATTTATGTTAGCTTGATGTTTTTGTCGTTTGATGATGAAATATAAATTTTTGTTGATAGATTATTATGTTTAATTAAGTGATTTTTGATAAAAATGTGTATTAAGGATTAAATTGAGAAAAGTGTAAAATTCAAGGTTAAATGTGTGAATAAACTAAAAATATGGGCTGCTAGTAGTATGGGTAGAATTCGGCCTAACAAGGATTTAGTGAAATTTTGCGTATTTTTTGTTATTTTGAAATAAGGACTAAATTGAGAAAAATGCGAAATGTTAGGGGCTAAAATGCAAATTTCCCATTTATATGTTCTTGAATGGAAATTGAATGAAATGTTGAATAAGTAAGTTAATTTTGATATTAATTACATTGGCAAAAGTGGAAATCAGATTTGGATATGGAAAATCGGAAGTTATCGATTAGTCGTTCCGGTCCGTTCGCGTCCGTACGAGGTAAGTTCATAAGTAAATAAATGCTGTTAAATTTAAATGTATACATGTTATATGTGCTGAATTGATCTTTAATAAATATATGTGTATATGCCGAATTGAATTTAGAGTTGGAGAACTAGTTACGAGCTTGAATCGATAGAATTACGACGTCCGAAAAGCCCCGTACGAACAATAGGAATAGTTAGGATACATATGTCATGACATAGGATTTCGATATGCGTTATCGTGTAAGACCACGTCTGGGACGTTGGCACCGATTTGAGATTTACGTGTAAGACCATGTCTGGGACATCGGCATCGTATTTGATTTTGTGTAAGACCCTATCTGGGACAGTGGCATCGATATTGATTACATGTAAGACCACGTCTGGGACGTTGGCATTGTACGAGTTTTCTGAGCTATCCAAGTATCCTATTTGATTCCGAACGATTCAACGAGCATTCTGAGAAATAAATGAGTATATGAATGTGCATCCGAATCAGGTATGTTGCGATGAATATGAATTTGAGCAATGAAAGTGAGTATGATTATGATTAGTTGTTATATGATTTATGTGAAAATGAGTTGTGGATATTAACTAGTGAACTATGAACAAATGAACCATATAAGAAATGAGAATTGTAATTGTGTTTTTGGCATATATGATTCAGGTACATATGATTTGTATATGGTTATTCGGGTTTGGAAGTGTATAAAAAGAAATTGATATATTTTTATGAATAATCTGTAATAAATGACCATGATTCGGTTGGTATGTAATGAAATTGTGAAAGCTTAATTTTATGAATGAGCTAATAGTTGATATATGAATTTTGAAAACATTTTTTATATGTTCATTTACAATTAAGCCTAGTGATGTTACTTAATGTGGCCTTAAGAAATTACGATTATGATGAATGTATATGTGGTTGAGATTTGTTAAATTCGGCCTAGATAAATTGAATTATAAATATTATTGAAATGATTTATTTGCTTATGGCTTACTAAGCTTTTAAAGCTTACTTTGTGTGTTTTCCTATGTTTATAGATTTTTCGGAGATTTGCTTGGGTTAGAAGTCGGTGGAGATCTCATCACACTATCCAGTATTTGTTTCGGTAATTAAATGCTTTGAGATTGGGTTATGTGGCATGTATATGTAACAGCCCGATTTTGGGGCTAGTCAGAACAGTGGTTTCGAGACCATTAATCCTAGGTTGAGGAAAATTATTTTGGTATTATTTTATACATTATAGCATGATTATAAAGTTGCATGGGAATTTTGATGCCTTAATTTTAGCAATTGTGTGCTTAATTGTGAAAAAGGACTAAATCGCATAAAGTGCGAAAGTTCTATTATATAAGATATAAGTGTTTGATAGTTATGGAATATTAAAGGGGGGGTCCTTAAAGTGAAATTAGACCTCCCTAAAGATGATGGCCGGCCAAGGGAACTAGGAGAGAGACAAGAGCATTAAATGAGTCAAAGTTTGGTAGTGTTAGGTGATAAAAATGAATAAAATAAGATAAGTAAAAAGAAAGCTATCATCTTTTTCATTTCTCTTCCTCTCCTACCAAAATTTTCATCAATAAATAGGGGTGAAGCTCAAACTATCAGCCAACATATTCTCTAGCAAGTAAGTGATTTTAGAGGTCTTTCTTGATGATTTTTGTATTTTTAGAACCCCCAAAGCTTAAGCTAGCTAATGAGGGGACTAAATTGCAATATGGTTGATAGTCTAGGGACTTGCCATGAAAGAGTTTATGTTATTAGCTGAGTTCTTATGAAAGAAAATGAATGTTAGTGAGATGAGAAACAACTTTTGTGAAGGGTGTTGCCATGGAAACACCTAAATAGGACTTGTTTGCAAAGATTGAAATTGCTTAATAAATGCATGAAATAAATGGTTTTGTAAGTTTTTGTAAGAGAAATAAATGTTCAGCTAGGCTTGTTTAATGAGAAGATGTGGTGAAAAATGATTTACGAGCCTAAGGGCAAAATCGTAATTTTGCCATAGTATAAGGGCAAAATGGTCATTTTTGCCCAAGTAGAGGTTATGATGTATTATGAATATAAAATTATTGAATGAGTGAAATTTTGTTGTTATAGATCAAGAAGAGCGTGGGATTAACCTTGACCGAGGAAAAGGCAAGGTTATGGATTAAACCGCAAATTAACACATTTTGCACCGAGGTAAGTTTATGTGTAAACTATTCATTTCGAATATACATGTAGTTAATAAATGGTGTACTGTGTGAATAGAATTATTCATGATTGAGATGAATTGAATTCAATAGATATTGAGTAATTCCTGTGTGAGTTTAAATTATAGATTAATGGTGGGCTATGTGCGATACCACCGTAATTACTCTTCATGGTGGGCTAAGTGCGATACCACCTTACTATTCATTCACGATGGGCTGTGTGCGATACCATCGTGGGCTAAGTGCGATACCACCGTAATTTTTCTTATTGGTGGGCTATGTGCAATACCGCCCTAATTAAAGATAAATGGTGGGCTAAGTGCGAAACCACTGAGTGTTTGGTATTACCATGAATGGTTTATTGTGAAATTTGTGATTTGTTGTTTTATGTGATCATGTGGTGATAAGTGCAGGGATGTATGTTAAATAACATGAGCATTTGGCTTGTGATATGGTTGGAATGTGGTAAGAGATGAATTGAGTAAGCATGATCTTGGAATGTGGATTGTTCTTACTTATTATGAAATGCTATTTATTGATTATCTCATATTATGATGTTTATTGTTTACATGTAAACTTACTAAGCTTAAAGCTTACTCCATTTCCTTTCCCCTTGTTCTATAGTGTCAAGGAGTCGGGTCGAGATACGAAGATAATTGGAAGATCACCCACACTATCAGCTCGTCTCGGTATATCTAGAACTAGCATTTTGACTATGGCATGTATAGGGGCTAGACTTAAAGAATTGTTTTGTTATTTTGGCCAAGTATGTATTGATTTTCTTAAGGATGAATTGTTTTGTATATTGCCATAGTTGATGGCTCAATATGTTTAGGTTATGAAATATGAGGTTATTTAAGGAAGTGTTGTTGCATAAATTGAGTTGCTTGACGATGAGTTGAATGGAAATATGTTTTGTGAACTAGGGTGGCAAAAAGAGCTTGCCAAATAGCCTTGTTTATGTCCACATGGGTAGGCACACGGGCGTGTGTCTAGGCCGTGTGTGGCACACGGTCAGTCCCCTGGGTGTGTGACTAGGTCATGTGTCCCCTGTATGTTAGTGTTTCAAGTCAGTGTCGACCACGGGCTAGCCACACGGGCGTGTGCTTAGGCCGTGTGTCCCTTACGAGGTTGCTGATGTCACAAACAGAATGCCCAGGTTTTTACACAAGGGCTAGGACACGGGCGTGTCTAGGCAGTGTGGAGCACACGGGCCAAGAACACGGGCGTGTGTCCGGCCGTGTGAAAACCCTTGTAGGTTCGAAATGAAAATAAATCCCACACGGGGTAGGGACATGGGCGTGTGCGACCACACGGCCTGCCCACACGGGCGTGTCCCATTTCACACGGGCGTGTGGTCCCTGTTTAGACAAAAATTTTCAAGTACACAAAAGTTCCCGGTTGGGTTCTGAGACCCTCCGTATGTTTGGTTAAGGCCTCGTAAGCCCTTAACGAGAACGTTTTGACTGTGAAAGAGATGTTTCAAGCTAGAATGAAATTCTATAGACTAAAGTTACATGACCAAGTGAGTTAAGTCCGGTAATGCCTCGTGCCCGATTCTGGCGTAGAACACGGGTAAGGGTGTTACATTTAGTGGTATCAGAGCTATGGTTTAGTCAGTTCTCAGACTACCGTAGCGTGTGTTAGAGTCTAGCTATACATGCCATAAGCGTATATTGATAGTGTGGTGACTTCTGACAGATCTAAACTTTGTTTTTATATAGTAAATGGATCCCGATCGAACGGCTACTGATGACGCAGCTAGTAATGCGTCGGCTTCCGCGCAAGGGACCAAGCCTGTAGAGAGTGGACCCGAGACTAGGGGTCAAGGAGAAGAGGCTCGGGAGGCCTTTCTCCAAATGATGAGTAATTGGTACATGGAGTATGTACAAGCAAACCCAAATGCCCACCCTGTAACAGCCCGATTTCAGGGCTAGTCAGAATAGTGGTCTCGGGACCACTAATTCGAGGTTGAGGAAAATTATTTTGTATTATTTTATGCATTATAACATGATTATAAGGTTGCATGGGAATTTTGATGCCTTAATTTTAGCAATTGTGTGCTTAATTGTGAAAAAAGGACTAAATCGCATAAAGTGCGAAAGTTCTATTATATAAGCTAGAAGTGTTTGATAGTTATGGAATATTAATGGGAGGTCCTTAAAGTGCAATTATACCACCCTAAATATGATGGCCGACCAAGGGAAATAGGAGAGAGACAAGAGCATTAAATGAGTCAAAATTTGGTAGTGTTAGGTGATAAAAATGAATAAAATAAGATAAGTAAAAAGAAAGCTATCATCTTTTTCATTTCTCTTCATCTCCTACCGAAATTTTTAGCAAGAAATAGGGGTTTTGAAGCTCAAACTATCAGCCAACATATTCTCTAGCAAGTAAGTGATTTTAGAGGTCTTTCTTGATGATTTTTGTATTTTTAGAACCCCCAAAGCTTAAGCTAGTGATAAACCGTAAAAGTAACATATTTTAATCCCACATTTAGTATGCTTTTGGATGAATTATCCCTTATTTTATGTGAAAAGGTTCTCTTAATCCTTTCTTTTCATGTTATATACCCAAGAAAGCACCGGAGGATGAAAAGAAAAAGAAACGGGCTTAAAACGAGCCAAATAGGCCAAAGCACGAAATCAACACGGCCTAGGCCGAAGACCACACGGTCGTGCCTCTTCAATAATCTCGAACACGGTCTAACCCACGAAATACACGACCGTGCCTCATTAATAAAGTCCGAACACGGCCTAAAGATGATTCACACGGGCGTGTGCCATGGCCGTGTCCTTGCCGCGGAAAAGAGCAATTTCAATCGGATTTGGATACTTAGGGGCAAAGAAACACATTCCAAAAGCCTATAAATACACCCTAAGTATGAACTAAAAGGGGGAGTCGACGGGAGCCTAAAGCTACCATTTAGGGGCGTCTTGCTAGGCCAGAGAAGGCAGATTTGTGGGAATTCGCTCGGGGATAGCCAGTTGATCCATCTCTAGAAGCCGGAATTATACTCAAGACGGAGGATCTCCTCTTCAATTCCTTCAGGGGGTTTTAGGGATTTCTTATGTTTTGTTTTATCTTTTCTTCTGAGATGTTTTCTTTTATTGTTATGAACTAAACCCTCAGATACCTGAGGGGGGATGGAACTTAGATGAATCTTGTTATCGTTTACTGAACTATATGATAAATATTTGATTTGTTCTTAATTATGTGTTCTTAATTCTTGTGTTGATATTTCGCGGATATTAATTCAAGTTTGATGTGCTTAGGTGGAGGAGCAAAAGTCCCTGCCTAAGAGTAGATCTAGCATAGTTAAGCGGAGTTGATCGCGCGCCTAGAGATAGGGTGATGAAGCGTTGCCGGATTAGGGTGAAACCTAATATGGGAGTCCATAGATCGAGTTAATGAAATTCTAGGGGTTTTAATTAGAAATAATTTCAATTAATCAACCTAGGGTTAGACGTTATTCGCCTCGAGAGAGGGTTTAATATAAATTAGGGAATCCTACAGATCAAATCAAATGAATAAATCGTCTGGTTCAGAGTTAGATAACAAGTGAAGTCTAGGTGGATTCTTCCTTGGGTGTCGTTTTAATCAATTGGTTTTTCCTCAAGTTATTCTCCCAAATTCATTCTTCTTTCTCTTAGAGTCTTTAAGTTTAGTAATTTAGATTAAACAACCATTCGCTTAATTCTTAGGCTAAATAATAATAAAAAAAGTTAGTATTAGTACTTTTAGTTCCTTTGGGTTCGACAATCCAGTCTTGCCTAAGCTATACTACTATTCGATAGGTGCACTTGCCTCAATCGTTGTCATAGTTAGTTTCCAGGTTTGATCATTCTCGTTATTTAAATTTTTAAAACTCTGACATCATAGCGATCAAGTTTTTGGCACCGTTGTCGGGGAACTAAAATATTAAGAACACTCTACTTTTATTACTTTAGCCATTTTTTATTTTTTGCAATTTAATTTTATTTCTTATTTTATTTGCTAATTTTTCTTCTTCTTCCTTCCAGGTACCTCTAGTTTATGACTAGAAGGAACCCGAGAGGACCACTAGTATACGACAGTGATATTGAAGCTACCGCTCGTAGGAATCACAGAGAAATTAGGCGAGCCCTAAATTACACAGAAAAAGAGCGAGAAGGCAGATCCAATCCTACTGAAGGGATAGACGAGAATAATCCACCACCCCAAGATGTGGCAGAAAATAATGCTCCACGTACTATGTATGATTATGCTAAACCTCATTTAACAGAGCCGAATCTAGTATTGTTAGGCTCGCTATAGTCATAATAATTTTGAATTAAAGCCTAACACTATACAAATGATTCAACAATTTGTTCAATTTGATGGTTTGCAGGACGAAGACCAAAACACTCATATAGCTAATTTTTTAGAGTTCTGTGATACCTTCAAAATAAATGGCGTTTCTGATGATGCCATACGGCTTCAGTTATTTCCCTTTTCATTAAGGAATAAAGCCAAACAGTGGTTAAACTCGTTACCACGAGAGCCAATCACTACATGGGATCAAATGACTGAAAAAATTTTATTAAAATATTTCCCACCGGCCAAAACGGTCAAATTACAGAATGATATCTCTTCTTTTGTGCAGATGGATTTAGAGACATTATATGACTCATGGGAGAGATATAAGGATCTCTTGAGAAGGTGTCCACACCATGGTTTACCCTTGTGGCTCCAAGTCCAAACTTTCTATAACGGTGTAAACCCCTCAACGAGGCAACTAATTGATTTAGCCGCTGGTGGAACCCTGAACAACAGAATTCCTGAAGCAGCCTACGAATTCATAGAGGAGATGTCACTGAATGACTATCAGTGGCAGGTTACAAGGACAAAACCAACAAAATCAGTCGGAGTTTTCAACATCGATGTAGTAACCATACTATCAACAGAGGTAGAGATGATGAATAAAAAGCTTGATAGTTTGTGTTCTTGGCAGGTACATCCAGTAATGCAGTGTGACACAAGTGGAACTGTGGCGAATCCTGAGTACCCATCCTACCAACCGGGCACAGAAAGCGAACATATGAACTATATAGGTAATAACTTCAGATCCAATAATAACCCTTATAGTAATAATTATAATCCAGGTTGGAGGAACCACCCAAATTTTTCATGGGGAGGACAAGGAAATCAAGGAAATCAAAGACAACAACCTCCTCAAAATTTCCAAAATCAGCCCTATCCACAGGAGAAGAAGCCGAACCTTAAAGAGATGCTGACAAAATTCATGGCAGGTACAGATAACCGTCTCCAAGACACTGAGACCACCCTTAAGAATCAACATGCATCAATCAAAGGGATCGAGAGCCAAGTTGGGGAACTCACTAAGTTAGTTGGACAACTTGCTAACACTGTAACACCCCATACCCGAGTCCGAGGCTTAGACCGGATACGAGAAGTTACTATGCTTGAACTTGCTTAATCAAGTACTTAAGGGCTATAAAATTTTGTTTCGAATCAAAAACTTATCTTTCTTAATCAACTTTTACTTTTCATGGGCCTACGAGACCTTAAACTCATGTCCGTAAACTTTCGGAACTCAATTGAAAACTTTTCATTGAAACAGGGGTCACACGCCCATGTGAGTTGGGACACGCCCGTGTAACCCTGAGACACGCCCATGTCTCCTAACCATGCTTAAAACTCGAGCTTACTGCCAAACTTCACACGGCCATGGCACGCCCGTGGTCCTGTCTCGTGTGAAAAACCTTAGTATTCTGACTTATAACACACGGCCATGGCACGCCCGTGGACTTAGACCGTGTACTACAACTTGATATTCTAACTTAAGGTGCAATGGTGCAGGGTACACACGGCTTAGACACACGCCCGTGTGTCCGACCGTGTGGGCACTTAGAGGCTATTTACCAAGCCAAGTGCCACCTTGAAATCAAGAGCAAATTCATACTATCTCAACAACTCAATTCACTACAACTTTAACGAACAATATAACATGCTCCATTGATATCAATAACATACATACTTAGTCAATCTTGGCCAATCATTTAGCCATTTACAAAAGAATAATAATAAACTTGATAGCCCATGCTTTTCCCTTTTCTAAGACATATACTCAAAATGAAATGTTTCCTATACATGCCATACTTAAATAAACAACTTGGCTATACCAAAATAGCGGTTCATAGTGTGATTCAAGCTCCGACTTCAATGATCCACAAGTTAGCTTGGTGGGACTACATAGAAAGAAATAATAAAAGACATAAGCATTTAGCTTAGTAAGTTTGCATAATGCACATAGCAACATACTTGCTTAATATAAACCATTTGACATAAACAATGGCATCATAAATTTCAGCTATAAAGCTTACTTACTCATACTTGATAGGCAAACAAAAAGTACAGTATCACTAGATCACATTGATCAAAGATACTTGAACATAATACACATAATTTCTAATTCATCATTCATAACATGAATAATATTCTTTATCACTTGATAATAACCTTACTTACTTAGCTTTCTTGATATCTCTTTGGAGCTTAACTCGCTTGCCCGATGAATTTATATGAATAACCGAGGATACTAAATCTCATCTAAATTTCGAGGCCATGACTTAACATGGACTTATACGAAGTCTTTCTTGTTCTCACCAATGCCATTGTAATATCCCGGGTTAGGGGCTATTTTTGTTATGGCATAATTTGCATGTTAGGAGCTTGCTATGTTGCTGTTTTGGTGTCTTAGGGGCTTACTTGTAGGCTAGGGGTATGCCTGAGTAGGTGGGAAAATTTTAGTTTTTGAGCTTTAGGTGTGAGGAGCTGAAGGAGCTGGGGTTTAAGGGTTTTATTTGGTGTTTTGTTGCACAAAAGAGGAGCTAGCATAGTGGCAAGGCATGCGTCACTTGGGGCTTGAGTGTGGCGTCATCTGCAGGGGGGAGAGGTCCTGTGATCAAGCTGCGAAAATCCCCATTTTTGGCTTCCATTTTGACGGCATGGAGGAGGAGGAGTTGTTGGTAGTTCAAACTCTACCATGGACTTTGTCAACTCATTCAAATGAGGGGTGGAGAGTGAATTTAGGAGAAGACTAGTTCAAACTAGTTTGAATTGGGTGGTTGTGAGTGATTGGAGGTAGTGGCCGAATATTGGGGTGTGTGGGGAGTGTGTGGCCGGTTTTGGTAGGGAGTAGGAGAGGTTTGCCGAAATTATTTTTGGGCATTTTGGTGTTTTCGGTCAACATCTTGGCAAGCCAAATTCCTCCTTTTGTCATACCAAAGCCGAAATTCTAAAAGAGTTTTCTTTCATTTTCTCTGGAAACCAAAAGTTCACTCACCTAGTCGAAATGTGCCTTGATTCCTTGAATTTGTGTGAGTAGCCAATGTTCTCTTCTCTCCCACTTTCTTTTCATTTGTGTTGAGCCGAAACTATTACCCTTTCTCCTCATAATTTCTTTCTTCCATTAAAAGCATTGGTAGCTGAAATTATATTCTCCAAAACACCTTATCAAAACCGAAAGTACCTTCATCCCATCCACCTCTCTTCTTCCCAATTACCCTTTTGCCGAAACTTCTTTCTCATTTCACATTCTCTTTTCTTTTTCCATTCAAAGCCGATAATAGGAGTGTTAAACATCTAGCCGAATCCCTCCCTTGTGCTGCCGAAATTTCCTCCTTTCATTTGTTCTCATTTTAGCCGAATATCAACCCCTCCCTTTCTCATCTTTTTCTTGCGCTTTCTTTCTTGGCTTAGGCCGAATCTCCCCTCTCTCCTAGTAGCTCTCTCTTGGCCAAATATCAGTGAAGGGTTGATCTTGGTTGGTTGTTCAATTATTGAACAAGGTAAGTGGGTGGCCGAATGGCCATTTTCCCCTCTCTTGTCTCTATTGATTGTGGGTTGGTTAATAGCCGATTTTGGGCATGTGTTGAAGGGGGGTTGATCTTTTGTATTGAACCGTTTTCCTGCTAGGGCCTTGGATTGTGGTGGTGATCAGGTGAAGCAGTCAATTGAAGCCTTGATCATGCGAGTGACCGATTGGTAAGTAAGGGTAAGTGATTGGTATTATTTTATTAGTTCAATCTTTTGGTTTCGATTAAGTCAAGGGTGACAAAGGATTAACTGTTCTTTTAATAGGGTGTGCCGATTGTTAAAAGAGGAACCATTGTTGGTTCGGGTTTGGTAGGAAACCAAACGTTTGCAAGGTAAGGGTTAATCGATATACCCTTTGGTTTATATGGTTATGGCCGAATGGTTTAAGTGATTAACCCATGTTTGGTCGATTGTTTTTAGGAGCAAAAGGATCGAGGGTCTTAGACCGGTTCTTAGGATTAAAACCTTCGCTATTTCAGTGTGTAAACTAACACACTTCATTTTAGTAATATGATTAATAACCTAATTACTTATTAAAGTGAAACAATATGATTGATGGATTTGGTACGATGGGGTATAAGCACGGATACTGGGTAAGTCCGTTTCATTCTGAGATCTGTAGTGATATATGTGATAACATGTTTTATGATGTAAATACCATGAGATGTCATTTGAGCATGTTAGCATGATTGCATGTTTTATATCATTTGCATTAGTATGACATGTGTGGGTGATATGAGAGGAGGGGAACATGATATCCGTGTCTTTGGGACACTTTGTGTCTTTGGGACACTGAGGTTTGGCACCTCCAAAGTGGTTTGGTACCACGATTGATTTTGTGACTTCGGTCACCAAAGATTTGGTATCACATTTGTGTCTTTGGGACACCAGAGGTTTGGCACCTCATAGCGTCTCGTCCCAGTGGCTTAGCACCACAAAGGGTTGGCCCCACGCTTGATTATACGGGATTGACGCCAAAGTGATTTGGTATCACACGATGGGTTGGCCCCATCATCGGATTTGGATGCGGTCACCAAAGTGATTTGGTATCACACCTGTGTCTTTGGGACACCAGAGGTTTGGCACCTCATTGCGACTCGTCCTCGTGGTTAACACCACCGTGGGTTGGCCCTACTTATGAGATACGGGATTGTCGCTAGTGATTTGGTATCACGCGATGGGTTGGCCCCATCAATGGATTATTCGTGACTTTGGGTCACCAAAGTGGTTTGGCACCACACTTATGGATATCGTGACTTTGGGTCACCAGTGGTTTGGCACCACCAGTGGTTTGGTACCACACGGGGTAGAAAGGTGATATGGATGGTTAGGATCGGGGTGCATTGATTATGTTGCTATGATATGATGTGTGTTAGCATGTTGTTTTATCGAGTGGGATTTATGCACCGAGTCTTGCGACTCACCCTCTCCTTTGACATTTCAGTGACACTTAGACGCGGACATGGAGCCGGATGGACTCGAGGTGCTCATGCCACGCTTTAATAAAGATTTGCTCAGACTTTACAAAATTTGGTACTTTAGCTTATTTATTACTATTTGGTTTTATTTTGGGTTGTAAATGGCCTTTAAATTAGGTTTTACTATGTTTATGCTTAAAGTAGCTTTCTAATATGCTTTAACAAATTAATTGAGTTAAAATTGCTAAAAACTTGGAAGGCCAACGGTTTCAAAACTATAACGCAATGTGTTTTAAACTTTACCATCGGGTATCACTCTAAAACATTAAAATATGACAAAGCAATCATGCCAAGATTTCGAAAAGTATAAAATATGACAAGGAGTTTTTCATCGAATCTTTAACCAGAAACCTAACCCTTCAAACGCGATTTTCCCCGTAACATGCCAGATTCGGTCGTGGTGTATTGACCGGGTTTGGGGTGTTACAATTGTGGTATCAGAGCCAAGTTCAAAGGCTCGACTGTGGGCCTGAGGCCCAAAATGCTTTCAAAAGTGCATTTTTAAGTGTTTTATTTGAAATAAATGGTTTGAAGGGCATGACACCGAGTCTCCTACACAGTCCGCCTGTAAGTACCCCTTACTATTGCTTGTGATTTATTGATGTGATTGGATGATTGCAATAGTGGATTACTTTAGAAACCAAACCCGATAGGATTCTCGTGAACTCGCGAAAACAATGCTTCTTTACTATTCATAAGACTTTGCTTTAAAACAAAGTGGAATAGATATCGATGCATAAAACTCCTAAATCGATACGTGAGAACTTAGTCATGAGCGCTAGAGGTGGACGTGGTCGTGGGCGCAGGTCGTGGTAGGATGACGGTTTCCGAACCCGTAGGGTCCGGTCGAAGTCGGTCGTAAATGAGATACGGTATCGCCACCACCGGAGGTGGTGAGTTTCAAGATCGGGCCGGGGATGACGCAGCGTCACAGCGATCTTGCGAGTGTTGGAAAGGGTAGCCGTGGTGTAGGTGGTGGTGCGGGAGTTAGGAAATGCGCTCTGGCGACTCCGCAAACGGGGCCGAATTCTTTCGAGGTGTTTCGGTGTTGCTCCAAGATCGCTTGAGTATTGGCTGAGGCAACGGAGCGGATCATGGATGATCCGGACTTGACCGCGAGGAGAAGTCAAAGGGCATAGTATCACTTCTTCGGGATGAGTCATACCAGGTGGTGGCTCACGGTTCGGGACAGTGTGGCGATGAGAGGATCCGACATGGGATTATTTCGGGTGCATTTTAGAAAAAGTACATTGGAGCTAGCTACATCGACGCCAAATAAAAGCATTTTGAGGCTAGTCCAAGGGAGTAAGTCTGTTTCCAGTATGAGGTGAGTTCTTGAAGTCGAGTCGGTATGCTAGGGGTATTGTGGCTACCGAACACGAGAGGTGTGTTCGTTTGAGGATGGTCCGAGAGGCGAGTTGAGGTCGCTGATTGCTCCTCAACAGGAGCGTGAGTTTGCTGTCCTCTGGTTGAGAAGGCTAAGGTAGCCGAGGGTGTTAAGGAGTCCGTGAGGCGGGCATGGAAAGGAACAGGCATAAGAGGAGCTTTGGGTCTTCCGGATCGTCGGGTAATCCTCCAGAAAAGGGCTAGACAGAGTGGGCGAATCAATCTGGTAGGGTTGTTGCTGCTAGTCAGGGACCGCCGCGGTGTAACCATTGTGGGAGATATCATTGGGGAGGCTGCTGGACCGGTGGAAAAGGTTGTTTTGAGTGTGGTTCTCTGGATCATCGCGTGAGGGACTGTCCGCGTAAGTTGGCCAGGACTCAGTCTGAGACTCAGGGCCGTACTCAGTTCAAGAATAATGTACCGCCACCGCAGAGGGGCCGTGGTAATGGCGCAGGTAGTAATGGATCCGGTCGGGGCGTGGAGCACCGGCGGTGCGGGTAGTTCGATGCCGATACTGGGTTAGTGTATGCAGCAAGGCGCCGAGAGGAGGGCGACGCACCGGACGTCATAACCGGTACGTTCTTGATCTTTGGTTCTCCTTTTACTGCTTTGATTGATGTGGGTTCGACGCATTCTTACATGGCCGTGAGTATAGTAGAGACCATGGACTTAGACTCGAGATATCTTCTAGGCGATGACCGTAATTAGCCCTTTAGGTCACTCGTGGTAGTAGATAAGTCATTTAGAGATGTACCCCAGAACTCCAAGGGGTAGTGTTTGCTGCGATCCGATGGAACCGCCATTTGGGGAGTTCGATTTGATTCTTGGGATGGACTGGTTGGTTAAGTACCAGAGCGAAGTTGGATTGCGCGCTAAGCGCATGGTTCTAAAGACGACCGAGGTGATGAAGTGGCTATGATAGGTAATAGGAGAGATTGCTTATCTAATGTGGTATCCGCTCTAAAGCGCAGAGAAGATGGTGAGAAAGGGTGTGAAGCGTATGTGGTTCATGTGTATGCCTTGGAGGCTAAAGAGTCCTTTGTAGAAAAAGTCCGAGCAGCTTAAGGAATTTGGCTGATGTGTTTCGAGAAGAACTTCCGGGTTTGCCGCGGATCATTAGGTAGAGTTTGGGATAGATTTGTTACCCGAATCGTGCGGTGTCTATTGCTCCGTATATAGGATGGCGCCAAAGGAATTGGTGGAGCTTAAGGCTCGAGATCCAAGAGTTGTTGGACCGAGGTTTTATCGGGCCAAGTGTTTCACCGTGGGTGCGCCAGGGTACTCTTTGTTAAGAAGAAAGATGGTACAATGCGGATGTGCATAGATTACCGCCACTGAATAAACCGGCGATCAAAAACAAGTATCCGTTGCCACGGATAGATGACTTGTTTGATCACCAAGGGTGCAGCGGTATTTTCTAAGATTGACTCGAGGTCCAGGTATCACCGCTAAAGGTGAAAGAAGCGGATATTCACAAGACAGCGTTTGGACTCGGTATGGGCACTACGATTTACGGTAATGCCGTTCGGGTCGACTAACGCTTGCCGGCAAAGATTCATGGATATGATGAATAGGGTGTTTCAGCAGATATCTGGACCATTTCGTGGTAGTTTTATTGACGACATCATCCCGTGTATTCAAGAAACGTAAGAAGAGCATGATGCGCATTTGCGTGTGTATGCTGCAGATTTTGAGGAGAAGCGACTTTACGCTAAGTTCGATAAGTGCGAGTTCGCTTAGAGAAGTGACTTTCTTGGGACATGTAGTGTCACCGAGGGGATTAGAGTGGATCCTCGAAAAATTGAGGCGATTTTGGATTGGAAACCGCCTAAGTCGGTGGCTGAGATTCGGAGTTTTCTGGTTTGGCAGGATACTACCGAAGGTTTGTAGAGGGTTTCGTTGATTGCGCACCAATGACCAAGTTGTTAAGGAAAGAGGTTCCGTTTGTTTGGGTGAGAAAGCAAGCGGGGAGAGTTTCGACAAGCTTAAGAAGATTCTAACGAAGCTCGGTTTGATTCAACTTTGAGGCCGGTAAGGAATTCACGGTCTCTTCGCGATGCATCACATACGGGGTTGGGTTGTGTCTTTGATGCGCGGAAGGTAAGGTTGTGGCTTACGCATCTCGGCAATGAGGCCAAATGAGGTCAACTATCCGACGCGACGATCCTGGAGTTAGCGATCGTAGTCTTTGCGTTGAAGATTTGGAGGCACTACTTGTGCGGAGAGATCAATAGTCTACACCGATCATAAGAGTCTGAAGTACCTCTTGACTCGTAAGGATTTGAATTTGAGGCGGCGTAGATGGGTTGAGTTCTTTGAAAGACTACGATCGTTCGATTGAGTATCATCCGGGCAAGGCTAACGTGGTGGCGAGCGCGTTGAGCCGCAAGGTTGTTTCGGACTTAAGAGCGATGTTTGCCCATTTGAGTTTGTATGGCGACGGAGTATTCTCGCAGAGTTGCGATTAAGCCTACTTGGGTTGAGCGGTCGAGAGAAACAGTTAGAGGATGAGGTTACGAGTGCGCAGAGGTTGCGTGTGCAGGATGGTGGTTTGGAGGGTTATAGTTTGTCTAGTGATGGGGTGCTTGTGTTTTCAAGGTAAAGCTTGTATGCCCAAGGATGTTGGTGAGGCGGAGATTCTTGGGGACGCACATAGCAGCCCTTATGCTATGCATCCCGGAGGTAGTAAGATGTATAGGGATCTCGAGAGCGCAGCTTTGGTGGCCCAGTCTCAAGAAAGAAGTGACAGAGTGTGTTGGGAAGTGTCGACATGTCAGCAGAGTCAAGGCTGAACATCGATTGCCGTCGTGGGTTGCTTCACTGTGAAGATTCCTCGATGGAAGTGGGAAAGGATAACCATGGATTTCGTCGGTGGGTTACGCTTCGCCAAGCAAGAAGGATTCGGTTTGGGTAATTGTGGATCGATCGACTAAATCACTCATTTCATTCCGGTGAGAGTTGACTACTCACTTGAGAGGTTGGCGAAGCCGTATGTTTCGGAGATAGTGAGGTTGCACGTGTGCGATGCTCGATCATCTCGGATAGGGATCCCGATTTACGTCCAATGTTCGAAAGCGTTGCATCAAGCTCTGGAGTGCGCGGTTGGATTTCAAAGACGGCTTTTCACCCGCAATCGACGGAAAAATCGGAAAGGGTTATTCGAGATCTTGGAGGATATCTTTGAGGGTTGTGTTCTGGATTTTAGAGGTAGTTGGGAGGAGTTTCTACCATTATCCGAGTTTGCCTACAACAACGATTACTGCGAGCATCAAGATGGCACCATATGAGGCGTTGTATGGTAGGAAGTGTCGATCACCTACGTGTTGGACGGAGTTAGGTGAACGCCAGTTGTTAGGACCCGAGTTGGTTGCTGAGACCGAAAACAAGGTTAAGTTGATTCAGCTCGGTTGAAGGAAGCTTGGACCGCAGAAGTCTTATGCCGATCTTAAGCGGAGAGACATAGAGTTTTCTGTGGGGATCAAGTTTTTACTCAAGGTCTCGCCATGGAAGAAGGTTTTGAGGTTCGGAAAGAAAGGCAAGCTAAGCCCGAGGTTTATTGGGCCGTATAAGGTATTGAGACGAGTGGGACCAGTGGCGTATCGGCTTGAGTTGCCAGCAGAGCTAAGTCGATCCACGACGTTTTCCATGTTTCCGATGCTTGGCGTTATCGTTCGATCCGTCACATGTGGTAGCAATGTGGAGAGATCGAGGTAAACCAGTTTGACCACGGAGGAAGAACACATGCAGATTCTAGATTGGGAGGTGAAGGTTACTGCGTAAGAAGTCCATGCCTTTGGTTAAGGTACTTTGGCGGAATCATGGCGTAGAAGAAGCTACGTGGGAACCCGAGGATATGATGAGAAGAATACCCTCAACTTTTTCGACCGGGTAATTTCGAGTCGAAATTATTTTAAGGGGGTAGAACCGTAATATCCCGGGTTAGGGGCTATTTTGTTATGGCATAATTTGCATGTTAGGAGCTTGCTATGTTGCTTGTTTTGGTGTCTTACGGGCTTACTTGTAGGCTAGGGGTATGCCTGAGTAGGTGGGAAAATTTTAGTTTTTGAGCTTTAGGTGTGAGGAGTCAAGGAGTGGGGTTTAAGGGTTTTATTTGGTGTTTTGTTGCACAAAAGAGGAGCTAGCATAGTGGCAAGGCATGCGTCACTTGGGGCTTGAGTGTGGCGTCATCTGCAGGGGGGAGAGGTCCTGTGATCAAGCTGCGAAAATCCCCATTTTTGGCTTCCATTTTGACGGCATGGAGGAGGAGGAGTTGTTGGTAGTTCAAACTCTACCATGGACTTTGTCAACTCATTCAAAGGAGGGGTGGAGAGTGAATTTAGGAGAAGACTAGTTCAAACTAGTTTGAATTGGGTGGTTGTGAGTGATTGGAGGTAGTGGTGAATATTGGGGTGTGTGTGGGGAGTGTGTGGCCGGTTTGGTAGGGAGTAGGAGAGGTTTGCCAAATTCTTTTTGGGCATTTTGGTGTTTTCGGTCAACATCTTGGCAAGCCAAATTCCTCCTTTTGTCATACCAAATTCCGTCCACTTCCCCCACTCCAACACCCCCACAAATTCGGCCATAATCCCCAAACACACTCACCACCACTCATTTCAAATGAGTGGACCAAGTCCTCCTCCATATTTTGCTCTCCACCTTACATTTGAAAGTGAAGACCAAGTCCAAGTAGAATTTCACTAGCCTTCTACCTCTCCTCCATGCCGTCCCAAAAAGAAGCCAAAATGGGGACTCTGCAGCTCGAACACTGGACCTCCACCACAAGTAGATGACGCCACACCAAGCTTCCCCATGTAGCGCATGCTTTGCCACTAAGCTAGCTCCTTATTTGTGCAACAAAACATCAATTAAAATTCTTATACCCCAGCTCCAACAGCTCCCCTGACTTAACACCCAAAAACCAAAATTTTCCCATTCACTCAGGCATACTCCTAGACTTCAATCAAACCCCTAAAACACCGAAATAGCAACACAGCACACTAAACTCATGCAATATCATGCAACAACAAAACAGCCCCTAACCCGGGATATTACAACTATTCTGACTAGGCCCTAAATTGGGCTATTACGATTCTCTCCCCTTAGGGATTTTCGTCCTCGAAAATCTTACCAGTGAAAAGGTTTGGGTACTGGTTTCTCATACTATCTTCTGGTTCCCATGTGGCTTCTTCTATTCCATGTCTTTGCCATAATACTTTCACTAAGGCAATACTTTTCTTTCTTAGCTGCTTCACTTCTCGAGCTAATATCTTGACTGGTTCTTCACCATAAGTCATGTCGGGATGAATCTCTACCTCTGACTGGGGAATTACATGCGAAGGGTCTGATCGGTAGCGTCTTAACATTGACACGTGAAACACATCATGTATCTTTTCTAACTCTGATGGCAAAGCCAATCTGTAAGCTAAAGGCCCAACTTTCTCAGTAATCTCATACGGTCCAATAAAACATGGACTCAACTTGCCTTTTCGGCCAAATCTGAGAACTTTTCTCCAAGGTGACACTTTCAAGAAAACTTTATCTCCAACTTGATACTCTATCTCTTTTCTTTTTAAATCCGAGTAGGATTTTTGTCTGTCTGAAGCAGCTTTTAAGCACTCTCGTATCACTCTTACTTTCTCCTCCGCTTCTCTAACCAAATCAACCCCGTGAATTTGGTTTTCTTTGAGTTCAGTCCAAAATAAAGGCGTTCTGCATTTACACCCATATAAAGCCTCATAAGGCGCCATCCTCAAGCTCGACTGAAAACTATTATTGTAGGCAAATTCTACCAATGGGAGAAACCTTTCCCAATTGCCTCGAACTCTAGAATATAACATCCGAGCATATCCTCGAGCACTTGAATTAACCTCTCTGGATTGACCGTCGGTTTGAGGATGAAAAGCGGTACTAAAGTTCAACTTTGTACCCAAGGCCTCTTGTAACTTCTTCCAAACCTGGATGTGAATCTCGGATCTCTATCCGATATGATTGACAAGGGAACTCCATGAAGTCTTACTATTTTCAAACATACAAGTTTGCCAACTTGTCTAGTGAGTAATCAACTCAAATGCAGTATAAAATGGGCTGACTTCGTAAGTCTATCAACCACAACCCATACAAAGATCTTTCTTGCTCGGAGACAACGGTAAACCCGCACAAAATCCATAGTAATGCGGTCCCACTTCCACTCCGGAACTAAAATGGGTTGAAGCAAGCTCAAGGTACTTGATGTTCAAATTTTTACTTGCGACAAATCATACATTTGAAACAAATTCTGAAATGTCTCTCTTCATTTTCGGCCACCAATATCATGTTGCTTCAAATCATTATACATTTTAGTACTACCCGGATGTGCAGACAAACACCCGTTATGTGCCTCATGCAAAATTCTCCGAATAAGCTCCTCTTTTCTCGGTACACAAATTCTACCTTTAAACATTAAATATCCTTCAGAACTAATCCGAAAGTCGGATTCAACATCTGACTCGCACTGAGCTCTTTTGACTTGTAATTCGCAATCTTCTTTCTGAGCCTCAAAAATCTCTTGGAGGAATACTGGCCTAGCTCTCAACTCAGCTATAATGGAACCATCATTAGATAAAATCATCCGTGAATTCATTGCCCTTAATGCAAATAAGGACTTTCTACTTAATGTATCGGCGACAACATTCGCCTTTCCTGGATGGTAGTCAATGACTAACTCATAGTCTTTTATCAATTCTAACCATCTCCTTTGCCTTAAATTCAACTCTTTCTGCGTCATCAAGTACTTGGACTTTTTGTGATTGGTGAAGATCCGACATCTCTCACCATATAGATGATGTCTCCATATCTTCAATGCGAAGACTATGGCGACCAACTCTAGGTCGTAAGGTCGGATAATTCTTCTCATGAGGCTTTAACTGTCTTGAGGCATAAACAATCACTTTGCCTTCTTGCATAAGTACACAAATTTTAATCCATTTAAGGATGCATCGCAGTAAACTATGAACTCTTTCCCCTCTCGGGTTGTACTAAAACCGGAGCTTCTATTAATAATACTTTCAATTTTTGAAACTTTGTTGGCATATTTCTGCCCACTCGAACTTCACATTTTTCTCAGTAACAACTTCGTCATTGGTGTTGTAATCATGGAAAACCCCTTGACAAATCATCTATAATAGCCGGCTAGGCCTAGGAAACTTCTAACCTTAGAGATATTCCTCGGTGGTTTCCAATCTGTAATAGCCGAGATCTTACTTGGGTCTACTCAACCCCTTCCCCGAGACAATATGCCCTAGAAATCCTACTTCATTGAGCCAAAACTCACTTTTCTCGAACTTGGCATACAACCGATTTTCTCAAGAATCAGTAAAACCATCTCAGGTGCTCAAAGATGCTCATTCTCATCTCGGGAATAAACCAAAGATGTCGTCAATAAAAACGACTACAAACTTGTCGAGGTATGGTCTGAAGATGCGGTTCATTAAGTCCATGAATACCGTAGGAGCATTGGTCAAACCAAAAGGCATGACTAAAAATTCATAATGCTCATACCTTGTTCAAAAGCGCTCTTTTGATACATCCGACTCCTTTACTCTTAATCGGTAATACCCCGATCTCAAGTCTATCTTAGAGAACACGGTGGCTCCTTTCAATTGATCGAACAAATCATCGATCCTTGGCAATGGGTACTTTTTCTTTACTTTCACTTTATTAAGCTGATGGTAATCTATGCACAATCTCATAGTGCCATCATTCTTTTTTACAAATAAAACTGGAGCACCCCAGGGAGAACAACTTGACCTTGCAAAGCCTTTGTCTGTTAACTCTTGCAACTATATCTTCAACTCTTCCAACTCCGTTGGAGCCATCCTGTAAGGAGTAATAGATATTGGTATAGTACCGGGAGCTAGCTCAATGCTGAACTCAACTTCTCTGATTGGAGGTAATCCCGGTAATTCTTCTGGAAAAACATCAATGTGCTCACATACTATCGGTACAGACTCAATCTTTAACTCTGTTTCTTTATCATTCATCACAAAGGCCAAATATGCCTCATACCTCTTTCTTATAAATCTCTGTGCCGTCATATGAGAAATTAATACCGGCAATCCACTTTGTTCATTTGATTCTATATGTAGGATATCCCCATTCTCACATCTCATTTCAATTTATTTCTTCCCACAATTAACTATTACATTATGGGCAGTTAACCAGTCCATACCGAGAATGAGATCAAACTCGTCAAATGGTAACAACATAAGGTTTGCTTTAAAACAATGATCTCTAATCATTAATGGACATTCTCCACATACTTCATTCACTAACACACTCTTACCTAGAGGATTAGACACTCTAATCACAAATTCTGTAAACTCTATAGGCATACACAAATCGGATACCAATTTCATGCAAATGTAAGAATGTGTAGATCCGGGATCTACTAAAGTAATAACTTTAACATCATGAAGAGAAAAGGTACCCGTGATAACATCATGGGAAGATGCCTCTTCACGAGCGCGAATGGCATAAGTCCGTGCAGGCGTCCTACCCTCGGGTCTCGCGGCCTGCTCTCTAGGGTTTCCTCTTCCTCTTGTCCCACTTTCTGGGTTTCTCTGTGGTCTTTCTCTGACCATACTCCCGGATCTCGGGTTTTGAGCTCTCTCTTCTTTCATTGTCTCTGGACAATCCTTTATGTAGTGGTCTTGGGATCCACATCTAAAACATGCATTTTCATGCGCTCGGCATTCTTCAAGATGACGTCTCACACACCAGGCATTTGGGTCTTCGTGATTGAAAGTTCCCCACACTAGCGACTAAAGTAGTTCCAGGCTTTATTTCCAATCTTGCTTACTCTTGTCTTTCTTTGAAAACCCAATGGAAGTAGCCGATCGGGTAGGTAAATCTCTTGACTTCTTGGATGAGGATTGGAATGACTTATTCCACTGTCTCTTTCTAGAGTCACGAGACTCAATTTCAAACTTTCTCTTCTCTTTTACTAGCTCTTCGGCTTTACAAGCTCTATCCACTAGCACAACAAATTCTTTCAATTCTAGTACAGCAACAAACAGTTTGATGTCCTCATTTAGCCCATCTTCAAATATTTTGCTCATGATGGCCTCGGTGGACATGCATTCTCGAGTGTATTTGCTGAGTCGCACAAACTCACGCTCATAATCGATCACCGACATCTTGCCTTGCTTTAACTCTAAAAATTCTTTTCTTTTCTGATCTACAAATCTTTGACTGATATACTTTTTCTTGAACTCTTCTTTGAAGAATTCCCATGTGATCTTCTCCCTTGGTACCACTGATACAAGGGTGTTCCACCATTGATAGGCAGAATCTCTTAAAAGGGAGACTACGCACTTCATGCTTTCCTCAGGTGTGCATGATAGCTCATTAAATACCTTGATGGTATTTTCTAACCAAAACTCGGCTTTTTCTGGATCATCTTCTCTTTTCACCCGAAATTCTTTTGCCCCATGTTTCCTGATCCTATCAACTGGAGGTTTGTCTCCTCTTACCACCTCTACTACTTGAGGGGCTACTGGAATAGGTTGTGGAACAGGTGGGGGTGGAGGGGGTTTTACATTTGGGTTTATACGAACGAACTCTAAATACCATGTAACATCCTAAAAATATTAGAGTATCATCTTGTTATTTGTGTTAGCTCGAATATGATTGTTATTGTGTGCTTAGTATATTTGTGTGAAGGCTTGGAAATATTAGCTAAGCTAGAATAATTTTTAGTGTGGAAAATTTAGTGAAGTGGATTAAGTGAGCTTGACACTTAAGATAATTTAAGTGTTAAATTAAAGCACATGAGGAGTTAGTGGCATAGTGGATAAGGAGCTTGAAAGGTTGCTTGAGGGAAGTGGTTCGAGTAGCATGGAAAGCATATTGAGGATTTTATTTTTGTACATCCTAGCATTAAGTGTCGGTCAACTATACATATGGATAAGATGGAAAACTTTCTTTTTATGACAAGAAGACTTAAGGTTATGGTAAGCATGAAATAAGGGATAGAATTGCTAGATTTTGGGGATAAAATTCCATCAACTTTGGGAATGTAGAGGATCTCAAGGCTTGGCTTAAGGAAGATGTTTTGGAAACTATTCCAAGGCCTTTAGTGCATGTATGTGGACGGCATGTGTGGCTAGAGGGGTGGCCGAATGTTGATAGGAGGTTTGGGGGATATTTGGCCAACTTTAGCAATTGTGCACCTTTTGGCATATTTTTCTTCCTCTCCAAACAAATCCTCTTTGGCCGAATGCACCATAAGCATTTTGTGCAATTTTACTTTTGGTTTTAGCTCTCATTTTTTTGAACCAAATACTATTTTCTTTCTCTCATTTTTTCCTTTTGAAACCGAAACTCATTTTTACATTTTGTGCATTTTTCTTTCTAAAAAACTAGGTGCTTGGTTGAACCTTTTTTTCTCCCATCTCTCTTTTTTTCTTTTTTGATATTTGCTCAACCACATTTCCTTTTTCTTTCATTTGGCCGAACCTCTTTCTTCCCCAAACTCTCTTTTCTTTTCTTCCATTGTTGCTTAAGCTTCTAATCCTCCTCTCTTATTTTTATTCTCTTTTCTACTCACGCATTTCATTTCTTTTTAGTCTCTAATCAATTGCTTTCTTCTTTTCAAAACCATAGCCGAAAATCCTTCATCATTTAACCATATTGCCAAAACTTCCCATTTCCTTTTGTATTGTTTTAGCCGAATATCAACAAGGGTAGGTCTTCATTTGGTTTTCTTCAATCGGTTTTGGAAAAGGGTAAGTGTTCATGACCGTTTTTCCTTCATTTCTTTCTCTTTTCTATGTCGCTTTATTGTGGTCAAAGGCCGAACCTATGGACATTTGTTGCAAGGTTCTAACTATTATTAGAACCGATTATTCTTATAGGCTCTTTGGGACTTTGGAAGCATTTGATCTAAGCCTTACTTCTCTAGCAATCAAAGTTGGTAAGTCAAGTGGAAAGGATTCTTGTCGATTCATCATTCTTTTAATGGTTGAAAAGCCAAAGGCTATTGGGATTAAGATGTGATGTTGGCCGAATGGTTTTGCTTATAATCTTGTGGTTTGGCCGAATGTAGGACAAGGTGATCTAGTGAGGTAGATCGGGTCTACTAAGTTAGTATTTGCGTTAGTGAAAGGTGTGTATCTTACACACTTTATAACTTGTTTATATATATATATATATGTGTGTGTTAAATAACTATTCAAGTTGTTAAAGTCTAAACTATGAGATATTGATATGATACCTTGATGGGTATGAGCAAGGATACTGTAAGTCCGCTTCGATATGATGTTGCTATATGTTGTTTAATATCACGATCTACGATATGTACTCGGTTATATGTTCATATCAAAGTATATTGACATGAGTTGTTTATCTATTGCATTGGTATGGGCAATATGAGAGGAGGGAGAAGATTGATATTCGTGTCTTCTGACACCGTGAGGTTTGGCACCTCTAGTGATTTGGTATCACATTTGTGTCTTTGGGACACCGGAGAGGTTTGGCACCTCATAGCGACTCATCCCCGTGGATTAACACCACCGTGGGGTTGGCCCCACTTTTGAGATATGGGATTGTCGCCATGATTTGGTATCACACGTGGGTTGGCCCCACAACTTGATTATTCGTGACTTTGGTCACCAAAGTGATTTGGTATCACATTTGTGTCTTTGGGACACCAGAGGTTTGGCACCTCATAGCGACTCGTCCCTCGTGGATTAACACCACCGTGGGGTTGGCCCCACTTTTGAGATATGGGATTGTCGCCAGGATTTGGTATCACAAGTGGGTTGGCCCCACAACTTGATTATTTGTGACTTTGGTCACCAAGTGGTTTGGCACCACCAAAGTGGTTTGGTACCACACGGGTAGAAAAAGGAGTTACTGATGGCTAGGTTGGGTGCATAATATATATATATTGCTTGGTTATAATTTGTGTAAGTATGTGGTATTTACCCGGGAGGGGGAATATGCACTGAGTCTTGGTGACTCACCTTCTCCCTTACTTTTTCAGGAAATTCGTAAATTCGCGGATGAGGAGCCGGATGAACTCGAGGAGGCCATGCAATGAAATTTGGTTTTACATGAACTTCCATTTGGGTACTTGATTTTAATTTGGTTTTCATTTTATGGTTTTGTAATAAGGCCTCTTTAATTATGTTTTTTTTATTATTATTTATATGCTTTGGATTTGTTTTATGAATAATTTGCAAATTACATGATTGATTTAATGATATGTGAACAAAGTTTTCTAAAATACAAAGCGCGATGGTTTTTAAAACGTTACCATTGGGTAACCTAAATAAATTGATAATTTTTAACAACTTAAGTATTTTCGATAACTCAAACTATTTTACAAAACTTAAGTTTCCAAATTTCTATTAGATACGATTTTTAACCTAATTGCTTTAGTTCCGCTTTAATTTATAAATGGTTTACGAATCTAAGCTGCGACTAAGTTTTAAAAATCTATTTACGGAATTACAAAGTAAAATATCAGTTTTCAACTTAATTTTTTTTACGAATTTAGAATAATAAAAAGTTTTCACTAAAATTTAATCGGTAACTCGTTTTTCCTCAAAACGCTTTCCCGTGACATACCAAATTCGGTCGTGGCGTATTGACCGGGTTTGGGGTGTTACATACCACATATTCATCATGTGGAGGAAGGCTTCTCTAGCCCCTTCTCCTCCTTCTTGACTCACCGTAGTGGGTCTATTATCATTCTCGTTCGCACTTTGTCCCTTCAATGAGCCGCGCATTACTTTCCACGTCATCCACCATATCTCTTTCAGGATCCATTTACTATATATATAAACATAATTTAAGTCATCAGGAGTCGTCACACTATCATTATAAAAATATTCTTACGTATGGCATGTATAGCTAGACTCCGTGCCATGCTACGTTAGTCCTAGAAACCGACTAAACCGTAGCTCGATACCACTAAATGTAACACCCCATACCCGAGTCCGAGGCTTAGACCGGATACGAGAAGTTACTATGCTTGAACTTGCTTAATCAAGTACTTACGGGATATAAAATTTTGTTCCGAATTAAGAACTTATCTTTCTTAATCAACTTGTACTTTTCATGGGCCTACGAGACCTTAAACTCATGTCCGTAAAATTTCGAAACTCAATTGAAAACTTTTCATTGAAACAAGGGTCACACGCCCATGTGAGTTGGGACACGCCCGTGTAACCCTGAGACACGCCCATGTCTCCTAACCGTGCTTAAAACTCGAGCTTACTGCCAAACTTCACACGGCCATGGCACGCCCATGGTCCTGTCCCGTGTGAAAAACCTTAGCATTCTGACTTATAACACACGGCCATGGCACGCCCGTGGACTTAGACCGTGTACTACAACTTGATATTCTGACTTAAGGTGAAATGGTGCAAGGTACACACGACTTAGACACATGCCCGTGTGTCTGACCGTGTGGGCACTTAGAGGCTATTTACCAAGCCAATTGCCACCCTGAAATTAAGAGAAAATTCATACTATCTCAAAAACTCAATTCACTACAACTTTAACGAACAATATAGCATGCTCCATTGATATCAATAACATACATACTTAGTCAATCTTGGCCAATCATTTAGCCATTTACAAAAGAATAATAATAAACTTGATAGCCTATGCTTTTCCCTTTTCTAAGACATATACTCAAAATGAAATGTTTCCTATACATGCCATACTTAAATAAACAACTTGGCTATACCAAAATAGCGCTTGATAGTGTCATTTGAGCTCCGACTTCAACGATCCGTAAGTTAGCTTAATGACTACATAGAAAGAAATAATAAAAGACGTAAGCATTTAGCTTAGTAAGTTTGCATAATGCACATAGCAACATACTTGCTTAATATAAACCATTTGACATAAACAATGGCATCATAAATTTCAGCTATAAAGCTTACTTACTCATACTTGATAGGCAAACAAAGTACCTGTATCACTAGATCACATTGATCAGCATACTTGAACATAATACTTATAATTTCTAATTCATCATTCATAACATGAATAATATTCTTTATCACTTGATAATAACCTTACTTACTTAGCTTTCTTGCTATCTCTTTGGAGCTTAACTCGTTTGCCCGATGAATTTATATGAATAACCGAGGATACTAAATCTCATCTAAATTTCAAGGCCATGACTTAACATGGACTTATACGAAGTATTTCTTGTTCTCACAAATGCCATGCCTTAACTTGGACTTATATGGGATCTCTTTCTCTTGATAACTTTTCAATGCCAAGCTTGCCTTGGACTTACATGATAACTTACTCAATGCCAAGCTTGCCTTGGACTTACATGATAACTTATTCAATGCCAAGCTTGCCTTGGACTTACATGATAACTTATTCAATGCCAAGCTTGCCTTGGACTTACATGATAACTTATTCAATGCCAAGCTTGCCTTGGACTTATATGATATCTTGCTTGCTTGCCGATGCCATGCCTCGGCTTGGTCTCATACGGACTTTCTTGTTTCATGTGGTAGATCAAGTATCCTAAGTTATTCAACTTCAATCGGGGCTTTCTCATGCTTGATCTCATTAATTTCTTTGCTTAACATAACATTAAACATTTTTCATAATAACATTGTACATTATACTAAGCAATTCAATGACATAAATCATAAAGCTTAGAAATCATACAAACTTACCTCAATATACAAAATGTAGCTAGGTATGCAATTTAGTCCTCGACCTTGTTCTTGCCTCTTGGCTTCAATCCGGCTTCGCTTTTCTTGATCTATAGTCATAAATAGATCATTTAATATTCGCATTGACTAAATTGACCCTTTACTCATACTTGGGCAAAATTACTATTTTGCCCCTATATTTTCTCATATTTGCACTTTTTCCCAAGGCTCAGAAATAATTTTCATTCAACTTTCTTAGCTACATGCTTAGTCGATTCATTTTCTCTACTATAGCAATCATCAATTCTCATTATTTCTAGTAGGTATGACTAATTTCATAACTATTACAAACTAGTCCATACTATCATATTTCATGAAATTCATTAAAGAAAAGATGTTTATCTAACATCAAACTCTCATAATATTCCATAAAACATCATTTAACAAGCATGTCATTCATAGATGAAATTTTTGAACATGCATCTTAGCTTATTTTATAGCTAAAAATAGCTAATTCATAATACGAGGACTTCAAAAACACGAAGAATATTGAAAACGGGGCTAAGATGAACTTACTAGCAAGCTTGAAAAAAATGAAGAACCCTAGCTATGGAGTCTTCAAATTTTCGGCAATGAGGAAGAAGATGATAATGATTTTTGTCATCTTTTTCCTTTATTAATCATTTAAGAGGTAAATGACCAAAATGCCCTTCTCTTAAAAATATCACCATTTACTAACTCATGTCCAATTTTGTACAAAATTTATAATTTTGGAAAATTTCTATTTAAGGACTCATAATTAATATTCTAAAGCTATTTCATACAAAATGCTTCTAGAAACTCACATTTTACAAAATTGCTTCATGAAACTTTCACACTAACATGCAAACATGGCATGAACCTTAAAAACTCATAAATTCACCTTGGATTTGTGGTCTCGCACCACTATTCCGACTAGGCCCTAAATCGAGCTATTACAAACACAGTTGGACAACTTACTGAGATAGTTTCTGAAATTCGATCAGAGATTTTTTCTAAAGGAACCGAACAGGTAAAGGCGGTTACAGTGAGAAGTGGAAAGGAGTTAGTCGAACCAAAGAAAAAAATACCACATGAAGATGACAAAGCCAAGGATGAGGGAGTTGAGGATGTAACTCCAGTGCGCAAAGAAAGTAAAACACCAATCCCATATCCTGCAAAGTTGAAGAAAGACCGATTAGATGCCCAATACGGTAAATTTCTTGAACTTTTTAAACAAATATATATTAACTTACCCTTTGTTGAAGCCATTTCACAGATGCCGACGTGACGCAAAATTCTTAAAAGAACTCCCGATTTAATAAAAGAAAGCTCAAGAAATATCAACAAAGGGAGCTTAATGAAGAATGTTCACCATCCTCCAAAACAAATTACCAACCAAATTAAAAGACGCAGAAGTTTTACTATTCCCTGTTTAATTGGTAGTTTAAATATTAAGAAAGCATTAGCTGATCTAGGTGCCAGTATTAATTTAATGCCTTATAAAATGTTTAAACAGCTAAATCTTGGGGAACCAAAACCCACTAGGATGAGTATTCAGTTAGCCGATAGATCTATTAAATATCCTAGAGGAGTTATAGAAGATGTCTTGGTAAAAATTGATAAATTTATTTTCCCTGTTGATTTTGTTGTGCTTGACATGGATGAGGATATTGAAGTTCCTTTAATTTTAGGGTTCCCTTTCTTAGCTACTGCTAGGGCTGTTATAGATGTAGGGGATGGTAAATTTGCATTAAGGATAGGCGAGGAGGAAATTATTTTTCAAATTTATGATGCTATGCGATATTCTAGAGAACAAGATGATTTCTGTTATTTTGTTGATATCACTGATCATATTATTCAAAACTCATTACAGGAAATCATACATGATGACATGATGGAACTGTGTCTTACTCAAGAAGAGGAGGAAGAAGATGAAGTCGATGAGCTAAATTTAAAAAACATCTTCATCTAGACAAACGAAAAAAGAGATCATTGAAGTCAATGGCGAACTAAAACAAAAACCCTCCATTGATGAACCACCCAAATTAGAATTAAAATAGTTACCGAAACATTTAGAGTACACTTTCCTTGGGGACAATTCTACGCTACCGGTAATTATCTCTTCAGAATTAGAACCCAAGGAAAAAGAGGAGTTAATACAGGTACTAAAGGAACATAAGAAAGCTATAGCTTGGAAAATCTCTCCACATCAAGGGAATAAGCCCATCGTTTTGTACCCACAAAATTTTAATGGAAGAGGAATACAAGCCATGTGTACAACCTCAAAGACGATTGAATCCCAACGTAAAAGAAGTTGTGAAAGCTGAGGTAATTAAACTTCTAGACGCTGGAATAATTTATCCTATTTCGACAAAGAATTGGGTAAGTCCTGTGCGTGTTGTTCCAAAGAAAGGGGGCATGACGGTGGTAGACAAATCTAAAAGAATGAACTAATTCCCACCGCAATCAAACCACAAAGTTGGAGAGTTTGCATCGATTATAGGAAGTCAAATGACGCCACTAGAAAAGACCACTTCCTCCGCCTTCATTGATCAAATGTTAGAAAGGTTATCCGGGCATATGTACTATTGCTTTCTAGATGGACTCTCCGGCTATTTCCAAATCCTAGTAGCACCTGAAGATCAAGAGAAGACAACATTCACATGCCCATATGGTACGTTTGCTTATCGTAGAATGCCTTTTGAATTATGTAATGCTCCTGCTACTTTTTAGCGCTGCATGTTGGCAATCTTTGACGAACTTGTAGAAGACATTATGGAGGTATTTATGGACAATTTCTCGGTATTCGGTAATTCTTTCCATCCTTGCCTTAAAATTTTAAAACAAGTTCTAATGAGATGTGAGGAAACAAACCTTGTTTTAAATTGGGAAAAATGCCACTTTATGGTACGAGAAGGGATTGTGCTAGGACATAAAATTTCTAGTAAAGGGATCGAGGTAGATAAAGTAAAAATCAAAACCATAGAGAAATTACCTCCCCCTGGTTCAGTAAAGGCTATTAGAAGCTTCCTAGGGCATGCTGGATTTTATAGAAGATTCATTAAAGACTTCTCTAAAATAGCTAAACCTTTAACAAGATTACTAGAAAAAGATGTTCACTTCAATTTTGATCAGGAATGTTTAGATGCATTTAATATCCTTAAAGACAAACTAATAAATGCTCCGATTATAATTGCACCGATTGAATCTACCCTTTGAACTAATGTGTGATGCGAGTGATTTTGGCAAGAGGTGCGCTTTGGGACAAATAAGAAACAAGCATTTTCACCAATTTATTATGCCACAGAACATTGACTCATGCACAAGAAAACTACACCACTACAGAGAAAAAGAATTGCTAGTCAGAGTTTTTGCATTTGACAAATTTAGGCAATATCTAATATTATCTAAAGTTGTCGCTTACACTCCACCATTCAAATTTTCTTCGCTATATTTTAAATAAGCTCGATGCGAAACCCCGACTCATACGATGGATCTTACTCTTACAGAATTGATTTGGAAATTCGTGATAAGAAGGAGCTAAGAATCTTGCAAACAGATCACCTCTCTAGGCTTGAGAACCCGCACATCAAGCACTTGATGAAAGAGAGATAAACGACTCATTCCCTGAGGAACAACTCTTTTCTATAACCTATTCTGAGGTACCATGGTTTGCAGATATTGCGAACTATTTAGCCGCTAACGTCCTACCAAAAAAGCTAACACATCATCAAAAAAAGTGATTCTTTTCTGATATGAAGAACTATTTTTGGGAGGACCCCTTTCTTTCCGTATATGTGCAGATCGTAATTCAAGATGCGCAGCATAAAGGCGTATAAGCAAGATCCTAGAACATTGCCATTCAGGACCTTCATGAGGACATTACAGTGGCATTAAGACAGCACATAAAATACTCGAATTAGGTTTTTATTGGCCTACTCTATTCAAAGATGCCAACAGGTACGTCACTTCGTGTGATAAATGCCAAAGAACAGGTAATATTTCTAAATGCGATGAAATGCCTCAAACATACATGCTATCATATGAAATATTCGACATATGTGGTATTGATTTTATGGGTCCATTCCCTAGTTCATTCGGATATAAGTACATCCTAGTAGTAGTTGATTACATGTCAAAATGGGTAGAAGCCGAAGCCTTACCCACCAATGATGCCAGAGTAGTAGTTAAGTTTCTCAAGAAACTATTCTCTCGATTTGGAACACCTAGAGCCATCATTAGTGATAGGGGTACTCATTTTTGTAATACTCAATTTGATAAAGTCTTAAAAAAATACGGAGTACACCACAGGATAGCTACCCCATATCACCCTCAAACCAGTGGGCAAGTTGAAGTAGCAAACCGAGAACTTAAGCGTATTCTTGAAAAAATGGTTGAATCAAACAGAAAAGATTGGGCATTAAAAGTATATGATGCCCTATGGGCCTATAGAACAGCATTTAAAACCCCCCTAGGGACATCCCCATACAAACTTATCTACGGGAAAAGTTGTCATTTGCCATTCGAGTTAGAACATAAAGCCTTTTGGGCTATAAAATTCTTAAATTACAATCTTAAAACTGCAGGAGAGAAAAGAATGATGCAGATGAACGAGCTAGACGAATGGAGAGCTAATGCCTACAAGAACTCAAAACTATACAAGGAGGCAACAAAGCGACGGCATGATGCTCGTCTGAAGAAATCAAAACAATTCGAAGTAGGGGACTTGGTCCTGCTATATAACTCAAGGCTTAAACTATTTCCTGGGAAACTACAATCGAGATGGTCAGGTCCATTCGTGATCAAAACAATTTTCCTCTATGGGACAATCGAGGTAACTCATCCAACTCAGGGCACATTTAAGGTAAATGGTCACCGACTCAAAATCTATAATGGTGAAGATTTTAGGAATATGAGAGAGGAGCTTCAGCTCCGTGAACCTTCTTTTTAGAAATGAAAACAGGTAAGCCTAGCTTAAGACTTTAGATTTAGCGCTTCTCTGGAGGCAACCCGAGCACTAACTTTACTAACATTATAATTTTAATTGTTAGCATCTAACTCCATATTATCTAATCCAATAAAGCACAGGTTTTAAGACCACACGGCCTTACACACGGGCGTGCCCGTGGCTGTGTGGAAGCCATAGGATGAAACACGGGCGTATCTATAACCGTGCTCGACAAAGGCGATTTTTTCCCAACACGGCTACAACAAATCCTCACGCCCGCGCCGAGCAACCGTGAGACTTTATCGACTTGCCAAACACGGCCGGACACACCCGCTCTAAATGACCGTGGAATAAGAACACATGCGTGCCACTTTAACCACGACCATGCCTGAACACCCTGAACGAGCCCAAAAATTCAAAATCACGAAAAACACGGGCTAATTAAAATTGAGCACGGGCGTGGCCTTTGCCCGTGCTCCCACCACTATTTAAGCAACTTAACCACTCATCTTCCCCAAACCAACCCTAAATCGATTTTCTCAGTCTCCATTCTCCCAAATTCGGCCACCATACCCAAAAATCACCCACATTTTAACTCTCAAAACCCATCAACCTTCCCTTCTCTCCAAATCCCATACAAAGAGCACCCACGCCCTCGCCACCGCCATGCTGCAAGCAACCCACGCCCTCGCCATTGGCGTGCACCCCCAAAAAATTACAGCACCACCGTGCTCAGCCCGTGTTCCATTGATCCACACCACCACACCCCCAAAACTCTGCTGGTTTCCTTCATTTCTTCATTCTCTTACTGATTGTTTGATTTAAATTTTAGAATATTTTGTTTATAATATTTTGTTTATTTATTTTCATTTAGAGTAATTTCTTAAAATTCTAGAATTCGTTCCCATTTTTTTTATCTAGCTTTTTGTCACCTATTTAGTGTTATTTACTTTCTTGCAAATTCATACTGATTGTCATTTTGAACACTTTGCTTTAGATAGAATTGGTTACTCATAGATAGAATAGTCATATTTAGCTTTTAAATATCTCGGGTCTTGATAAAAGTGCTTGATTTGTTTTAGTACAAACATTACTTGAATTTTTACCATTTTCAGGTATAATGTCATCATCGAGAGGAAAACGAACCACGGCCGCCCCCACTAAGAAAAGAAAGGGACCTCGCCTCGCCCTAGCTTAGCTGCTCTCTTCCGGTGCAACACCACTTCCTCCAATTTATTCAAGAAGCCTAGGAGGAACGATACAAGGCTTTTCGAGCATGACCTCTCGGCACCGGTAGGTGCATTGATTGGGACGCTTTGGAATAGGTCGGGCTAGCAGACGATATCCGAGCACTTCTCTCAACCAAGCCGTGGGAACAATTTTTCTCCATCATCGAGCCCACATTTTTGGAACTCACCCTAGAGTTTTGCGCCACTTTTACCCTACAGACAGTGATGGCGCAATACGATGACCCAGTGTACAATTCAATTCCGGCTAGGGGCATGGTACGACGACTGCTGCACTCACAACTGGGACGGCACTCTCGACTCTATACAAATGAGTTTGTAGCGTAAAATCCACTCTCCGAGCTAAACCGCCGGCCCATCAAGACTCCCATCATTGCTGGCACAGCCTAGCCCCAACACAGTATCTACGACCCTGGCCGCCCAAGGCGACACTTTCTTGCCCCATCCTCCGCAGCAAGACATCCACGCCATTTTAGCTCACACCATTACAGTCAACGTGAGAGCACCGGCGTGCAGTGAATACACACGACGCCTACTACTTATCGTGGCATGTCAAACGGGCATGTTTTTGACCTCGCCTACTTCACACCGCGCAATTCAAAGACCAAACAGAGCCGCACGTAAAGGGGATTCTATCGATGGGGCCATACATCACCCTACCGGCTCGACACTTTGGCCTCCTCAACACCGAGACTCAAACCTCCTCCCTAACACCGATCGCCGATGGTACCTCAGTGGCATCCAAATGATGTTACACATGAGGATGATTAAATGTCGTCAGGACCGACTCCTCCTCAAGCACCGACAGCCATCTCTCCCGACGAGGAGGAACCCGAGGACATCACTGACGATGTCCCACAGGAGGCACCAATTTTGAGCCAGCGATCCTCTCATGCAGCAGTTTCACTGACGGATATCTCTCGCACGCGCTTTTCCCGGGCCGAGCAAAGATCAGACTCGTGAGTTCACCGACACCGCTAGACGCTTTGACGGATCGAGGCCACCCTCCACCGATATGCCATCACTTCCATATTTCTTCACCGACACCACCGCAAGACCCGGCAGATGATGAGGACCTCTGAGTCCTCTTATTTTTCTTATTTTTAATTTTCTTTTCTTTATATTAAGTTTTTCATTTTAATTTTTAAGTTAAACTCTTTTTTTATATTTCGAACTATTTTTATCATTAGTTATCTAACCTTCGAGCATACCTAACACTTTTTACGCCCCCGAGACATCTAACTGATGACTTCACAGATTTAATTGTACACTCCGTATAAATGAACAAATCACTAGGAGTAATTTACTGCTACATAAGTCATCCAAAACGACCCCTCCGACCTATCTTTCACCTCCAACCCAAGGATGCCATCCGAAAATTCAGGGAGTTTCACTTCTTCCCATATCTTAAGATTTTATAATAATATTATTATATCTTTGTACATTGAGGGAAATGTACATCTTAAGTGTGGGGGGTGAATCTTAAGGATGCCAAACTTTTTGCATTATTCTCAAATCCCTGAATTTAGTCTTGTTTTTAAGTAATTTTCTCATATTACTAATTAGGATGAAATTTCCATGACTTATGATTTTTATTGATATGTTTTAGATTAAGTCATTGATAATTGTGCATTGATGATTGAATTCTAAGAATACTAGAGAATCAAGCATGATAAGTCTATTTTTCAGAAATTAATTTTTTTCTAGGTTGTCTACTTGAATTTGGATATTACTTTGAAGTTTGAAATTTACGAGGTTGACATCAAAATACCCATAATTTTTGTGAGATTTTGAGCCTTATTGAGCATATATCCTTTTTCATACTCACTTTTTGATTATGAGTGTGTCAACATTGATTTGTTATTCTAGAACTTGCATCGATTATACATGTTGAGACCACATCTTTGATTTGATATACAGAAATGATAAAGGCACCTAGGATTTAACCCACTTACTCCATAAAAAGCCTACCTTCATAATTAACCCCTAGTGAACCCCTTTTGATCCTAACAACCCTTTTTATTGACTCACCCACTAATATTAACCCAAAACCCTTTGTATTTGTTATCACCATTCTTCTTGACTACCCTTTTTGTCAAGATTTGATTTTGAGCAGTTGCCTAACTATGTTCTATATTGTTAAAGTACTTTCTTATTATTGTAAATATTTGATGATTTGTTCTTAAAAAAAAATCAAAGTATATTCAGTATTAGTATGATGAAAAGAGAGCTTGTACAGTTAAAAGTCTATTTATTAAAGAAGAAGCTCGTATTATTAGTTTCAAAGTTTCAATGCATGTAATTATTTATTTTCCAGTTCATTGTTTCTAGTTAGGTAATTTTTCAGGTCTATCTCGATTCTAACCCTCTAATTCAGCCTTTATCCACACCTTAACCCAAGCCCTCACATAACCCGATAAAGACCTTTGATTTGTGCATCATCTCATATTACAGTTGGTGGAGATTTGATTTTCATGCAAGCCTATGGGATTAACTTTTCAGTTTGACATTTGAGTGCTTAATTTCAACCTTAAACACTTCGAGTGATTTGAGTGAATCTTTTGTGAGGATGTCAATCCTTGTAGGTTTTGAACTGCAGGTAATTATTTAGATGAAGGAAAACACCTATGTTTTTGTGCTACAAATGTATGACTTAGACTGCTTTGAATCTTTAGGACTCTTTGAGTTAAATTATCAATGTATAAATTATCCTTGAATTATGATGAAACACTACTAATGAATATTAGGAATTATGGGAAGTTTGTTTTAATTCTAAGTTGAGAATTTTGCTTGAGGACAAGCAAAGGCTTAAGTGTGGGGGTATTTGATAAACCGTAAAAGTAACATATTTTAATCCCACATTTAGTATGCTTTTGGATGAATTATCCCTTATTTTATGTAAAAAGGTGCTATTAATCCTTTCTTTTCATGTTATATACCCAGGAAAGCACCGGAGGATGAAAAGAACAAGAAACGGTCTTTAAAAGGATCGAAATCAACTACTGCAAGCTTCTTCACATTTTTTTTATATACACGAATGATATACGAAATACAAGAGAAAATCAGTGGTGAAAAAGGTGATTTTAGATCTCGTTTTTCTGGGAAATTTAGTTGTTATTTTCTTTGATTTTTAGCTGTTGCATAAAAAATATATGAAAGAAGAAGTTTTTTTTTCTTATCTGTTGTCGATATAGCCAACGTTTTCTTCTTTGACCCAATAGTTGACAGATCCTAGGGGATTCGGATAAAACCATGACAGTGGCGGAGGTGCTTTAGGCACCGATGAAACCCCTGGGTTGACTGGGAAGGCGGAAAGGTGGAAGAGTTTGGAGAAAGAAAAGGGTTTTCTGAAATCTATTTTGAGAAGATGGTGGGCGGAATGAAGTTGTTAGGGCAAATTTTTGGTTTATATGTATGACTAAAACGACAGAGTTTTAAGCGGTGAGGGTTAGCATATGAAACGGTGTCGTTTCACAGCAACCCGATGACCCGACCCTAATATCCATAGGATCCGCGTGTTTCCGCAGTAATGGATAATTTGCACGTTTGGTCCATTTGTTTCGTACTGCTATTCGATTAAATCCGTTATACATTTTCTTTGCTTTTAAATTTTTCATTAAATTTGAGCACCATTTCAAATCAATACATGCTTATACGCCTGCTCGTGATTTTTGGTTAAATTTCATTTTAAATCCTCTGCTATTTAGGCGCATTCTATTTAGGTCCTAGATCCTGTTTTCATGACTTTATTTATTTAAAAATTACTCTTTTAATTTTGTTTTATTTTCAATAAGTATGTTTAGGTTTTCATTATGCTTTTTTTTGTTATAAATTATTCATTTTAAAAAATATTGTTTTTGAAGTTTTGATAGTTTCATATATATATATTTTTTTACAATTCCATTTTATATTACTTTGTTTTAAATATTTGTTTAAATACTCTTGTATATTATTAATTTATACATTCATATATAATAAGTGTTAAAATTATTTTATTTTGTATACTTTATGGATTTCATATTATTATCATACATATATTTTCTTTTAAATCTATTTATATGTATAGGTATATTTTAAATTTATTAATTTATATAATTTATTTACTCTTAAGTCCATATTTCATTATATATTTTTGTTTATTTCGAAAACCTTCATGCATTATTAATTTCATATGTAAATTATTTATATTAGGTTTCTATTTCATATATTATTCATGTAGATTAATATGTTATTTTGTATATTATTTTGCTCCATTTTCTTCAATTGCTAATGTCGAAATTGTGTTATATGATTATTGCTATTGTATGGATTATAAATTGTTAATTTATAATTATTAATTAGTTGTGATTCATCATTGTAATATTTGATGTATGTATTAATATCTTGCTTTGTATATTAGTATTCCATTGCATCTTATGAAAAATGTTGTGTTTTAATGTCATTTCAGCTTTAAAATCATTTTTACTCAAAGGTTTAAAAATGAGGCAATGCTCGTGTTTGAAGATTTCGAGAAAATCGTGCCCTAACTTACTGGGTTCCGATTCTTCTCGTTAAAACCTAGCAACCGAGTATCCTTTTCTATTTTAAATCAAAATGCATAATATTTTAAATAAAAAAGAAAAAAACTTATTCTCGGGAATTTGAGACATTGCGCCCTAACTCACTAGGTGTGATGTTTTATCATCTCGAGATAAGAATTTCAAAAAAACAAAGGCAATATTCCGTATTCGGGAATTTGGAGAAATTGTGCCCTAACTTACTGGGTTCCAATTTTCCATAAGGCCCAAATAACCGAATACCCTTCTCAATCTTTATTAAGTGGTTTAAAAAAAATCAAAGGATAATTTTAATTCCGAGAATATAAGATTTTGTACCCTAACTTATCGAGTATTTACATTTTATTTCTTCAAATAAGAAGTTTTGGCATCCAATATGATTCTGTTCAAATGTATCTTAAGCAAGCGGATCGTAATCTAGAATCTTTTCAAATTTTCGCATTAAGACATTAAATAATCAATTAGGTACCAATTTTGGGCGCATGAGGGTGCTAACCCATCCTCGTGACGTGAATCACTCTTGAACCCGCTTTTCGAAGTTTTTGTAGACTAAAATATGTTTTAATAAACCAAAGTTTTATTAAAGCCTTCAATTTCAAGGTGATCCGATCACACCTCGAAAAAGGTCAAGGCGCTCCATTCTATATTTTTAAAGTCGATCCTTTATTTTTTTTAAAACAAGAAAATGGTTTCGATAAATTTGGCAACCCACTCGGGACCGAAGAGAGTCAGCCATAAATTGATTAATTTCTGCCCTTTTGTTGAAAATTGAAAATTTGATTTGAAAATTACGGTCCTTTTATTGCATTTGCTTGCATCATTTCGCTTGAATGATATGGTTCGAATCTTGTAGAATACTTCAAAGATCATACCGCATGACCGATGGGTCACACCCTTGTATGTGGGAGTGAGAAGTTACCCTTCGTGAGGTTTTCACCTCCGCATGTGATAGTGAATCACTTTCGGATACATCCGCATTCTATGTCTTCATGAGATTTTCATCTCCATGCACCATAGGGAAATGTGTCCCCTCGAACCGAACTCGGTCCGTATGAGCCTATAATGGGTGAGGATCGAGGAATCACTGTTCAGTGTACTCTCAACTTTAGAACCAAATCACATATAGAGAGACCTAGGAGCCTACTCCTAGAGACAGAGCCACGCCAACTCCTAGTGGTCACCTGCATGTGTGTTCTGTGTTGTTTATTTCTCACTAACGTGTTTTCTTTGGTTTTGAGTGCATCGCATTGCATAATCATAGAAAGGAGATGTTGATTAATATTCGATTGCTAAATTAAGGAGTTTGTCATAAGGAAATGAACTTCTTGATAAAGTGGATTATAATACGGCCGCCCTAATATAGTCCAAGTAAACAACATGCTTAAGGCCGATAGTCCGAAGAGAGTACAAGACTTTGCCCGAGGATTCAAGTCGATAAAAATTATTCAAAAGCCACTACATCTTGACTTTCTTAAAGGAGCTAACGAGCATCATAGGGATAAGTGAGCAAAGGGTCACTACCGATCAAGCAACAAGGAGCTAGAAGAAACATCTATTGAGAAAGTCCACTGACACGCACCATAATGTCCAGACACGAAGAAAATATTGGTGTCCTCACTTGACTATGAGGATGAAACCGCATATGTAATTCGCTTTATGTAAAGATATTTGTTTTCTAGAAAAGTTCTAATGGAATTAAATTCGTAATCAACGCCTCTCTTTCTTCTTGCATTCATTTCATGCATTTGCATTTCATGCATTTGCATTACATCATTTGCATTGCATTTTGTGCATTAGATTTTCACATAAGGTCCCTAATTAGGTAAAATTATTTCAGCTTAACGTGAGAAAACATGGAACGAAGGTTGGAAAGATTAGAGCAAAGGCAAATCCTGATGCAAGAGTAGTTGGCAAAAATTCAACAGGATATGCGAGATCAAATACATATGATGCGCACAGCTTAACCCAATTACTAGTCTGAGGGCTTGAAAAAGGAGTGGCCCAAAGGGTCGATAAAGCAGTGGATGATGATGAAGACATCGTTTATTCCCCAATAAGCATCCCGACTCAACCAGACACGCATTCGCAGGGGGCACCTGTTATTTTCAAACCCTAATGTCTGATTAATACCTCAGCATTGTTAAACTTCCCGATAGATTTAGGTTTTAACCCGGAAGATGATCGAGCCAAACCGGTTGTTTTGGCAGAAACAAAAGAAAAAGGAGAGCAGATTTCAAAGGCCCCGAAGAAGAAGGAAAGGGAAGTGAATAATACGAGTAGGTATAACAAGAGTCACCTGAATCTGATCACAAGGCCACCCAAGGATCAGAATTACTACCACAAAGTTTCCCAAGGCAAGAACCCGATCCAAGATCAACTCGTAAAAACCCTGCCACGCTTCATTCCAATCTCAGATAGGAGTTGTACCAAATTTTGTTTGAAGCACATGTTGTATCTCCTTTTACGTGGAACCAATACAAACTTCTATACCCTAAGTGGTACAATGTGAATGCCCAATGCGAATACCATGCAGAATTACGGGCACTGATGGAAAATCGCACCACTTTCAAGAAGTTAGTCGAAAAGTTCATCGAATGGGCATTGTAAAATTCGATGATCCTCCGTGCAAAAACTGCTACCCAATCTTTCAATTAAAGGGGTAAACTTTGTAAGTTCCATGATGGATAGGGGCAGGAGATCCAAGAATGCATCGAGCTCAGGGCCCTAACGCAAGACCTGATCAAAGTCTCGATGGGAACGTTGGGGAAATCTAAACATTAATGACATATTCAAAGAGGGAACCAATGAATAGACTTTTCCAAGCTTCTGCCTTTACATACTTGGGACGACTTTAAACAATGGGACTGTGGAAGGGATCCCTGTATTTTAGAAGTGGTCTAGAGTAACATTCGAAACATGCTTGTTGCTTTAAGCCTAAAGGCAATGGGAAACCTTTTGTGAAATAGGCTTATGTCCAGAATTTTTACTTCAATAAAATGCATCATTTTAAGTAAATATTTTTCTTTACATCTTATAATCGTATATTCTTTGGTGATTTAGAATATTCTTTCATTCTTTATTCATGACCATACCATAAATAATCATCCTCGTAATCATTTATTCTTTGAATTTGCCTTCGCACTGCAATAGGTACCCGATATCAATGACATGAGTGATGTCATTATTGACTCCCTTTTGAATGAAATATGGGTCAAGGGATCTCAGGACTTTGAAGATGATAGAAATTGTAACATATCTTCTGATTTGTCAATACTGTATAAAAAAACAGATCCTACGACGCGAGCCAAGGAAGGAGGTGAAGATCAAAACCTAGCTCAATGCAGAAATAAGATTTCCTATATGGGGGTATGGATGTTATCAAGCCGCCTCATTAAAAGCTTCGCCAACATCGATTCATTTTCATGGATGTCGGTTACTTCACTAAGATGGTAATAGCTCACCATATGCCAATATTACAAAGTCGATAGTCATCTAACAAAAAGAGAAAAAGAAAGAAAGAATGCCGACAAAAAAAAAGTCGAAAAGATCACATTCAACCGTACAATGTCAAAAGTCTGCGGTCTGTTCAAAGATTAGGTGCCACATATCAGTGCAACAAAAGCAACCAAAAAGGAAAAAAAAGATCATAAAAAGTCTTTACATACAGAAGTTACTATTTACCCTCTATGCTTATCAAACATTGGCCAAGATTGTCCGGGGCAACACATTTCTCATTGGTTTTGCCCATTAGAGTCGAATTCTTCAGAGTCAAATCGGATGAGGCAGAATGGATCTAATCTCAATATGATCAGTTGAATTTAAAGAGAAAATGTTAAAAACTATCTGTCACGGCCAGATAATGCGAGCTCACAACAAAAATGATTCGCCCTAGAAAATTTCATGATAGGGCTTTGAAGAAGATTTTTCCCATGCAAAAGGGACTTCGTAAGAAAGTGGATGCCAAATCGGAAGGACTTTATGCAAAGAAAGAAGGCCTGCTTTGGGGAAGCATGGATATTGTCTCGACATAGATAGCAAGGACTCGCCTAATCCGTGAATTCAGTAATTCAATAAGAAGTTTTCCAAAGAGTAAAAAAAGGAAAAGAAAGAAAAAGAAGAAAAGGAAAGGCCAAGGTGAAAACCCGCAAAGGGCGCTTGAGACCAAAGGGGATTTGAGTTGAAAACCCAAAAGGGCGGCTCATTTTTGATCAAAGTGGGACATACAGCAGCAGCCTTGCTATGCCCGACTAACAATGAAGAAGTATGCTACGCCTTGGGGCATCGAAAAGTACTCCTGATCCCCTAAACACATATTGACTTAAAATGGTCCTCAAGAAGTTTGAATGAGAAGCGCAGTCATATATCCTGGGGCACCTAGTTTCCATTTTACCCATTGTTATTTATGATTATATTATTCTTTCAAAATATGTTCACAATAAATTTCTTCTAAATTGCGATTGCTATCTTTGCTTAACTTATTTGTTTCGAGCTATGTTCCTAATTAATTTCTTCTTGTCCATGGTTATGATCTTTTCGCATTTTGCATTGAAATAACGATTAGTGGACTAATAACACTTTCACAAAAGAAGTTTCAGATATTACTCTAGGAACTTCTAAATAATACAAGAACTCAAAATAGGACTATTGTTTTAAAACTCACCAAGTTTAAGGAAGAGTCTAAGTTGAGGCTATCTCATTGGATTTTCTCATAAAAATAGTTGGTGATACAATCTTGACGAAAATGGGTAATCATGCATACACATCCGTTGGGTCACCCGGGAGTGATCAATAAATGGAAGTCGATACAGATCTTATACCTTTGAATAGTAATGGGATGGATTGAAGAAGAAACAAATCTTACGCTTAGGAGTCGCAATGGGATGGAAGTCGATGCGCATCCTATACACCTAGGTCATAATGAGACGAACCTCGGTTACAATGGGGCAAATTCGTTGAGCAAGATATTTGTTTTCTCGGTTTTCATTAAGAATACCACCATCAAGATCACAAAGATAAGACATCGCGATATAGCCCTGATAAAAAATGGACGATGACACCTTAAAACTTTTAAAAAGGGATCTTTCTCATGAAATTCTACATTCATAAAAACGATTTAGTTAGGAGCATTTGATTCATTCCGATCATTGCATCCTAATCATTGTAAGAAATCATTCTCGTGACATTCAGATTCATGCAAATGTTGTCCACAATATATTTAGTTAGAGCATTAGATTCATTCTGATCATTGCATCTTAACCATTTTGCATAAGCATAAACACATAAAACCGATTTTATAGGACAGTCCCCCCTGAGGATGGTGTCACAACATTGGTGAATTAGCGATCCGCATTCCCGGTTGCAGTGAGTAGATTGAAGATAGCAACCGCAATCCCGGTTGTAGGAGCAGATTAAAGATAGCAACCGCAATCCCGGTTGTAGGAGCAGATTGAAGATAGCAGATCCGCAATCTTGAAGCTGCAGGAGCAGATCAAGACATCGATCTTGCCTTCCCGAGCGGTTTGATCGAATATAACAACCGCAATCCCGGTTGCAGGAGCAGCATTGAAGATAGCAAATATGGAAATCCCGGTTGCAGGAGCGATCAAGACATTAGTCCGCAATCCCCGGTTGCAAGGAGTAGATTAAAATAGCAGATTTGGCATTCCCGGTCGCAGGAAGAAGATCAAGACATTAGTCCGCAATCCTCGGCTTTGAAGTCGCAGGAAGCGATCAAGACATTAGTCCGCAATCCCCGAAAGTGCAGGAGCAGATTAAAATAGCAGATTTGGCATTCTTGAAGCAAATAAAAACATCGGGCCTTGCCTCTTTGAGTTTGCATGGAGCAGATTAAAAGATAGTGGATATTGCCTTCCCGGGTTACAAAGAAGTTTGATTGAAACTATCAAATTTATTAAAGATACAAGTGGAATGAAGCTACTTGAAGGAAAGAAGCGCCAAGAAGTCAAATATTCAAAGACCGGCAAAAATAGTCCTTTGAAGTCTTTGCTTCATTCTCGTTACACGACAACGAGCAAAGATGGGCAGCTGTAGGGGCCCATTTTCGCCTGAGCCTGCACTCAAACAAAAACCAACAACAAAAACCATAATAAATAACAAATTCCAATAATTAAACACCCATTAAAAGTCCATTACAACCCAATCACCCATAACCCAAAAATGCACTCCAAAAATTAAATAAGCTCAGACTACCTAAAATAACCTGTATACAAAATTAGCCCAAATCGGGACTAACTAAATGGCCCAAATAGCCCAACAAAGAGGTTTGCAACTGGGAAACCCTAGAAGTTTCTAAGTCCTTTGCACCGTAGAATCCCACCCGTGATGTTTGATCGCTGGTCCTCACACGCCAAGACGACGCCACGTCCACACAGACAGCTCCCCCGTGATGGCACCACATCCACAAGCAATGTGCCTCCGTGACTGATCGAATAATAGATTTAACAAAGACAAAGAAACAAAAAGAAAATAGAAAAAACAGTTGTATTCTTATTTGATTTTCATTTTCATTTTTATTTCGATTTCGGCCTTTAAAAGGATCGAAATCAACTACTGCAAGCTTCCTCACATTTTTTTATATACACGAATGATATACAAAATACAAGAGAAAATCGGTGGTGAAAAAGGTGATTTTAGATCTCGTTTTTCTGGGAAATTTAGTTGTTATTTTCTTTGATTTTCAGCTGTTGCATAAAAAATATATGAAAGAAGAAGTTTTTTTTTCTTATTTGTTGTCGATATAGCCAACGTTTTCTTCTTTGACCCAAGAGTTGAGGGATCCTAGGGGATCCGGTTAAAACCATGACGGTGGCGGAGGTGCTTTAGGCGCCGATGAAACCCCTGGGTTGACTGGGAAGGCGGAAAGGTGGAAGAGTTTGGAGAAAGAAAAGGGTTTTCTGAAATCTATTTTGTGAAGATGGTGGGCGGAATGAAGTTGTTAGGCAAATTTTCTGCTTATATGTATGACTAAAACGCAAAGTTTTAAGCTGTGAGGGTTAGCATATGAAACAAATATTGCTTCACAAAGAACCCGATGACCCGACCCTAATATCCATAGGATCCGCGTGCCGCAAAGAATGGATTATTTGTGCGCTTGGTCCATTTGTTTCAGCATCGTTATTCGACTAAATTCGTTATACATTTTCTTTGCTTTTAAATTTTTCATGAAATTTGAGCACCATTTCAAATCAATACATGCTTATATACGCCATGCTCGTATTTTTGGTTAAATTTCATTTTAAATCCTCTGCTATTTAGGCACATTCTATTTAGGTCCTAGATCCTGCTTTTCATGACTTTATTTATTTAAAAATTACTCTTTTTAATTTTGTTTTATTTTCAATAAGTATGTTTAGGTTTTCATTATGTTTTTTTTGTTATAAATTATTCATTTTAAAAATATTGTTTTTGAAGTTTTGATAGTTTCATTTATATATTTTTTTTACAATTCCATTTTATATTACTTTGTTTTAAATATTTGTTTAAATACTCTTGTATATTATTAATTTATACATTCATATATAATAAGTGTTAAAATTATTTTATTTTGTATACTTTATGGATTTCATATTATTATCATATATATATTTTCTTTTAAATCTATTTATATGTATAGGTATATTTTAAATTTATTAATTTATATAATTTATTTACTCTTAAGTCCATATTTCATTATATATTTTGTTTATTTCAAAACCTTCATGCATTATTAATTTATATGTAAATTATTTATATTAGGTTTCTATTTCATATATTATTCATGTAGATTAATATGTTATTTTGTATATTATTTTGCTCCATTTTCTTCAATTGCTAATGTCAAAATTGTGTTATATGATTATTGTTATTGTATGGATTATAAATTGTTAATTTATAATTATTAATTATTTGTGATTCATCATTGTAATATTTGATGTATGTATTAATATCTTGCTTTGTATATTAGTATTCCATTGCATCTTATGAAAATGTTGTGTTTTAATGTCATTTCAGCTTTTAAAATCATTTTTACTCAAAGGTTTAAAAAATGAGGCAATGCTCGTGTTTGAAGATTTCGAGAAAATCGTGCCCTAACTTACTGGGTTCCGATTCTTCTCGTTAAAACCTAGCAACCGAGTATCCTTTTCTATTTTAAATCAAAATGCATAATATTTTAAATAAAAAAAGAAAAAAACTTATTCTCGGGAATTTGAGACATTGCGCCCTAACTCACTAGGTGTGATGTTTTATCATCTCGAGATAAGAATTTCAAAAAAACAAAGGCAATATTCCGTATTCGAATTTGAGAAATTGTGCCCTAACTTATCGGGTTCCAATTTTCCATAAGGCCCAAATAACCGAATACCCTTCTCAATCTTTATTACGTGGTTTAAAAAAATCAAAGGATAATTTTAATTCTGAGAATATAAAATGTTGTACCCTAACTTACTGAGTACGACATTTTATTTCTTCGAAATAAGAAGTTTTGCCATCCAATATGATTCTGTTCAAATGTATCTTAAGCAAGCAGATCGTAATCTAGAATCTTTTCAAATTTTCGCATTAAGACATTAAATAATCAATTAGGTACTGGCTTTGGGCGCATGAGGGTGCTAACCCATCCTCGTGACGTAATCGAATTTCTTGAACTCGCTTTTCTCGAGTTTTTGTAGACTAAAATATGTTTTAATAAACCAAAGTTTTATTAAAGCCTTCAATTTCAAGGTGATCCGATCACACATCGAAAAAGGTTCGTATGGCCCCATTCCCATATTTTTAAAGTCGATCCTCGCTTTTTTTTTTTAACAAAGAAAATGGAAGAAAATGAAAGTTAGGGAGATGAGAAACAATCTTTTGTCAAAGGTGTTGTCATAAAAACACCTTTATGGGGCTAAGTTGTAAAAGTTGAAATTGTGTAATAAATGCATGAAATAGTTGGAATTTAGAGTAGTTGTAAGAGTAATAAATGTTCAACTAGGCTTGATTAATGAGGAAATGTGATGAAAAATGATTTACGAGCCTAGGGGGTAAAATCATAATTTTGCCAAAGTATAAGGGCAAAATGATCATTTTTGCCTAAATAGAGATTATGATGTATTATGATTATAAAATGATTGAATGAGTGAACTTTGTTATTATAGACCAAGAAGAGCGCGGAATCAACCTTGACCAAGGAAAAGGCAAGGTCATGGATTGAGCCGTTGATTAACACATTTTGCACCGAGGTAAGTTTATGTGTAAACGATGCATCTTAAATATACATCTTGTTACTTATTGCTGCATTGTATGATTGAGAACACTTACAATTTAAATGGATTGAATGTGGTAGAAAATGAATAAATTCCTCATGGATGTTGAATTAGATATGTAGGTATGGAATATTATCCGTAGTAATTAATGGTGAGCTATGTGTGATACCACCTTAATTATTCTTGTTGGTGGGCTATGCGCGATACCACTTTAATACTTATTCACGATGGGTCAAAAGCGATATCATCATTTGGTGGGCTAAGTGCGATACCATCGTAAATAATCTCAAGTGGGCTATGTGTGATACCACCCATTAAAGTTAAATGGTGGGCTATGCGAAACCACCAAGTGTTAGGAAATACTATGAATGGCTTATTGTGAAATTGCAATGTGTTGTTTCATGTGATCATGTGGTGATTTGATAAGTGCAGGATGTATGTTAAATAATGTGGGCATTTGGCTTGAGATATGGTTGAATGTTGTAAGAGATGAAATGAGTAAGCATGATCTTGGAATGTAGAATGTTATTACTCATTGTGAAATGCTATTTATCGATTAGCACATATTATGATGTTTATTGTTAACATGTAAACTTACTAAGCTTAAAGCTTACTCCTTTATTTTCCCTTGTTTTATAGTGTCAAAAAGTCGGGCCTGGATATGAAGATAATTAGAAGATCACCCACACTATCACTCATCTCAGATATATATAGAATTAGCACTTTGAGTATGGCATGTATAGGGGCTAGACTAGATGAATTGCTTTGTTATTTTGGCCAAGTGTGTATTGGCTCCTTTAAAGATGAATTCTTTTGTATATAGCCATAGTTGATGGCTTATTATTACTAATTTATGCAAAGACAAGGTTATTCATGAATGTGTATGTTACATAATTACTTTGCTTAGCAATTGATTGAATGGATTTAGGTTGTGTGATGTAGGGTGATGAAAAGAGCTTGGCAAATAGCTTTGTTCTTGTCCACACTGCAGGCACACGCATGTGTCTAGGCCGTGAGACACACGGTCACCCCCATGGGTGTGTGGCTAGGTCGTGGTGTCCCATGCATGTTAGTTTTACAAGTCAAGAAGCTCAGAGTAAACACACGGGCAGCAGACACGGCCGCAGCAGTCTCAAATGGCGTGGAAGGCACGGCCAGTGACATGGGCGCAGCCTGTGCCGTGTGTAGTCCGCACCGAATTTGGAATTTAATTCGCCACATCGGCCGGCTGACACGGGCGCAGACCGCCGGTGATGCTAGTCGAGGCGACCACGAGCCGTGCACACGGACGCAGACAGCCGTGGATGCAAGTCGCTGCTTTCGACCACGGGTGTCGAACATGGGTGTGTGGCATGTGACACGGGCGTGTCTCTTCTCTCACACGCGCGCAGGGCCCGTAAAGTAAAATTTTTATAAGTTTTCAAAAGTTCCCGCTTGATCTCGAGGCCCTCCGCTTGCATGATTTAGGCCTTGTAGCCCATAATAAGAATGTTATGGATAAGAATGAAAAGTTTTAATTTGGCAATGAAATTTGATAGCCCAGTGTTGTATGTTCAAACGAGATAAGTCTGGTAATGCCTTGTACCCGATTCTGGCATTAAATACGGGTAAGGGGTGTTACATTTAGTGGTATCAGAACAATTGTTTAGTCGGTTCTCGGACTACCGTAGCGTGTTAGAGTCTAGCTATACATGCCATAAGCGTATATTGATAGTGTGGTGACTTCTGACAAATCTAAACCTTATTTTTATATAGTAAATGGATCCCAATTGAACGGCTGCTGATGACGCAGCTAGTAATGTGCCGGCTCTCGCGCAAGGGACCGAGCCTGTAGAGAGTGGACCCGAGACTATGGGTCGAGAAGAAGAGGCCCTGGAAGCCTTTCTCCAAATGATGAGTAATTGGTACACAGAGTATGTACGAGCAAACCCTAATGCTCAACCTCCTCCACCCTCCTATACCTCACCCACCCAAAGTGGCTCCTCAAGGTATAGATTTAGTGAGGATGACCAAACCCCCGGTAGACAAGATTCGGAAGCAAGGGGCTGAGGAGTTCAGAGCTAATATAGACGATGACTCTGAAAGGGCAGAGTTCTGGCTTGAGAACTCGATGAGGGTATTTGATGAACTCTCCTGCACACCTAAGGAGAGCTTAAAATGCGACGTGTCATTGCTAAAGGACTCGGCCTATCGTTGGTGGAATACGCTAACTTCTGTGGTTCCAAGAGAGAGGGTAACGTGGGACTTCTTTTTGGAAGAATTCCAAAAGAAGTGTATAAGTTAGAGGTTTGTGGACCAGAAACAGAAAGAATTCCTTGAACTGAAGCAAGGAAGAATAACTGTGGCAGAATATGAGCGCGAATTTGTTAGGCTCAGCAAGTATGCACAAGAATGTGTGTCTAATCAAGCTATCTTGTGCAAGAGGTTTGAAGATGGGCAATGAGGATGTTAGATCGCTAGTTGGGATTTTGGAGTTAAAAGAGTTTGTAGTGTTGGTTGACGAGCGCAGCGGCCACTTCGGCGGGGGCATACTTGACCAGACACACAGCGCAGTGGTTGGCCGTGGTGACCTAAGTCGCATGTACCCCGCTTTCACGCCGGCTGGAGACACGGCATGTCCGTGGCCGTAAGACACACGGCCCCGGTCACGCAAGGCAGTGTCCTCTCAGATTGAGAAAAATTTTCAAAGATTTGTAGAAGTTTTATAAGTTATCTGGCTTAGTCCCAAACCTCTCCTAAAGCATATCTAAGGCCTCGTGAGGCTATTGTAAGGGACAAATTGAATGATTATTGTATGAAAGGATTGAATGCATGAGATAAGTATGGTTATATGTGTTATAAGTCCAGTAATACTCCGTAACCCTATTCTGGCATTGAATAAGGGTGAGGGGTGTTACATTTCAAGTCGGTGATAAGGTATTTCTGAAAGTGTCTCTGTGGAAGAAAATCCTTAGATTCACCCGCAAGGGTAAACTGAGTTCACGCTTTATTGGTCCGTATGAATTTATTGAAAGAATAGGACCGGTGGCATCTCTATTGGCTTAACCATCAGAGTTAGAAAGGATCCAAAATGTGTTTCATGTGTCTATGTTGCGCCGTTATCGATCATATCCTTTGCACATAATTTCACCGACAGAGGACGAGATTCAACCCGATATGACATATGGTGAGGAACCGATAAAGATTTTGGCTCGAGAGGTCAAACAGTTGAGAAATAAAAGTATAGCTCTAGTGAAAGTTTTATGGCAATGACACGGGGTCAAAGAGGCTACGTGGGAACCTGAGGAAGTTATGAGAAAACAGTACCCAAACCACTTTTCTGGTAAGATTTTCGGGGACGAAAATCTCTAAAGGGGGAGAGTTGTAACAACTTAATTTTGGGTCTAGTCGGAACAGTGGTTTCGAGACCACAAATTTGATGCAGTTAAATTTATTTTTATTATATTTTTATGGTCTACAGTTTTATGGAATGATTTCGTGAAAATTTCTTTCGAATATTTTGACGTTTGGGTACTCAATTTAGTTAAAAGGACTAAATTGAAAAAGGTACAAAATGTGTGCTCTAGAAGCTGGAGGTGTCTAATTGCTATGAAATTTTAAATTAGATGTCCTTAGATGGTAATTAGACCATTATGCTTTAGTATGGACAAAAATAGGCATGGTTAGTGAAAAATTTCAAAGTTTAGATGAAGGGCATTTTGATAATCTAGTAAATAAAGCCAAAATAACTAAATAAAAGTCTTCATCTTCATCAATTTAGTTCCCCATGGCCAAATATTGCAAGAGAAGACATAGCTAGGGTTTTGGCCACTTTCAAGCTCGATTGTAAGTCCGTTTCTAGCCCTGCTTTTAATGATTTTTATGTTTTTGAGATCCTTGTAATCTAATCTAGCTTTTCCAATGACTATTTTGAAGTATTGTCAAAGTCTAAAATTTTACCCATGATAGATATTTGTGTATTTTGATTTCTAATGGTAGAAGATGTATGTTTGGTGTTAGATAAACAACATTTACTAGGTGATTTTTGATGAAAACATCAAAAAGGACTTATTTGTAAAAGTTGTAAAATATGTAGTAGAAGTGTGATTTAGTGAAAAATGTGGGCTGTTATGAGTATGAAGATGGTTCAGCTAGGCTTGGGTTTTGAAGAAATTGACTATATTTCATTTTACGAGCCAAGGGACTAAAGTGTAAAAAGTTGAAAAGTTAGGGGCAAAAATGTAATTTTTGCCATAAGGTGTTTTTGGGATTAAATTGAATAATGAGATAATTGAATAAGCTAAATTTTATATTATAGATCAAGAAAGACGAGGTTCTGACCTAGACCGGGGAAAGAATAAGATTGTGGACTAAATCAAACAATTATCCATTTTGTACCGAGGTAAGTTCGTATGTTAAAAATAAGCTTTAGAATAATTGTATCTAAATGCTTTAATATTGCATGAATTGTATGCTTGATTTTGTGAATGAGTATAATCCTACGAACGAGTCCGAAGATGAATCGACAAGCAAGAAATCCCGTTTGAACCTTAGGAATAGGTTAGGATACAAGTGACATGTCACTAGGTTCATTATGTGTTATGTGATTATGTGATCCGGGTGCTGGTCTCGTACGTCCTACCGATGGATGAGTATATCGGCATATGTTGCGGATACTTGAAAGCTTGTGTGAGCAATACCGTGTAGCTACGTCTTGACTGACAGCTTGTGTGAGCAGGCCCGTCGATAGCTCGAGAGAGAGCGATTATGTGATATGAGACTTAGGTAGTTTTGGCTACTTATGTGGCACTTAGTGTGCAAATTTTCCCGAGTATCTGACATTGTTATTCCGAGTGGTTCACGGGTATGTAAAAGATGATAATATGTGTAATTTCATTTCGAGATCGCTCAGGTATGTACATAAATGTAACACCCCAAACCCGGCCTAGACGATACGACCGGATCTGGCATGTCACATAAAAGGGTTGTTTCAAAACTGAGCGTTCGTTAAAACTTTGTATTCTTTTTGAAACTCTGAGCTTTGATGTTTGAGAAATAGGGAACGACAGATGAAATATTAAGGAAGAAAAGGATTTAGCCTAACCACAAAAGACAAAAGAGAGCTTCGGCTTTAAGGAAAAATGAAGAGAAATAAAAGATGGGAAAAAACTAGAAGAAAAGACCTTACCTTGTGCTCCTGCATTTAACCGAATAGGCTAGATAGATTTGACGATCAAAGAATACCAAGCTTTAGACTAATCCACGTTTGGCTATTAGCAAAAGAGAAGAGAATCGATTCAAATTGGATAAAAGAGGAGGTTCGACTTTTGGAGAAATTCTAGAGAAAAGAGATGAGAGGAGAGTGGAAAGAAAAAGAGTGAATGAGAAAGCTTAATGTTCGGCCTAAGGAAAATCAAGTAGGAGGATGTGTGGCAATCGGCTTAAAGAAAGGAGAAAGAAAACACAAAGTGAATAGAGGTAGGCAGAGATGATTCGGCCAACAAATGTTTGGTCTATTAGAAAATGTAAAGAAAAAGATGCACAATAGGTAAAAAAGTGGTGTGAAAGGAGAGTGCTCCAATTGCTTCTCAAGAGAAATCCCGAAAGAACAACAAAAGAAGAAAAGAAAAGTTTCGGTTCTACTAACACCCTAGGTCACAGAACGCTACCCAAAACCCAACCTCTAGCCGAAATTCCCCCCATACACTTCCCCATATTCGGCCATCACTACCTTTCACCCTCAATCCCTTGATTCACTCCACATTTTGCTCCTCACAATGCTCTCCACCACTCATTCAAACCGTTTGACCAATTCAAACCTTCACCAAGTAGAGTTCCACTCCAACTCCACCTCTTCTCCTCCTTGCGCACAAAATAAAACTCCCATATGCTGCATGTGGGATTCGAACACTCTCTCTCTCTGCCTCCCTTGTGATGCCACACCACTAGGCCACCTTCCTCTTTGTGTTAGCTAACACATTTAATTAAACCTTAAGTCCTACTTCCACTAGCTCTCCCCACTAAAGTGCCAAAAATCAAGATTTTTCCTATGGCCTAACTTGAACCCGGGACTTCATAGAAGCCCCGCAACCTTCCAAATTCACTTACCTAATAAGTCTAACTTGCAATTATGCCATTATCATATTCTCAAAAATTTTAAAAGCTTCTACGGCCAAGGCCCAATAGGCCCAATTCTACTAGCCCCACTCTCAAGCATAAATCTACTCCCTTAAAGAAATTTCTCCCTCAAAATTTTCACTATCTAATGTGTGGTTTTAACTCAGTTACTCCACAACGCTGCCGCTGCGCACTCATTACCACTACACACTTCTAACTAATCTAGAAACCTGTTCACCCAACCAAATATCTAACCACAGAAGCAAACAGGTATTTGTCACACATACACAAAATTTTCTACATTCAAACTCCAAATCCAACCAAAACGTACCCGACTTTATGGTGATGGAACAATCCCGAGCCTTATGCTCCTTAGACCCGCATCTCAAGCATGCTCTTGACCTTCTTCGGCATTCACTCGAATGACGCCTTCTGCAATATTCGCAGTTTAAAAGTTTGGACGCAGCTTTCACATGCTTTCACGTAACGAGATTGCGACACTAGAGAACTGTGATCTCTTTTCTTCTCACAATCCACGCACCCAACTCGGCGTTTCACCAATTTCTTTAACTTCCTCTAATACTTCCCTAACTAGCCGAGTCACCATCAATTCTCGCTCTGCTATGAGACTCGTCTCGCCATCGCGATACCGCGCGCCTCTCCTTTCGGCATATGCTCCCGATGTCCGAGGATCCAACCCTAGCACTCCTACCTTCTACTACTACTACGCAGTACCACGCCCTCATCCTCTTGTACTCATATCGCTGAATCGAGTTAACTGATTAAGAATTTTATGAATCACCTATAATTCCAATGTTTATTAACAAGTGTTTTATGAAAAATGTATAAGAGTTGTTCTCGCATATCGAATTTCCTAATGTCTCGCCTCTATAGTCTTAGCTCCTCGCAGCCTAACAGCTTTAGTGTACCACTAACTCTAGTAGTTTTCTCTCTACAGCATATTTCATCATATAACCAAACATAAAGTAAGAGGACTTTCAGATTTGGTGCCGAGACTCGAGGTGCCATACATCCAATAAAGATATATTTTTCTAAACCATATTCCAAACAAATTTTGAAAACGCGTTTTCAACCCATTCCACAGCTTGAGTTTTGCAATCGGCTCGATACTATAAAATATAACACCCCAAACTCGCCTTAGACGTTACGAATCGGATCCGCATGTCACATAAAAGGGTTGTTTCAAAATCGAAATGCTCGTTAAAACTTCGATTCTTTTGAAACTCCGAGCTTTGATGTTTGAGAAATTCAAAATGACTTTTATGGTTTTCTTGAAAACGTAGTTGTTCCTTTTTATTATTATTATTAGTATTCTTATTTCCAATAACTTGTTTAAAATAGAAATCGATTCAAGTGATTTATGAACGTGATATTTTGAAAATAGTTATTAACTTTTTAAGAAAACCCAGAGTTTAATCGTTTATAGTTTGAGAATAATCGAAATGAAAGCTTAAAAGAAAAATTAAAATCTAATGGCCTTATTACAAAATATTAAAACCCAAAATTAAAATAAATCCCAAAATAAAGTAAAACAGAAATTTACTAAGGTTCCGATGTATGGCCACCACAGAGTCCTCCGTAGCTCCAAATCCTCAATGCTAGGGATCACCTACAAGATTAAAGCAGAGGGGTGAGTTACGAGAACTCAGTGTGTAATCCCCTAAACGGTCATTAACTGAGCCTGAGCCCATACAGAAATAAATTGGGCCGAAGCCCATACAGAAGCAGACTGGGCCTTAGCCCTATATACATAATAATGTAACAAAAGTATGCAGCCCAACCCAATAATCCATCCGCTACACACCACCCGTACCAGCCCAACACACCTGTGGGATTTCTAAATCGACCCACCCATCCGCTACACACCAATATGGCGCATAAGTCGCTAATCATGTAATTTGTATGGCCACCAGAATAATGAATATACATGGCATAGCCACTATACGTATTATGGCAGAGCTACTGCAATATGTGGCAGAGCCACCGATTACACTTCCTCCGATCATCAATATCCCAATCCCATGCAAAATGTCATGTATGCAAAACATATATCAAATATGATGTATGAAATGAATAACCATTATAACCAGATAAACAGAATACACACAGTCATACTAATCAACTCTTGAGGGCATAATAATAATTTTTACCCACCGAGGGTATTTCAGTAATTTACCCACTAGGGGTATTTCAGTAACTTACCCACCAAGGGTATTTCGGTAATTTACCCTTTAGGGGTATTTTGGTAATTTTATCATCTAACGGCCTTTTCGATGGCCTACTGTCGCCTCGAGCGACACAAAACCCTTTTTGGGTCTCTACAAAACTATTGGGCCTAAAATCCATTTCAGGCCCAAACAGGCCCACACGCTCGTGTGGCCCAAAACGCTTGGTTTCGGTTTCATATTTGCAGATTTAACATTCAGATTTATCAAGTGATAGTTTTCCTACAATTTAGCCCCAAATGGGCCGAATAGCCCATTGGGCCCATTTGGCCCGCTTTACCGATCAGTTGCTACGCTTCGGGCCATGAGAGTGCTCGTGACACTCCCAACGACTTACCATCATTATTCGTATTTCGGTTTACCACTACGAGCGTTCGCACGCTCGAGTGGTCACAGATGCCAATTTTCTGGCTTTTCGACTTCCGGCCGAATCACAGAACATTGTAGGCATGCATTCGGAAGGGTGTGAGATTACACACCTGATCACGCAGAGAACTACACACTCACGATCATCGTAAACTTCACCAGCGCGAACAACCACAATTTGTCTATCTAAATCAGATGACGACGCCCTTCCGCATCCAGGTGAAAAGTCCCGAACCGCGGACACCCTACGCCGCTTGAACTTGGGAGTGGAGGTCACGAGTCCACTTCCATTAGGCACACTTCTTACTCCTCCCTCCGACTGGCTATTCCCTGCCTCCATGAAGAACTCTCGAGATTACGCACCTAAGACATCAATACACTCTAACCCATTAGTCTCATCACTAATAAAACACAACCAAAGCTTGAGTCCGAATCAACATTACCATCACTTACCACAAAGAAAACCTCCTTCGATGCACCAAATCGCTCACCCTTCTACCCTTGACTAACACTCACTGATTCCTATCACCATAATGTGCCAAAACATAAAGGGTTATCAACCACCCACATTCAGTACTAAAGAGAAACTCACAATACCCAAAAGCACTACTTACCCTCAGATTCGGCAAGAGCAGATTCTTGAGCAATCAGGAGTTGAACACTCACAACCCTCAGAAACGATGATCAACTGGAAGGAAGAAGAAAAGATTAGTTTGGATTTGACTAAATAGGGAATGACAGATGAAATATTAAGGAAGAAAAGGATTCGACCTAACCACAAAAGACAAAAGAGAGCTTCGGCTTTAAGGAAAAATGAAGAGAAAGAAAAGATGGAAAAGAAATAGAAGAAAAGACCTTACCCTGTGCTCCCAGATGAACCGAATAGGCTAGATAGATTTGACGATCAAAGAATACCAAGCTTCAGACTAATCCATGTTCGGCTATTAGCAAAAGAAAAGAGAATCGATTCAAATGGGATAAAAGAGGAGGTTCGACTTTTGGAGAAATTCTAGAGAAAAGAGATGAGAGGAGAGTGGAAAGAAAAAGAGTGAATGAGAAAGCTTAACAAGTTCGGCCTAAGGAAAATCAAGTAGGAGGAGGTGTGGCAATTGGCTTAAAGAAAGGAGAAAGAAAACACAAAGTGAAGAGAGGTAGGCAGGAGATGATTCGGCCAACAAATGTTTGATCTATTAGAAAATGTAAAGAAAAAGATGCACAATAGGTAAAAAAGTGGTGTGAAAGGAGAGTGCTCCAATTGCTTCTTAAGAGAAATCCCGAAAGAATAAAAAAAGAAGAAAAGAAAAGTTTCTGGCTCTACTAACACCCTAGGTCGCTAACTGCTACCCAAAACCCAACCTCTAGCCGAAATTCCCCATACACTTCCCCATATTCACCATCACTACCTCTCACCCTCAATCCCTTGATTCACTCCACATTTTGCTCCCCACAATGCTCTCCACCACTCATTCAAACCGCTTGACCAATTCAAACCTTCACCAAGTTTCACTCCAACTCCACCTCTTCTCCTCCTTGAGCACAAAATAAAACTCCCATATGCCGCATGTGGGATTCGAACACTCTCCTCTCTCGCCTCCCTTGTGACGCCACGCCACTAGGTCACCTTGCTCTTTGTGTTAGCTAGCACATTTAATTAAACCTTAAGTCCTGCTTCCACTAGCTCTCCCCACTAAAGTGCCAAAAATCAAGATTTTTCCTATGGCTTATCTTGAACCCGGACTTCATAGAAGCCCTCAGAACCTTCCAAATTCACTTACCTAATAAGTCCAACTTGCAATTATGCCATTCTCATATTCTCAAAAATTTTAAAATCTCCTATGCCCAAGGCCCAATAGGCCCAATTCTACTAGGCCCAATTTTGGGGCGTTACAATAAAGCTCATGTTTAATAAATATGTGAAATGATGAATATGAGGTAAGATTTTGTGATGGAATAGATTATGATCATGAAACCATAGTAAGTCTACATTTAATTATGTTATAATAATTGAATGTTATATGCATGGTAAGGTTGCTTATTTCTTGCATACGAGCTTACTAAGCTATATAGCTTACTCCGTTTATTTTCTATGTTTTTATAGTGTCGCCAAGCTAACTCGGAATCGAAGATCGTCGGAGATTCGGATCACACTATCAAACTCTCATTTCTGGTATTAATGGTCTTAGCATTTTGAATGTATGGCATGTATAGGAACTTGGTCATTTTGTTATATGTGTCATTTACAATGTGGCCAAATGTATTGGCTTATAGTGGTTAATGATTTGATTTTGTATATGGCCATGAATGATGGCTTATGTTGGTAGAGGTATATTTATATGTTGATATCATTCATGAATGTGGAAACTTGCATGACTTGTATTGATAGATCATGATGTTTATGCATGTTAGAGGTTAGCATGTGGATGTGATGTTAAAACCTTGGTTGTGGATGTTTTGGTTGCCTAAGTATGCCATGAATTGTGGCATTGAATTGGTGTAAGTGTAGGGGTAAATGAGGGTGTAAAATGGCTTGGTAAATAGCCTTATTTTGTCCACATAGGTAGACACACGGGCGTGTGTCTAGGCTGTGTATGACACACGGTCCGCCCCACAGGCATGTGTTCTGGCCGTGTGTCCTCTCGTGACCTTAATTTTGAGAAACAGAATGTTCGCACTGAGCACACGGTAGAGACACGGGCGCAGTGTGCTACACGCCTTGAACACCGGCATGTGCCCCGCTGTGAAGTCCGCATATTTTATGAAAAATTATGAAAATTAAATTTACCACACGGCCTAGCACACGGGCGCAGTGGCACGACAAAGGTGGCACAAGTCGAGAGCACCCTAAATTGAACACTACCAGTAGCACTGGCGTGTCTCGTGGTCACACGGAGTGTCAACCACACGGCGCGTGACCCCGTAACATGACAAATTTTTTAAGTTTTACAAAAGTTTCTAAAGTTCTCGCTTAGTCCCAAACACTTCCAAAGCGTGTTTTGGGCCTCGAGGCTCGTATAAGGGACTTTATGATTGAATATGAATGGTTTTAATTTGGACGCAAAATTATGACTCGGAATTTTGTGAATGCTTGTGTTATAAGTCCAGTAATGCCTCGAGCCCTGGTCCGGCGTTGAATACGGGTAAGGGATGTTACAATGATTTAGTTCAAAACCTCAAGTTGTGGCTTATTGGACAGATGTTCACCTTCCTTAGGAATAACCTAGATTTGAATCATCATTGTACCAAAAAATTGATTTAATTCAATATAATTAAATTTTAATACATACCATTTAAAAAAAATCCAATAAAAAATTCAAAAATAAAAATAAAATAAAAAATTATTTAGAATAAAATGGACCGATATGAAAAAAAAAACACTTGAAAAGAAGTTATTATTAACTCAGCAATTTAAAGAATAGTTTTTATATAGACCATAGTTATGCAATCTAGTCTCTAAATTAAAGACACAATTTGTAACAATTAAAAATTATTTAAGACACAAAAGTATAATATCAAGGGAAAATAAAAAGCTTTTACATAAAATGTCATAAATTCAATATCCTAATTTTCTTTTTGAAATGTTCCCTATAAATTTAATATTACCATGTAATAGATACTTGTTTGTCGAGATAACATTTGAATTGACGTTCATATAGAAACAATCATTATAATAAAAAAAAAGCTACCATTTAAATGAATGTAGAAATTATTTCATTTATAACTTTAGGATAAAAAATATATGTTACCGATTGAGTCTTAACTCGATTGGTATTAGTGTTATTGGTAGTATAGGAGGACGTGAGTTCAAGTGTACTGAAGTGCATTATCTTCCTATTTTAGAGTTGGGGATGGGATATGGGTAGTTCTACATATTGTATCTGTAATGGCCCATTTTTTTCCCGGGCCCATTAAATAGAATAAAAAAATAATAAATGTCTTTTAAACACCCATTTACAAAACCCGAGCCCAATTACTCATCCAGAGGCCCAATACCTAAACAGCACTCCACTACCCAAGAAACCCAAACTAAACTTAAACCCCGACCCAAAACTCGCACTCCAAAATAGTGATGGCCCAAAAGGGCCCAGCTTCAAATCAGAAACCTAGGGTTTCTGAGACCCTAAGCTTCCTCGCGCCGCAACAGACTCCAAGCCGCCCCTAAACCCATCGGGCCGCCGCAATGCCGCACTCACAAATACGCCGCAAGTAGGAGTCCAAATGCACCGCCGCAGCCACTCACCGATCATGCCACCATCAACGCGCACGAACCTCGCCTGGTCAGCCGCGCTTAGCCATCATTGCAAGATCTTTGCCCACCTGTAAAAGAAAGGAAACAATCCGCAGCAAAAATGGCATCTTTTATTATTTCCTTTTTATTTGTTCGGGTATAAAACCCATGTAAACCTGTAAAAAGGGGGATACGAACACAGAGAGAAAAGAATACATAGAGAAATATTCAGAGAAAAAAGAAAATAAAATACAACAGAGGTGATTTTCAAAAGTTTATTCCTGCTTCTTTTTCTTCGGTTTTATGTTTTTTTATATATTGCTACTAAAATAAAAAGGGAGTATAAATATTTACCTCTCGATTCGCAAAAGAGGATATTTTTCTGCCTTCAGCCGTCAGGAAAGTGTGGCGCTGTGGATGCACGCGCAAGTGGCCTCATCGCTTGAACCCACGCCGAGTTTGGTCGAAAAACAGAGGAAAGGAGAGCTTTCTAAAGCCTGGGCTTTCTATTTTTTTAAAGGTCATTAAAAATGATTTTTTTATTGATTTTCACTCTATATAGGCCTCAAGAAACGACACCATTTTTGGTGTGATCAGATAATGACCAAAACGACATCGCTTTTTAAGGCTAGACCACAGTTTCGATCCGCAAACCCGACTAGGATCCGCATGTTTTATTAAAAAGGGGAATTTACCATATCACCCCTTTGTATTTTTATTGGTTTTAATTTAACTCGCTTAAGTTTTTATTTCTTATTAAATTAACCCCGAAATTTGTTTTTAATTCAATTTAATCTCTGCAATTTAAAGGCTAAAAATCAAACGACATCGCTTTCAAAAAGAAGCTTAATTTCCATATTAGCCCCTTTAATTTAACGCGTGTTTTGATTTAGTCTTTTTAATTTGTTTTAATTGTTATTTGACTCTTGTTTTCTTTGTTATATTTTATTTTTATCCTTTTATTTTATTTTATTACTTTATAATGTATTAAACTATTTTATCATATTAAATATTATTTTTTATGTTTATTAATTTATTAATATTGTGAAATTCATATATATATATTTTTTATATGTATTATTTTTTAATTATTATCATATATTATTTTATTTAGTTTAATAATATATTATTTATTATATTATATTTTAAATTTATATATTGTATAGTATTATATTATATTATTTTCTAAAATTTTACTTGGTATAAAATTTATTTATAATACATATTTATTTTTATTATTTTTATAAAATATTTGTATTAGATTATTATAAATGTAACTTTATTTAAAGTTATATATTATTTATTCTTTTAACAATATTTCTTTTATACAATTATTTTTGATATCGCTACTACTATTATTTTATTTATAACTAACCCTAGTATTATTAGTATTATTATTATAATTTATTATTTTATTATTAATATTATTTATATTATTTTCATTACCATTGTTTTTCATCTTACTATTATTTTTTATATTAACCTATATTATTATTTTTACTAATATATCCTTATTTTATTATTATTCTTACTTTAGTTTGTTAGAAATAAGTGACCCGAATCCTTATTTAAATAAAATACAATGGTAAAATAAAATAAAAGAAGAATCCCTATAGAACTACACTTCTTTTATTTTATTTTAAATAAGGTTTTTTTAAACCTTATTAAACTCCATCTATTGGATATTGATTAGAATAAGGAGTTTCAATCTTACTACACTCCTATTAGAATATGGCTTTACAAACCTATAAATAGACATAGTCTATTCCTCTTGTAAACAGATTCGAATTCGACATAGTGAATTTTCTTCTCTCCTCCGCCCGTGGTTTTTCCCCGAAAGGGTTTCACGTAAAATCTGGTGTTCTTTATTTTTGTTTCTCTTTTCTTTGCGATATATTTGTCATTACCGACGATATATTTTTCACAAATTGGTATCGAGCTTTCGGTTTTTTCATCTCGATCACGGTAATGGCGTCTTCAAAGTATGAAATTCCGTGCTGGATTGCAACACCAGATTTATGCTGTGGCAAATAAAGATGCAGCAGCGCTTCTGCAATGATGGATTTAGAGGAAGCCCGCTAGGGGTAGATAAGATGCCTTCGACATTGACGGAGGAAGAGAAAAAGCGCAAGGACCTAAAAGGCGCAATACGCTTACATCCGCATTTGTCTAACGAAATTTTGCAAGATGTGATGAAGGAGAAGATCGCCACAAGATTATGGAAGAGGCTAGAACAAATATGTATGTCTAAAACTCTAACCAAAGAAGTTGCATATGAAGCAACGCCTTTATGCTCATCGCTTGGAGGAAGGTGCTGCTCTCAGGCACCTAACACTTAATGTTGTTTTAAAGAAATTCTCTCAAACTTGGAGGCCATGGAGGTTCAAAGATGATAAGGAAGATCTAGGGTTGATTCTACTTTGTTCGCTGCCCCCGCCTTATTCAACCTTCAGAGACACGATTTTATATAGCCGTGAGTCTCTCACAGCTGATGAGGTTTATGATTCTTTGACTCTCGTATGATAAGATGAAGCATCTTGTAGTTAAACCTAACTCTCGTGGAGAGGGTCTCATTGTTCGTGGGAGACAAGATCGTAATGCTGATGATGATCATGGAAGGACACAGAACGGAATCCTCGCGTAAATCTAAAGGTAGATCAAGTCTTCAAACAGAGGTAAAACTTGTAACTTCCGCAAGAAGAAAGGGCACATTAAACTGAGTGTTATAAACTACGTAACAAGATTAAAAGGGAAGTCGCGAATCAAAAGGGAAAAACAACCAAAAATTCCGGTGAAGCTTGATGTTGTAGAAGACTACAAATGATGGTGAACTTCTAGTCGCTCACAACAATTCTAAAGTGAGCGAGGAGTGGATACTTGATTCAGCCGCACCTTCCACATGAGTCCCAATCGGGATTGGTTTACAAATTACGCAAACAAAGTCCAAGGTGTTGTTTTGATGGGAAATAATGCTTCGTAAAATCGCAGTGTTGGAACAATTAAAGTTAAGATGTTTAATGGAGTTGTCGTGACACTTAGTGACGCACGGCATGTTCCGTAATTGAAGAGAAATTTAATTTCGTTGAGTACTCTTGATTCAAGAGGGTACAAATACACAAATTAAAATGGGATTTTGAAGATTTCCAAAGGTTCCTCATAGATGAAAGGGCGTAGAAAGACCGCCAAGTTATATGTTTTGCAGTGGTTCTATCATATTGGTGATGCAAATGCCGCTTCTCTTCCTTGTCGATGATGATATTATTAAACTTTGGCATATGCGCCTAGGGGCATATGAGTGAGAATGGCATGACAGAATTGAGCAAAAGAGGACTTCTTGATGGGCAAGGAATTTGCAAACTGGTTCTCGTGAGCACTGCGCTTTTGGGAAGCAAAATAGAGTTTGACACCAGAGGAATCCATAACACGAAGGAAACATTGGAGTATATTCATTCTGATCCGTGGGGCCATCAAGAGTGCTTTTAAGAGGTGGAGCTAATTATATGCTAACTTTTATTGATGATTTTTCCGTAAAAGTTTGGGCATTCTTCCCCGGCAGAAAAACGATGTGTTTTCCGTATTTAAGTCTTGGAAAACTATGATTGAAAAATAGACGGGAAAATAAATAAAACACCTCCGCACAGACAATGGCTTAGAGTTTTGTTCTGATGAGTTTAATAAACTCTGCAAGTCGGCGATCGTGAGACACTTGACAGCTCATTATACTCACAAAGAAAATAGCATTGCAGTAACTAATGAACAGTAACAATCATGGAGAAGGTTCGATGAATGTTGTCAAATGCCAACTTACCAAAGTCGTTTTGGGCCGAAGTAGCCTCTATTGCATGTTTTTTGATCAACCGATCTCCATCTATTGCCATTGAGAAAAAGACTCCACAAGAGGTATGGTCCGTAATCCCGCACTATTCCGATTTAAAGATCTTTGGGTGTCTTGGCGATGCTCATGTTGATCATGGAAAATTGGAACCGAGATCCATTAAATGTGTTTTTCTTGGTTATAAACCGTGTAAAAGGGTATAAGTTATGGTGTTCTCAAAATAGAAAAGTTGTGATTAGCAGAGATGTTGTTTTTGATGAAACCGCTATGCTACCTAGCTTATCTCTTAAAGACTCTTCTAATAAAGAAAATCAAAAGCAGTGGAGCATCGACACATACAGAGTCGACTCTCAAGCCAGAAAAATTGAGAATAAAGTTGCTTCTTCACCACAATACACTATCGCCAAAAATAGAACTAGAAGAGAAATTAAACCTCCAAAGAAGTATGCCGAGGCCGATCTAGTTGCTTATGCTTTAAATGTGGTCAAGATATAGATGCAAACCAAGAGTCGCCTAATTATTCTCGAGGCTAAGAATGTGAAGACTCGTAAAAGTGGATGTTTGCTATGCAAGAGGAGATGAAATCACTTCATGAAAATAGAACATGGGATCTTGTGAAACTTCCTAAAGGTAAAAAGGTTGTTCATCAGAAATGGGTGTTTAAAAGAGAAAGAAGGGACTCCAGGAGTTGAAGAACCCGTATATAAAGCAAGGCTTGTTGCAAAGGGTTACAAATAAACCCTCAGGAGTGGACTTCACAGATGTGTTCTCCCTGGGCCTAGAAACATAGTTTGATTCGAGCTTTGCTTGGTATTGTGGCCATGCATGATTTGGAGCTTGAGCAAATAGATGTAAAACCGCATTTTTGCATGGAGAACTTGAGGAAGATATTTATATGCAACATCCAGAGGGTTTTACAGCCTCGTAAAAGAGGACTATGTTTGCTTGTCAAAAAGTCCCTTTACTTGGTTTGAAACAAATACCAAGACAAGGGTACAAGAGGTTTGATTCTTTTATGACGCCTCATGATTTTAAAAGAAGTAGTTTTGATAAATGTGTTTACTTTAAGAAAAACAATGATGGTTCTTTTGTGTATCTACTTTTTATGTTGATGACATGTTGATAGCAAAGAAAAGATAAAGGAGAGATAAGAAAGGTCAAAGCCCAACTAAGTGAAGAATTTGAGATGAAAGATTTGGGACCAAAGAAAGAAGATACTTGGTATGGAGATTCTTAGATATATAAAATCAAGTAAATTGTACCTAAGTCGTAGGGTATATTGAGAAAGTTCTTTGCATGTTCAATATACAGAGTGCTAAGCCCGTTAGTACTCCTTTAGCAGCTTTCATTTTAAGCTTTCATCGGCTTTGTCTCCACAATCGATGATGAGATTGAGTACATGTCACATGTTCCATACTTAGTGCAAAGGGGATCTCTCATGTATGCTATGGTTTGTTCACGCCCGCATTTATCATATGCAACAAGTGCAGCTTAGCGTGATACATGGCGAATCCCAGAAAGAACATTGGAAAGAAGTTCAAAGGATTTTAAGATACTTATGAGGTACTACCGATGTTTGCTTACAGCTTGGAAGAACTAGAGATGGAGTCATTGGGTATGTTGATGCTGATTTTGTCAAGACCTTGATAGAAGAAGATCTCTCACCGGGTTATGTCTTTACAATCGGAGGTTGTGCAATCAGCTGGAAAGCTACTTTGCAAACTACACCGCTTTGTCTACCACCAAGCCGAGTACATGGCGACATCGAGGCTTGTAAAGAAGCTATTTGGTTGAAGGGACTCTTTAGTGAGCTCAATAAAGACCTTCAAATCAAAGACAAGATTTTGTGACAATGAGTGCCATCTTCCTTACAAAAGATCAAATGTTTCATGAGAGAACAAAACACATTGATGTTCTGGTATCATTTTGTTCGTGATATTATTGCTCGTGGTGATATTGTTGTGAGCAAAATTAGTACTCATGAAAATCCCGCAGATATGATGACTAAGTCATTTCCTATAACCAAGTTTGAGCATTGCTTAGACTTGGTTGGTGTTCATTGTTGAAGTTAAACCCTTAAGGGGTTTTATGGAAGAGGTGGAGAACTTGTTCGTTGAGAGTTCATGATGAAGAACTTGTTTATTTAGAATTCGTGTCAAGGTGGAGATTGTTAGAATTAAGTGACCCTAATCCTTATTTAAATAAAATACAATGGTAAAATAAAATGAAAGAAGAATCCATATAGAACTACACTTCTTTTATTTTATTTTAAATAAGGTTTTTTAAACCTTATTAAACTCCATCTATTGATATTGATTAGAATAAGGAGTTTCAATCTTACTACACTCCTATTAGAATATGACTTTATGCTTCATAAATAGACATAGTCTATTCCTCTTGTAAATGTATTCGAATTCGACATAGTGAATTTTCTTCTCCTCCGCCTCGTGGTTTTTTCCCAAAGGGTTTCACGTGAAAATCTCTCGTGTTCTTTATTTTTGTTTCTCTTTCTTTATGTATATATTTGTCATTACCAACGATATATTTTTCACATAGTTATTTTAGTTGTATTTTATATTGTCTATGTTAGATGTTAATATATTAATTGCTTTTAATATTTATGTATAAATGCAATATTGTTACATGGATTATTATTTAAAATATAAAATAGATTTTTATCAAAATTACTATATTTTGTTTAAAGGTGTTTTAAAATAAGGCAATGTTTTGGTATTTAGAAATTCAGAAATAGTGCCCTAACGTGTTAAAAGCGATTCTTCGCTTGGCTAAATAACTATATATCCTTTTCACAAGTTTTGTAAATCGTAAGATGATTTTGATTACTTAAGGTTTTAAAATATCATGTCCTAACATGTTGATGTGATATTTATATTCCTTCAAAACAAGAAAGTCTCAAATTTTTAAATTGCTCAAATCTCTTTAAAGAAATCATATTTTTAAATACTTTTAAATTTCAAACATTTGGACATAATTTTATCGATTAGGTACCAATTTTTGGGCGCATGAGGGTGCTAACCCTTCCTCATACGTGAACCGACTTCTAACCCGCTTTTTTTTTTTGGACCAAAATCAAATGTTTTAAAATAAAATGTTTTGCAAGGTGATCCAATCACACCTAAATAAAAGGATTGGTGGCGACTCTCATTTTCGCTTTTAAAGTCAATCCCCGCTTTTAAAACCAGATTTAAAAATGGTTTCGATAGCTTGGCGACTCACCGGGGACAATAAGAGAGTCGTCGTGAAATCGATAATTTCATGTCCTTTTGTTCGATTTAAAATTTGATTTTAAAAATATGATCCTTTTTATTGCATGTGATTTTAAAAATATATCTCTTTGCATTGCAATCGCATGACCGCGTGGTCACACCCTTAAGTGGGAGCGAGAAACTATGCCTTCGTGAGGTTTTCACCCGCATAGGCTAGTGAATTGCTTCCGAATACATCCGCATTTATGTCTTCGTGAAGTTTTCACTCAGCATGGCCATAGGGAAATGTATTCTCGAATCAACTCGGTCCATATGAGCCTATAATGGGTGAGGATCGAGGAATCACGTTCAGTACTCAACTTTAGATGTAACACTCAACCCGCTAGAAGTTAGGCCTCGAACTGAATGTCACATTAAAGGCGCACTTCAAAACAATTTACTAGTTAACCATTTAAGGCCCAAAACCCAAAACAAAAGATTATTTCAAAACCATATTAACACTTTAATAATTTTATGAAATTTCTTAAGTGGGCAATTGAAACAATAATAACAATAAACCCAAAATTCAAAGTCAAATAGGAGTTACATGGCCTTATTACAATCCAATGGAAAAACAAAGTATTTAAATAGAATTATCTCAATAAATTAAAACATTTGAACAACTTGTAGTATGGCCATCTCCGAGTCCTCTTCCTCATCGAGCCGCCTATTCAGGATTACCAAACATTTAAAATTAAGGGTGTGAGTTTCAAACTCAAAGTGTACAACCCTTGGCAATCAAATCACATAAAAATATTCACATTGGGCCTAAGCCCTAACAAAATCGGTGGTCTTGGGCCTTAGCCCACAATGACCTCATATCATATCATATCGTATCATTTATAAACAGATAATGTAAAACCCACCCCAAAAATCCATCCGCTAAACACACCATTTCCTTCCAACCTTATGACTCTGGGGGGGAATTCTAGCTCGACCCACCCTCCGCTACACACCATGGGTAGCCCAATGGAGATACTATCAACGCTGCAAAAGAAAACTGCTAATCATATATCGGCTTAGCTCCTCCTGGTGGATCCATACCATACGGCCATGCGATCCTCGAATCCATACCATACGGCCATGCGATCCTCAAATATTGACACAGAGTCATCAATATATATATGTTAGGCACATAGCCACCAGAAATATGATTGGCACAAAGCCATAATAATAAAGACAAAGCCTTCTGTGATTGGCACAAAGCCCATAATTACGCACGGCTTCCCATATTAATGGCACACACTCCTCTGAACATTATCTGCAGCAAAGATGGTCGCTTCTGGCTAAAAAGCCTATGGTGGATCTATACTATACGGCTTATGCGATCCCGATCCATACCATACTACGCCATGCGATCCTCAAATCTTCCTCCGCACTATAATTCCCACCCATATGCATCCTAAGCAGAATATCATATGAATGCATCAAACACAAAAGTAACATCCACAAACCCATATTCATCACATAGTGGTATTTTCGCCATTTCACTACCTGTGGGTATTTTCGAATTCTACCCTATAGGGGTATTTTGCAATTTGGCAAATTAGGGGTATCTTGGTAATTTTACAAATAAGGGTATTTTAGTAATTTTACAATATAAGGGTATTTTAGTAATTTTCCAACATAAGGGTATTTTAGTAATTTTCTAATATAAGGGTATTTTAGTAATTTTCCAATATAAGGGTATTTTAGTAATTTTCCAATATAAGGGTATTTTAGTCCTCTCGGGTTTTAGTTATAAACTTTGGCCCATAAACAAGTCCTCATGTTAAAGTGAACAAACACTATGCACTGTAGGATCTCGTAAAAGAGGAGGTGGGTCACCTGACCGCTTTAAATACCAAGCTCTCAATAGATCCAATCCTAGACATGCATATGTCTGCTACTACACTCTAACTAATCGACTTGTCCACAGTGCATGTTTAATTAACTTAAGTCTTATGAAATTGAAGAGTTGTTCAAACTAGGCCTAAGTCCATAAACCCTAGCATATCCGCTTACGCCCCCAAAAAGCCCTTCAAACCCAAATTACAACCTTACGCCCATTAGGCCCAAATCTTACCATATGACCTATTAGGCCAAAATCATATCCAGATCATGTATCATGCAAGACTAATTCAATTCGTATAACAACCAAACCATTCCATCAAACTTAGCCTCAGGGCCCACCGGGCCCATTTAGCCACTTTCGGCTTTTTTGCATTGCCGATATCGTGTGTGTAGTGTTTGTACACACTGTAACCTTGCGCGGCCGTGAACTCCTTAGTCACGAACCTACAATTGACATTACTAGCGACAACCAAAGCGTTAACACATACTAACCAAAACCAAAACCTCACTGCACTTCTTACCGTGTGCCCCACGCTCTAGTAGCCCTTCCTTTTCTACTATTGGTGATTATCCTCTAGATCTGCACCTAAACACCCATATCGTCAAAACCAAGTGACCCATATTGATCATAAGTCACCCCTATGAGCCACATAAGATTCGGCCATTTACCAAAACCCTAACTCGAGTCGAGAATACTTACAACCTTGTTAGCAATCCTTACTTACCACACTTGCGATTGTTGAGCCTTACCCTTTATTAATACAAAGTTAACGATAAGGATTAGGTTAGATAGCCCTTCGACTTTTAACAAAACACACTAAAAGTTTAACTAAGCACTTACCAAATTCTCCTCCGATCCTCATGGGCTTAGATATCTACTTGAACAAGATTCGGCTTCCAAACGTGACTAAGAGTAGATAATAATCGATTGAGGTGGAGGAACAAACAACAAAGACTCGGCATAAACAGGGGTTTCAGCAAATAGGGATTTCGGCAAATAGGGATTTAGGTAAACAGAGATTTTGGCAAATAGAGATTTTGACAAACAGGGATTTCGGCAAATAGGGATTTCGGTAAACAGAGATTTCGGCAAATAGAGATTTCGGTAAATAAGGATTTAGGCAAACAGGGATGGTGGTATTCGGCAACGGAAGAAAATAAGGATGAGGGGAAAAAAAGAAGAGAAAGAAAGACGGAAACTCTAAGAACCCCTTCTAAGGATTTCGGCACCCCTTTTTTTATAGCCAAAGCCGAACTGCCTTTCCCCCACAGTCCTATTCGGCCCCAACACTTTACCCTCCTCATCTCCTATCTTTTCTCTTTGATAATACCTTCATCTTATCCGAAATCTCCTCCACATCCATCAGTCCTGCTTCCTTCAAACTCTCCACGGCAAGAGTTCAAAATCCAAACAACTCTTGCCGTCCACCTATGCAAAATAAAACACTCCAAAATACACTCCCTTGCTCGAACCTTGACCTCTTCACTTTCACACACGCCACCTTATAGCTCCCAAGTGACGCCACTTTCCACCGACCACAAGCCCATTTGTGTCCTATTTTCTCTTAATCTACTTAAGAGGCCTACTGATCAAGTCACAGCCTCCTCGGGGCTAAAACCAAAATTTTTCTCAGACTTTACTTGATCTCAGGCTTCTCCAACACTCCTAGACACTCCAAATTCATTAACCCTCAGAGCCCACATACCAATTTTCATTTTCTCGCCACTTAAAAAAATTCTCGAGATCCAAAGCCCAAAGCCCAATTCTTTCTAGGCCCAAATTTGGGGCGCATAATTCTTCCCCTTAAAGAAATTTTGTCCTCGAAATTTCCAACTAACAGGTGGTCGTGTATCAACTACCCCACCACGCCATCGCCGCACACTCTGACCCTAATAATTTTAATACATACCCAAAACATCCACCTATCGCAACCATTCTTAGACATACGCAGTAATAAGTACCAAATTCGATTCAACTATTTACAAAGCCCTAACACTTCCACTACCGGCCGCGCCTCTTCCTCCTCTTTCTAGCGCCATCGTTGATTCTCGATTATCCGAATTAGGAATTTTATGAAGTTAGTACATAGTTCCACTTGTTTAGGCACATGTCTTATGTAAGTAATTTTTTTAAAAAGCTATTTCGCTGGCCGTGAACCCACTACAGGTTTAAGTTTCCTACGGGCTTTAGTTTCTAAAAGCCTATTTTAAAGTAGCCCATTATCTATATAGTTCAAGAATTTAAGCAAATGTAGTACGTAAAACTTACTTGGCTCGACGTCGAGGGCTCCTGAACCACACTTCAAGAATCCTTCAAAACTTCTTAATCTACTTGTTTTAAAACCCAAAACATAAGGCCCATTTCACACTCTCGAGCTTTGCAACTTAGCTCGATACTACTAAATGTAACACCCCAAACCCAAATTTAGAAGTTAGGCCCGATCTGAATGTCACATTAAAGGCGCACTTCAAAACAATTTACTAGTTAACCATTTAAGGCCCAAAACCCAAAACAAAAGATTATTTCAAAACCATATTAACACTTTAATAATTTTATGAAATTTCTTAAGTGGAAGTTGAAACAATAATAACAATAAACCCAAAATTCAAAGTCAAATAGGAGTTACATGGCCTTATTACAATCCAATGGAAAAATAAAGTATTTAAACAGTAATCATCTCAATAAATTAAAACATTTGAACAACTTGTAGTATGGCCATCTCCGAGTCCTCTTCCTCGTTGAGCCGCCTATTCATGATTACCTAAAACATTTAAAATTAAGGGTGTGAGTTTCAAACTTAGTGTGTACAACCCTTGGCAATCAAATCACATACAAATATTCACATTGGGCCTAAGCCCTAAAAATCGGTGGGTCTTGGGCCTTAGCCCACAATGACCTCATATCATATCATATCGTATCATTTATAAACAGATAATGCAAAACCCACCCCAAAAATCCATCCGCTAAACACACCATTTCCTTCCAACCTTATGACTCCGTGGGGAATTCTAGCTCGACCCACCCTCCGCTACACACCATGGGTAGCCCTGGCCATGTACTTATCAACGCTGCAAAGAAAGCCGCCATCATATATTGGGCTTAAAGCCTCCGGTGGATCCATACCATACGGCCATGCGATCCCTGATCCATACCATACTACATGCGATCCTCAAATATTGACACAGAGTCATCAATATATATATGTTAGCACATAGCCACTCAGAAATATGATTGGCACAAAGCCATAATAATGTACCAAAGCCTTCTTCAGATTGGCACGAAGCCCATAATTACGCAGACGGCCCATATTAATGGCACACAAATTTCTAGAACATTATCTGCAAAGATGGTCGCTTCTATGGCTAAAAAGCCTGTGGTAGATCCATACCATACTGGCCATGCGATCCTCAAATCTTCCTTCGCACTATAATTCCCACCCATATGCATCTTAAGCAGAATATCATATGAATGCATCAAACACAAAAGTAACATCCACAAACCCATATTCATCACATAGGGGTATTTTCTTCATTTCACAACCTGTGGGTATTTTCAGAATTTACCCTACAGTGGTATTTTGGTAATTTGGCAAATTAGGGGTATCTTGGTAATTTTACAAACAGGGGTATTTTAGTAATTTTACAATATAAGGGTATTTTAGTAATTTTACAATATAAGGGTATTTTAGTAATTTTCCAACATAAGGGTATTTTAGTAATTTTCCAATATAAGGGTATTTTAGTCCTCTTGGGTTTAGTTATAAACTTTGGCCCATAAATAAGTCCTCATAAGTAAAGTGAACAAACACTATGCACCGTAGGATCTCGTAAAAGGAGGTGGGTCACCTGGACGCTTAAATACCAAGCTCTCACTAGATCCAATCCTAGACATGCATATGCTCTGCTACTACACTCTAACTAATCGACTTGTCCACGGGCATGTTTAATTAACTTAAGTCTTATGAAATTGAAGAGTTGTTCAAACTAGGCCTAAGTCCATAAACCCTAGCATATCCTGCTCACGCCCCCATAAAGCCCATCAAACCCAAATTACAACCTTACGACCCATTAGGCCCAAATCTTACCATATGACCTATTAGGCCAAAAACATATCCGATCATGTATCATGCAAGACTAATTCAATTCATATAACAACCAAACCATTCCATCAAACTTAGCCTCAGGCCCACCGCCCATTTAGCCACTTTCGCTTTTCTAAGATTGCCGATATCGTGTGTGTAGTGTTTGTACACACATGGTAACCTTGGCGTGTCGCGAACTCCTTAGTCACTTAACCTACAATTGACATTACTAGCGACAACCAAAGCGCTAACACATACTAACCAAAAACCGAACCTCACTGCACTCTTTACCGTGGTGCCCCACGCTCTAGTAGCCCTTCCTTTGCTACTATTGGCGACATCCTCTAGATCTGCACCTAAACACCCATATCATCAAAACCAAGTGACCCATATTGATCATAAGTCACCCCTATGAGCCACATTAGATTTAGCCATTTACCAAAACCCTAATCGAGTCGAGAACACTTACCACATTGTTAGCAATCCTTACTTACCACACTTGCTATTGTTGAGCCTTACCCTTTATTAATACAAAGTTAACGATAAGGATTGGGTTAGATAGCCCTTCGACTTTTAACAAAACACACTAAAAAGTTTAACTAAGTACTTACCGAAATTCTCCTTTGATCCTCAAGGGCTTAGATATCTACTTGAACAAGATTCGCTTCCAAACGTGACTAAGAGTAGATAATAATCTATTGAGGTGGAGGAACAAACAACAAAGAATCGACATAAATAGGGTTTCACAAATAGGATTTCTGCAAACAGGATTTCAAGAACAAATGAGATTTCTGCAAATAGAGATTTCTGCAAACAGGATTTCAAAATAGGGATTTCTGAAATGTAAATTTTGGCAAATAGAGATTTCTGCAAACAGGATTTCTAAGAAACAGTGGATGGTGGTATTCTTGGCAAGGGAAGAAAATAAGGATGAGGGGAAAAAGAAGAGAAAGAAAGATGGAAACTCTAAGAACCCCTTCTAAGGAATTCGCACTCTTTTATAGCTAAAGCCGAATCAAGCTTTCCCACAAATTCTATTCGGCCCCAACACTTCACCCTCCTCATCTCCTATCTTTTCTCTCCGATAATACCTTCATCTTATCCGAAATCTCCTCCACATCCATCACCCCCGCTCCTTCAAACTCCCACGGCAAGAGTTCAAAATCCACACAACTCTTGCCGCCCACCTATGCAAAATAAAACACTCCAAAATACACTCCCCGCCGAACCTTGACCTCTTCACTGTCACACACGCCACCTTATAGCTCCCAAGTGACGCCACTTTCCACCGGACCACAAGCCCATTTGTGTCCTATTTTCTCTTAATCTACTTAAGAGGCCTACTGATCAAGTCACAGCCCCTTTGGGGCTAAAACCAAAATTTTTCCTGCACTTTTTACTTGATTTCAGACTCTCCAACACTCCTAGACACTCTAAATTCATTAACCCTTAGAGCCCACATACAAATTTTCATTTTCTCGCCACTTAAAAAAATTCTCGAGATCCAAAGCCCAAAGCCCAATTCTTCTAGGCCCAAATTCAAGCGCATTTAGAGTCGAACCACACGTGGAGAACATAGGAACCCACCCTAGGTAGAACTATGTCAAACCCTAGTGGTCACCCTGATAGGTTCTATGTTATTTATTTTTCCGATACTAACGGGTTTTCTTTTGTTTTGATTGCATTGTAATCATATCATAGAAAAGAGGTATTGATTTCAAATTCGATTACTAAATAGAAAAGTTGGTCATAAGAAAATGGATTTTTTGATAAAGTGGATTATAATACGGTTGTCTGAATATAGTCCAAGTGAATACAACGAGAGATGACTGATAGTCCGTGAAGCAATACAATACCTTATCAACCAAGGATTCAAGTTGACGAAGACTATTCAAGAATTACCACATCTCGGCTTTCTTGAAGTGGCTAACAAGTGAACAGGAGTCGCGGTCTAGATCAAGCAAAAGGAGCTAGAGGAGGCATCTATTAAAAGTTTGCAAGATTCGACTTTTGTGAAGAAGGGGATTGATGTTTTCACCTGGACTATGAGGACAAGGCCGTGTATGCGATCCATTTTGTGTAAAGAGATTTATTTTCTAGTAAAGTTTTTCTAATGTAACTGAATTCAGAGTCAACGCCTCTCTTTCTTTGCATTCATGCATTTGAATTACATTGCATCATTTGCATTAGACTTTTACAAAAGGACCCTAATTAGGTAAAATGTTTCAGCTTAACTGGAAAACATGGAACAAAGATTGGAAAGAATAGAGCAAATGCAAATACAGATATAGGGCAATTGATCGAAATTCAACAAGAAATGCGGAATTTCAAAGGAATATCGAGGCCACCTAACCCAGGCCATTAGCCGGAGGAATTGGAAAATGAGAGGCCCAGAGTCAACAACGTGGATGATGAGGAAGACATCGCTTATTCCCAAAAGGTGTCCTCGACTAACTAGATACGCATTCGCATGGGGACCCGCCATTATTGAACCCCGATGTCAAGCCGATACTTCGCCTTGTTGAAGTTCCCAATGGGTTCAGATTTTGACCTCAATAATGATCAAACCAAATCGTTGTTCCGTAGAAACAAGAGAAAGAGGAGAATGGACCTCAAATACCCCGAGAAAGAAGGAAAAGAGAACCGTGTAGGGTATAACAAGAGCCATGCGGAGCCAATTACAATGAACCAAATCAAGGATGGAAACTACCAACGATCGTCTCTCCAAGGCAAAACTTTGAAAAGTTCCAATTTACGACAATCCCAATGACGATAAGGAGCTATATCAAAGTTTATTTGACGCGCATATTGTGTCTCCATTTTATCTAAAGTCGCTATAACCCCCATATCCTAGATGGTATGACTCGAACGCTTCAATGTGACTACCATGCGGAATAATAGGACATTCAATTAAAAACCAGATCATGCTTAAAAAGTTGGTCGAAAGGTTTATTAAAATGGGAGTTGTGAAGTTCGACGATCCATCAAAACCTGATCACTTTAATGAGGTAGTGAATACGATAATTGAAGGAGGAGACAAGAAAGTTGTGATCCCTTGAAGAAATCAAAAGCGGAGAAGGAATCGGGGAATAATGTTTCCAAACCTTGTGTACTTGGGAATGTTTTGAATAATGGGACTGAGGAAGAGATTCTTGTATTTTTAGAAGCAGACCTAGAGTAATATTCAAAACATGCTTGTTGCCTTAAGCCTAGAGGCAATAAGAAATCTTTTGTAAAATAGGCTCGTGTCCGAAATTTATATTTCAATGAAATGCATTTTTTGAAAACATATTCTTTTATTCTTTACATTTCACACTGTACATTTTTTTTACCAATATTCTTTCATTCTTTATTTGTGACCATACTATCCAAATAATCATCCTTAGAATCATTTATTCTTTGATTTGTTCGCCTTCACTAGGTACCCAGATATCAACGCCATGAACGGCATTGTTACTAACTCCCTTTTTGAACAAGATATGGGTCTAGGGATCTAAGGACTTTGAAGATGACAGAGATTGTAACATATCTTCTGATTTGTTAAGAATGGTTTAGTAAGATGAAAAATAAACCTTACTCAACAAAAGGTCAAGAAATATTATGAGCCTAGAAAAGGGGTGAAGATCGGCCTCGCTTCACTACGTAAATAATGCGAGACATCATTGAGTTATTTTCAAAAATTCAAAGATGTTTTTGCACGATTATATCAGACATGCCCGGGCTACTAAGATGCGGGGTTAAACATGAGGATCGAGCACCGCCGATCTACATAAAAAGGATGGTATTAGCTATGTCAGATTTAAGGAAACAAGATTCATGTGCTTACTCCAGCTTCTTACAAATTTTTCATATGTGGGGCATGGATGTGATGGGGCCAATCTCACAAAAGCTTTTATTGATTCATCGACATAGTCGCTGCATTTCACTAAGAGGGTGGAAGTATCTTCATATGCCAACATTGCAAAGTCGAAAGTCATCAAATTCTAAAAAAAAATAATAAAAGAATAAAGGAAAGGATCGATGCCAAAGAAGAATGCCATAAAGGATCACGCATAATCAGATAAAGTCAAAGTCTAAAATTTGCCCAAAGATCAAAAAAGATATTACAAGACAAAGAAAAAAAAGAAACTATGAAAGGTGACTTAGACTTGTAAGGATTGGCATAAGAAGCTACATCATCTTCTGGCCTTATTAAACGCTTCACTTAACCTTCACGGGGCATCTTACCCATTGGTTTATGGAATTGAAGCGCTTTTGCTAATTAAACCTAATTGAAGAAAAGGTTAAAAGCTATTCGCCATGGCCGATGATGCGAGCTTACATTAAAGAAGTTCATCTTAGGGAATTCCACGAGGGAACCTGATGTTGAAAAAGACCTTTCTTCTATAAAATGATTTTAGAAGAAAGCATATGCCAAACTGGGGAGGACCTATGTACTGCCTGTTTTAGAGGAGCATTGATATTGACCGAGATGGATAGTGAAGACTTGCCCAATCCGGTGACCTCAGGTTCAGCCAAGTGGTATTTTGCCTGAAAAAGGAAAGACTAAGGTGAAAACCCGCAAAGGGCGCCTTGAAAATATTTAAAAAAAAAGGAGAGGCCAAGGCGAAAACCCGCAAAGGGTGCTTTGAGACCAAAGGGGATTTGAGTTGAAAACCCGAAAAGGGCGGCTCAAATTTTGACTAAAAACGAGGCATACAATAGTCTTGCTACGTCTGAATTAGTAATGAGGAAGTATATTACGTCTTGGGGCATCGATAAAGTACTCCGGATCCCCTAAACACCTATTGAGCTTAAATGGTCCTCAAGAAGTTGGAACAAAGAAGCTCAGTCATATATCCGGGGCATCTAGCTTCATTCTTACCCATTTTTGAAATTCGTTATCTTTGATTGCTTTATTCTTTTTGAGATACACCCAAATCAATTTTCTTTATTGTCCGGGTTATCTTTGATTAAATTATTTCTGAGCTATGCTCCTGACTAATTTCTTTCTCGTCCATTTTTGTGACCTTTGTCAAGCATTTTATATTGAAATAACAATTTATGGACTAATAACACTTTCATAAAAGGAGTTTCACATATTACTCTAGAAGCTTTTAAATAATATGAGGAATCAAGCATGACTATTATTCGTAACTCACCAAGCCTAATAATGGGAAACATTGAAGAATGATTATCTCTTCAGATTTTTATGGATAAGACAATTTCATTGGTGATACCACATCGCAAATGACGAACAAGGTCAATCCAAGTGTAAAGGGGATTACCGTCAGATACCCCGATTCATACAACCGATTATTACACTCAGTGGAATAGTGTAACAAATCAAATTGATTGAAAGTGATACAAGTTCTCAGATATCCGAGTGGTAACAGAAAGATGCAAGGAACCAAATGTTATTCCCGTGTTGTTGCAAAGTGGGAGGTATAAAATTTTATGTCCTAAGGTTTAAGGAAAGGGACTGAATTACAAAGCAGGCAAGCTTGCCGAAATAATGATTGTTTCTTTGGTTTTTGTCCAAGATACCAAATTTAACGAGAAAGCATGGTAGCGTATCGTTGATAGAACCTTGATGAACTATGAGCAATGACATAGGGATCATTCTCTCATTTCCAATTAGGAGCATTTGATTTATGCCGATCATTGTGTCCTAATCATTTTTCAAAAAAATCATTTTCATGACATCCTACATTCATGCAAATGTCATCCCTAATATCATTTAGTTAGGAGCATTAGATTCATTCCGATCATGCGCCCTAATCATCATTCTTATGACATTCTCGCATTCATCCATAAAACATTTGAGTATACAGATATGTCCTCAGAGGATGATGTAGCAAAATTGAAAATTTCAGATTTTGTTCCCTAGTGGATCAAATCAAGAATGAAGTCTTCCTCAAGATAGTAAGGAAGCAAATTGAAAATTTCAGATTTTGTTCCCTAGTGAGCAAATCAAGAATTGAAAATTTCAGATTTTGTTCCCTAGTAGAGCAAACTGAAGAATTGAAAATTTCAGATTTTGTTCCCTAGTGGAGCAAACTGAAGAATTGAAAATTTCAGATTTTGTTCCCTAGTAGAGCAAACTGAAGAATTGGAAATTTCGATTTTGTTCCATAGTGGAGCAAATCAAGAATAGAAAATTTTAGATTTTGTTCCTAGTGGAGCAAATCAAGAATTGAAAATTTCAAATTTTGTTCCTAGTGGAGCAAATCAAGAATTGAAAATTTCATTTTTGTTCCATAGTGAAGCAAATCAAGAATTAAAAATTTCAGATTTTGTTCTCAAAGGAGCAAATCAAGAATTGAAAATTTCGCATTTTGTTCCTAGTGGAGCAAATCAAGAATCAAAATTTCAGATTTTGTTCCTAGTGGAGCAAATCAAGAATAGAAATTTTCGTGGTTTGTTCCTAGTGGAGCAAATCAAGAATTGAAAATTTCAGATTTTATTCCATAGTGGAGCAAATCAATAATTAAAAATTTCATTTTGTTCTTTAGTGGAGCAAATTGAAGATTTGAAAATTTCTGCATTTTGTTCCATAGTGAGCAAAATGAAGAATTAAAAATTTCAGATTTTGTTCTCAAAGGAGCAAATCAAGAACTGAAAATTTCATTTTGTTCCCTAGTGGAGCAAAATCAAGAATCGAAAATTTCAAATTTTGTTCCCTAGTGGAGCAAAATCAAGAATTGAAAATTTCGATTTTGTTCCTAGTGGAGCAAATCAAGAATTGAAAATTTCAGATTTTGTTCCCTAGTGGAGCAAAATCAAGAATTGAAAATTTCAGATTTTGTTCCCTAGTGGAGCAAATCAAGAATGAAGTCTTCCTCAAGATAGTAAGGAAGCAAATTGAAAATTTCGGATTTTGTTCCTAGAAATGGTAGTGGAGCAAATCAAGAATTGAAAATTTCATTTTGTTCCCTAGTGGATCAAACTGAAGAATGAAGTCTTCCTGAAAATAATAAGGAAGCAAATTGAACATTTCATGTTTTGTTCCATAGATAGAATAAAGTCTTCCCGAAGATACAAGGAAGCAGACTGAAGACATCAGATACTATCTCTCCGAGTTTGCAAAGTGAGCAGATCAAAGATAGTTGATATTGCCTTCCCCGGTTGCAAAGTGAAGCATTGAAGTTATCAAACTTATCAAATCAAGATGAAGTTCCAGCACTCTCAAGATGCAAAGTGGAGTTGGAAACCATTTTAAGAAGGCGAGGGTCAAGAAGTCGAGGCTCGGCCAAGACCGGGCAAAATTGGTCCTTTATAGTCTTTGCTCTATTCTCGCTTCATGACAATGAGCAAAGAGGGGCAAATGTAAATGGCCCATTTTTGCCCGGGCCCATAAAATAGAATAAAAATAATAAATGTCTTTAAACATACCCATTTACAAAACCCGAGCCCAATTACCTATCCAGAGGCCCAATACCTAAACAGCACTCCACTACCCAAAGAAACCCAAACTAAACTTAAACCCCCGACCCAAAACTCGCACTCCAAATAGTGATGGCCCAAAAGGGCCTCAGCTTTTCAAATCGTAAACCTAGGGTTTCGAGACCCTAAGCTTCCTCGCACCGCAATGCACTCTGCCGCCCTAAACCCAACAATGGGCCGCAATGCCGCATCAACAGCTGCGCCCGCAGCAGAGTCCAGCATGCAATCGCCGCAAACCACTCACCCTCGATCATGCCACCATCAACGCCGCACGAACCTCGCCTCGTCAACCGCGCTTAGCCATCATTGCAAGATCTTCGCCACCGCAAAAGAAAGGAAACAATCCAAAGAAAAATGGCATCTTTTATTATTTCCTTTTATTTTTTCGTATAAAACCCATGTAAACTCAAAAAGGGGGATACGAACACAGAGAGAAAAGAATACATAGAGAAATATTCAGAGAAAAAGAAAATAAAATACAACAGAGGTGATTTTCAAAGTTTATTCAGGCTTCTTTTCTTCGATTTTATGTTTTTTATATATTGCTACTAAAATAAAAAGGAGTATAAATATTTACCTCTCGATTCGCAAAAAGAGGAGATTTTTCTGCCTTCAGTGCCGTCAGGTGCTGTGGCGCTGGGATGCACGTGCACGTGCGTGGCCTCATCGCTTGAACCCACGCCTGAGTTTGGTCGAAAAACAGAGGAAAGGGGAGAGCTTTAAAGCTCTGGCCTATTTTTTTAAAGGTCAAGTTAAAATGATTTTTTTATTGATTTTCACTTTATATAGGTTTGAAGAAATGACGCCGCTTTGGTGTGATCGATAATGACCAAAACGACGCTGCTTTTGGCTAGACTCACAGAGTCGCACTCGCAAAACCCGACTAGGATCTCATGTGTTTTTATTAAAAAGGGAATTTACCATATCACCCCTTGTATTTTTATTGGTTTTAATTTAATCCTATTTAAGTTTTTATTTCTTATTAAATTAACCCGAAATTTGTTTTTAATTCAATTTAATCTCTCTCGGGCATTAAAGGCTAAAAATCTGAGCGACATCGCTTTCAAAAAGAAGCTTAATTTCCATATTAGCCCCTGTAATTTAACGCGTGTTTTGATTTAGTCCTTTAATTTGTTTTAATTGTTATTTGACTCTGCTTTCTTTGTTATATTTTTTTATCCTTTTATTTTATTTTATTACTTTATAATGTATTAAACTATTTTATCATATTAAATATTTTTTTATGTTTATTAATTTATTAATATTGTGAAATTCATATATATATATATATTATATGTATTATTTTTTAATTATTATCATATATTATTTTATTTAGTTTAATAATATATTATTTATTATATTATATTTTTAATTTATATATTGTATAGTATTATATTATATTATTTTCTAAAATTTTACTTGGTATAAAATTTATTTATAATACATATTTATTTTTATTATTTTTATAAAATATTTGTATTAGATTATTATAAATGTAACTTTATTTAAAGTTATATATTATTTATTCTTTTAACAATATTTCTTTTATACAATTATTTTTGATATCCCTACTACTATTATTTTATTTATAACTAACCCTAGTATTATTAGTATTATTATTATAATTTATTATTTTATTATTAATATTATTTATATTATTTTCATTACCATTGTTTTTCATCTTACTATTATTTTTTATATTAACCTATATTATTATTTTTACTAATATATCCTTATTGTATTATTATTCTTACTTTAGTTATTTTAGTTGTATTTTATATTGTCTATGTTAGATGTTAATGTATTAATTGCTTTTAATATTTATGTATAAATGCAATATTGTTACATGGATTATTATTTAAAATATAAAATAGATTTTTATCAAAATTTCTATATTTTGTTTAAAGGTTTTTAAAATAAGGCAATGTTTTGGTATTTAAAAATTCGGGAAATCGTGTCCTAACGTGTTAAAAGTGCATTTTCCGCTTACTAAATAACTAAATATCCTTTTTAATGTTTTTTGTAAATCGTGAGATGATTTTGATTACTTAAGGTTTTAGAATATCATGTCCTAACGTGTTGATGTGATATTTATATTCCTTCGAACAAGAAAGTCTCAAATTTTTAAATTGCTCAAATCTCTTTAAAGAAATCATATTTTTAAATACTTTTAAATTTCAAACATTTGGACATAATTTTATCGATTAGGTACTAATTTTTGGGCGCAGGAGGGTGCTAACCCTTCCTCATACGTAATCGACTTCTAACCTCTTTTTTTTTTTTTTTTGGACCAAAATCAAATGTTTTAAAATAAAACGCTTTGCAAGGTGATCCAATCACACCTAAATAAAAAGGATTGGTGGCGACTCCCATTTTCATTTTTAAAGTCGATCCCCTTTTTAAAACCAGATTTAAAAATGGTTTCATAAAGATCAAAAAGAGCAAATATAATAAGAACTTATAATGAGATTAATGTTAAAAAAATGTTTAATGTGTTTGGTAATCATTTTAATTTTTTTATTTAATATAAAAATTTTCAAACAAAAATGTTGAATAAGATAAGTAGGTAGATAGCTACTTATCACTTGATGTAAAAATATTAGGTTTATTTTATTTTATTAAAACCAACAACCTCTTGGCTTAGTGCTAAGACTATTATGTTGTAGGCATGAGAAGTTGAGTTTAATTCCAAACAATTACATTCCTCACCTCTAATTATAAAAATAAAAATAAAAATTGAAAGAAGTTATCCTTTTATTAAAAAGATGAAATATTCAAATTACCATATTTATTTTTCATCCAAAACTATTCAAAATAATATAAATTGTTATAATAATAAGTTCTTTTAAAAATTAATATTTACTTTTATCAAACAAAATAATTATATTCAAGACTTATATTTATTAATTTACCAAATAATTTTTTAATATAAATTCAATTGTTATAAAATTTAAGAGTAAAAATTGAATAATTAAATTGTTAGAAGCACGCAAAGAATGGACAAACTATAAAAAATGTTACTAATATAATATAATTATTTTGGGTATGGAAAGAAATAAATAATTGGGTAAAAATCAATCTTCAATTCACAATTGACAATTTATAGTAAATCTTAATATTTTTAATTGTAAATTAACAAAATGATCAAATTATAGAAAGTGTTATTAATAAAATATAATTATTTTGAGTACGGAAAGAAATAAAGAATTGAGTAAAACTCAATATTTAATTGAAATTTAACAATTTGTAGTAAATTTTAATTTTTAATCATAAAATAACAAATGATGCTGACATGAATTTAACGAAATATTCCGAAGGAATATATATATAACATGAATCAATGACGAATAGTTAAGAAAAATTTGGAGGGAAATCGCAATAGTGATGACCAATCAATTGCACAACCATCATATCAAAAAAAAAAATGTTGGATTTGATTACATTATATCTTCGATCATTACCTTAAAAATTAAAAAAATGTGAATAATTAAATCTTTATGACGAAATAAAAATTGAGAGACATGAAATTTTAGTAAAAATGAAAATTTTCAATATGGGAAAAACGAAAATTTGAGGTTGATTGAGTGAGAGAAGATTATTTTATAAAAAGATTTGTAATCATTCAACCCAACAAGTCGAGCACTAAGCATAGCAATTATATTAAATGATTAATTAATTTTTTATATAACTTCATAGAATTTAGAATTACTTTTTTTTTTTTTTTATATTCAATCAAAGAATTTCTATTTTTATTCTATCGCAGAATAGAACGTAAAGATAAGTAGAGTCTTATTCTTATTATTTATCGTCTATAAATATTCAAATTCTAATTCTTAAACCCCATAAATAGTTCAAACTCTATAGGAACAATACTCAATTTTCGCTTTAATAGTTTATAGAGGAATTTTACCTTCAGATCCATTCGATACTTACAATTTCTTTTTCGTCAATATACCTTTGACAGACACTCGAGTTTTTAATTTTCTTACTATAATTAATAGCTCATGCAATAAATATCAAATTCAAATATCTCAAATCCATAAAATCATTGAGTTCAATAATTACAAAAGCATTAGTGATATCTATGAATCTTACATTTGAAGATAGACTGGAAAAATGTACTGTCGTCCTACTTTTTGGTATTACATATGTAATATTGTATTCTTTATTAATATTGATAGTTTGTCATAAAAATTCCCATAATCTATGCCTTCCTGTAATTTTTAAAAAAAGTTGAAATAAATAAAGTATGTGAAAATAACCAATATTAGAAACATCTAAATTAATTTATTATAAATACAATAAAATAAAATAAGTTTAAATTTAAATTCATTAAACATAATAAAGAATAGAGAAGAAAAAGAACGTATATGTTGACAGAGGAGGGTCTGGAGCTAGGTGATGACTCCACCAAATTTTGTTGTTACCAATGAATGAAGCTGCATTTACTTAGATTAAGTAAATAATTAAGTGTAAAATCATTCAATTGTTTTTTTTTTTTTTGAGAAATAAAATAATTTATAGTAATAAAATTAAGGTTAGCAAAACTTACCCTTTTATTTTTTATTTTGTTATATAAATTTGATCTCTTCTTTTTCTTGCTAATTTCCTTGTTTCCTTTTGGATAGGATGAATTTCTAACTTTAAGTTGACAACCATATTTAGTTATCCTTAACTAAAGGAATCGATAGGATAAAAATGGGTAAATCATCTTGTACAACATTGAACCATTTCCTGCTTTTATCCTTAATTCATTCTTGTTGGTGTTTACGTGGTTCTACAATGACGATCTTGACCTTTTTAATCATATGTAAATTGAAACTGCTCTTAGAAAATAGAGTTGTTTATGATGTTCCAAATAATCCGAAGAGTAATGGTACAAAAGTTTCAAAATATATAATCAATTTAAACAATAAAAATTAAAATAAACATTACACTTAAAACATGAAAAACAAAATATATAAACTCACTAATACATATGGACATAGCAACTCAAATGAAATCAGAAAAAATCTATTGTCCGACAAAAATTTTAAGAAAAAAATATATTTATGTACACACAAAAATTAATTAATTAATAAAATAATTGAAACTAACAATAAAAACTTGTAGCTGATATTTAAGATATAAAACAAAAAAATATTGAAGGAAATTTATTAAGATTTAGAGAAAAGTCAATTGAAAGGTTTTATAATATCGAAGATATAAACATGGGGTGTATTAATGTTTCTAAATGGATTCGATTGAAAGATTTTTATTTTAATGAGAGCAAGCATTAATGCTGAAAATATATAACATATGTTATCCTTTGACTTAATATAATTTAAATCATTTGTCCTCAAAATATACATGCCTATATTATCCTTTTGATTCAATGTAATATATCTCATTTGTCCCTATTTTCTAAGGAGGAAGCAGAAAATATATATGAATAAGATAAAAGTATGAACCATCTTATCAAAATAAATATAATATATATATAAGTGAAAAACAACTAAACAGTAATATTTTTTTTTTTTTTTTTTGGGTGAAAAATAAACTAGCTTAAAGGAAAATAAAATCTAAAATATTATCTTTTTACTTGATGTGCAGCTTTCTTGAATTCTGGGCCGATTTCTTCGCTTAATTTAGGATTGATCCTCGCATATGAGCTTGTATATTGTTGTGCCCAGCAAACAGAGATCTTGATGGTCTCTGCTACACTCCATATTATATCTTGAAAACTAATAAGTTCCTATTCTTCCATATACGCCATGACAAGTCCAAAGAGGGTTGGCAAGTAGTTTTAGCCCAGGACAGCCATTCATTGTGCCTTAAAATTTCTCCACCCATTCAAAAGTATTACTAGAAAAGAATTGTGTTTGCTGGTTTGAAGGGACAATGTTCAACCAGACTTCTTTTGCTGTTGGGCAGTCTCTGAGAGCATGAGTAACTTCTTCAATGTTTTGCTGACAGACCGGGCAAGAGTTGTTGTAGCTGAGTCCTCTTCTTGCTCTTTCTTGGTTGGTGAGTAGTCGCTGCTTGCATGTTAACCAAAGGAAGAAACGAATGCGCTGGGGTCCTGGATATTTCCAGATTTCCTTCCACCTGTTGTCCCTATTATTCCATGAAGTTTCCATTATAATTCAGTAAGCAGATTTAATCGAAAAATTTTCGTTGGAGGCGGGCTTCCATCGAATTTTGTCTTGACCTGCTAGCTGATGTGGGGGAGGTATATTGATAATTTTTTGCACTATTTCTTCTGCTAGATTTTTCCTAAAGGCTTCAAGATTCCAGACTCCTTCCGTTGTAACCATGTCTGAAGCAAGCATTCACTTATAGGTCTGCTTGGATTTTGAACTTGTTTAATCAGCGGGCCAACTGTAGGGACCCAGTTATCGTTCCAGCAGTGTATTTTTGCTCCGTTGTTGACCGACCAGCAGAGGTTATCTTTCAGCATAAACCAAATCTGCTCAATTGCTCTCCATAGTGCAGAGTTATTCCTTTTTTTTTATACTTTCTGAATTACCTCTGTAAATCCATATTTTGATCGTAACACACGCGTCCATAGTGCATTTTGATTGATATAAGGTTAATTCCTATTTTTAACAAGAAAGATTTGTTTTGTTCATGTAAATGCCTTAAGCCTAAGCCTCCATGTGTACGAGGCTGGCATATTGTTTGCCAATCCATAAGTGCTAGTTTCCTTCATCATGTATTAGATCCCCAGATGAATTGTCTTGTTAATTTTTCAATTTCATCACACACCCCATTTGGTATTTTCATGGATTGCATGAAGTAATTGGAGACAGTTAGGAGTATTGATTGAACGAGAGTAAAGCGTCTGGCCATGGAAAGTTGCTTTGCATCCCAATTGCAGAGTTTCGATCGGACCTTTTCAATCACAAATTGAATTGTGGATTTAGTGATTCTTTTATGGAATAATTGAATTCCAAGATATTTGCCTAGTGTTTGTACTTTTTGATACCCCAAGATCCTGCTAAGCCTATCACTTAGTTCTTCTGCTACTCCTTTGAAAAAAAATATTTGTTTTCCTTGTATTGATACAATGACCTCGAGATGTCATAGAATCGATCTAGATATTCTTCAAGAGCATGCCATGTTTGATATCCGCTTGGGAAAATCACCAAATCGCTTATGTAAGAATAGATGTGATAAATTGGGTCCTGATCAAGATAATTTAATAGGGAGCCGCTTTTTCAAGGAGATGGAGGAGTGGAAGTCGTGTCCTCAACCATTCCATGCATAAGACAAATAAGTAGGGCGATAAAGGGCACCCTTGTCTAACTCCTCTTACGGGTTTAAATTTTTCAAAGTGGGCAATTCGCTCCATATTACTTGCATAGTAGTTGTTGTGATGGTTGACATAATGACTCTTCGTAGGTAGTCCGGGTATTCCACCGCTTGAATTGATTTATCAATGAAATCCTAACGATCATTATAAGTTTTTTCTAAGTCTATCTTGACTTCCATCAACTTCTTATTTTTTCCACGCATCAAGTGTATAACCTCCCGAGCTATTATAATATTATCGGTAATGTTTCTTCCAAAGAATGAACCCAAATTTTGTTCTTTGAGAAATAATTTTAGAAAGACTACTTTGAACCTATTGGCTATTATTTTCATGACTAATTTGTAAAGAACATTGCAAAGACTTATTGGTCTAAATTGCGATATTTCTTCCGGGTCGAGCTACCTTTGGGATTAAGACAATTAGTGTGTTGTTGAGTTCATGATCAATGGGACGCCCTTTAAATACATCTTTGACCTAAGTATAGATCGCTTCTCCTATGTTTTCCCATTGGTTCTGGAAGAAGTGTTGGGTAACCATCACTTCCGTGTGCTTTTAATGGGGCCATATCAAAGAGTGCTTTTTTTTTTCCTCATTTGTGACTTCTTTTTGTAAAAATCAATGTCACTATTTTCTAATGGAGGAATTGACTTGGGGGTAACTTTCCCAATCTATTTAATTTTTCTCCATATAATCTTTGAAAGTAATTAACCACTTCTTCTTGATATCTTCCTGACCATATAGCCACTCACCGCTTATGTTTCAAGTGCACTTATACGATTAATTTTCCTTCTATGTAAAGTGTGCGCGTGGAAGAATTTTGTGTTTCTATCCCCTAGTTTGAGCTAATCGCATCTAGATTTTTGCTTCCATAATAACTCCTCCGCTAAGAACACTCTCAAGTTCTTCTCTCGATGTTCATTTCCTTCCTGGCTAAAGAATATGAGTAGGATCTTTCAAGTTTCGCTTTGTATCGTGTTTAAAGATTTTATCAATTTTTGCTTGCATGATCCAATGTGGCCGTGATACATTTTTATTCCATCCTTTAAGCCTTTCAATAAATTGATTTAGAGAGCTATACATATCTCCCTCAGATTTCCAAGAATTTTTAACTATGTTGGAAAAGTCTTGATGTTCCTCGCCATCCAAATGAGAAATCAAGTGTCGACTGAGGAGTTTAAACCGAATTGGTGCTTACTAATAATGGTCTATGATCCGATTTGATTCGAAAGTTAGGTGTGTTATTACATTGAGGAAACGATTGGCACCAAGCTTCGCTTTCCTATCACGCGATCCAATCTTTCAAAGACTCTCCTCGCTGCTGGTAAATGAGGGTCCTTGAAATCCCAAGTCTTGAAGATTTTTGAGTCCATGAATTTCCCAAAATGTGGGCATCTTTTCCCTATGATTTTACCCTTTTTTTTATCTTCGACGGAGAGGATTGCATTAAAATCACCTATTGCCATCCAAGGGGTATGATCCAATGGTATATTTGTTTTTAAAGCTTCCCATAAATTCTTCCTTTTAGTGGGATTGGGACTTCCATAAATAATAGCAAGTAAGATGGGTTGTATTGTTCCCCATTGTGGATTTTAACTAATAAATCGTGGGTGGTTTTGGATTATTTCAAAGTTAATTTCATCCTTCCACCCAATCTAAATTCCCAAAAGCCTTTTGCTTCAATACGATGTGAATGATGAAAACCGAGTTTGACAATTATTTCATCCGCTTTACTACCACTCACCTTTGGTTCTAAAAAGTCCTACAATATTTGGTCTATAATCTATGCTATATTCTCTAAAGATGCGTGGAAATTTAGCACTTCCGCATCCTTGACAATTCCAGATGAAAATTGACAAATTAAATTTGTTATTCATCATAAATGTTTAAAAGGAGTTTACCCAATCTAATTTTGTCATGCAGTGGCTCCTCCGCTTCGCAAGCACCCGCCTCCTTCTTCATTTGCTTTGTTAAAAATACCTTGCTTGACTTGTTCTCGCAGCAACTCCACCATGTTAGCCATTGGTTCCGCCTGCAGGAATTGGTTGATGTGGATTTGAATGGGTTTCTTTATCCCGAATTATCCTTTGAGTTTCTTCCTTTGTGCTACCATTTGTTTTCCCCACCGGTGCTCACGGTGGAGAATTCTTCCAAGGCCCCATATGAGTTTTAGGTGTTGGTCGTTCTTCCCGCTTCCTCCGTGAGTATAAGGCTCTTTGAACACTACAACCGAATGTTTGGTTGAATCTAGAATTTCAAGTGGTAGGGATTATCGCAATTTCTTTTATGCTTTCAAAGATTAGGATGAAGGGTAGACTGGGAACTTGAGTTTTCTATCTATTGTTGACATTGATTTCTCTCGTGTTTTGTCTCTCGCCTTTGTGTTATTTTCTTTGACCCTTGCCATCTCTATTCCCGATTCACCCTCAATTGTTGAGTCGACAAGAAGATTGTCGGCCGTGGCTTTCTTGCTTCTTGCTTATTATCAAGTTATCCTGCTTTTTTTCCTTTTCTTTTTTTTGGTTCACCTTGTAGCAGTCCGATTGATCTTGGCTTGAATTATAACTCTTCTCGGGTCTCCTTTAAAGGATGCGTTAGGGGCCCTATTGTTTTTGGCCGATTCTTTTGTTGAGGCCTAGGTTAGTTGGAGTTTTCTTATCAATTATTTGCTAAATTTGACTTGTGGTTGATGAGCCTTTTTTGCTTCCATTGAGTGCACCACAGCCCATCCTCTTTTGGATCCGAATGATTTCTCAGGGGGCCTAATCTCACCCAAGTCCATTTCGCTGCTAGGGTTTCCAAGGGTTGAAACCTTGTATTTTCTTGCTTCTTTTCTTTGGTCGCGCTTAGTGCTATTCTCCGCTCTCTGTCCATCGCCGATTTCGCTTTTTCAATGAGCATCCATGGGCCATAGTCACGAGAGTTGTCTATAAGATTGCTTCCTCTTAATTCAGCTTCTATTTTCCTAAACTGCTTTTTCGTAGATGATTTCTTTCTTTTTTGCCGATCGATCGCGATTTTGGACAAATATCCTTTGAATGTCCAGAGGGCTACAAGAAAACACACATGCTGGGGAAGTGTTCATATTCGATTATCTAAAGAACTACATTGATTAGAACTTTCATGTAAGGGCCTTTTCAAGATTGACATAAACCGCCATTGTAACACCCCTTACCCGTGTCCGACACTCGTGACAGATACGAGGCATTACCTGACTTAACTTGCTTAAACATACAACATCTAAGCTATAAAATTTCATTTCAACTTAAAATTTCTCATTCATATTCATAACATCCTTATTATGGGCCTACGAGGCCTTAAACATACATACTAAGGTTTCGTAATTAAACCGGGAACTTTTGTGTACTTAGAAATTTTTCACCTAAAAAATAGGCCACACGCCCGCAGTGGAAGGGAAAATATGCCCGTGTGGGCAGCCGTGGGTCACACATTCCCATGTTCCTAGCCCGTGAATTTTATTTTCAATTCAAACCTATAAGGGTTTTCACACACTTACACACGCCCGCGTTCGTGGCTCCGCGTCCTCACATCGCCAGACACGCCGTGTCCTCACCCGTGTGTGAAAACCCGGGTATTATGTTTTTGATGACAAAGAAGCTTTAATGGCACACGCCTAGGCACACGCCCGTGTGTTGGGCCCGCAGTGGCGAATCGACTTTCACAAATTTGATGTAGGGGACACACGCACTATCAACACACCCATGGGGCGGACTGTGTCTCATACGGCCTAGATACGCGCTCGCAGTGTCTACTCGTGGACAATTAGGCTATCTACCAAGCCAATTGCAACCTCGAAAAACAAACACACTTATACCAACACAAGGAACACATAATATGGAAAATATACACTATGAAGAATCCCTAATCATCATTCATACACTTCACATTTTACTCCATCAATTGCATGAACTTTCACTTCATGAAACTCATCATCATTAAAAATATAAAACTTGACAAATATCGCCAATTCCTAATGGCCATTTACAAAATGAGTGTATAACATTAATAACCAACACTTTGGCTTTCAAATATGACATAATACAAAATGACCAAGTTCCTATACATGCCATACCCAAAATAAACCAACTTTACTATACCAAAAGAATGATTGATAGTGTGATCCGAGCTCCGACGCCCTACACGATCCTCGAGCTAGCTTGGCGATACTACAAGGAAAAGTGGAAAAGAGAGGGGTAAGCATATAGCTTAGTAAGTTTGCATGAATTAAAATAGTAACATAAGTACTCATGGTAAAATCCATTCATCTCATAGAACAATAACAATACAAGTTCTCAAGCACTTTGACATACTTACTCATACTTATGCTTACGCTACCCATCACATATCACATTACTTGCTTTCATAACTCGTGGTTTTACTCATGGTACCAGATTACTTCATCACATAATTTAGCACTTATGCTATCTTGAACATAAACTTAAATAATTATCGCTATTGACTTAAATGTAACTCTTTGTCATCTTTGTATAGCTTAGCTCTTTGTCATCTTTGGATACTTAGCTCTTTTGCCCGTTGAACTACCTCTAATATCGAGGATACTCAATCTCATCATACATGTATCACAATGCCAATGCCATATCCCGTATATGGTCTTACATGGGATCACCTCTGATGCCGGCGCCATATCCCGTATATGGTCTTACACGGATCTCTTAACTCGATGTCGATGCCATGTCCTGCATACGGTCTTACACGAGATCTTACATAGATGTCGATGACATGTCCTTGCATATGGTCTTAGACGAGATCTTCATTTGGTACCGTGGCCATGTCCTAGACATGGTCTTATACGGACCTTCCTTATTCTGGTAAGATCGATGCCATGTCCCGCATATGGTCTTGTACGGACCTTCCTTATTCGGCGTCGGATGCCATGTCCTGCATATGGTCTTATACGGACCTTTCTTATCTCATGTCATGACATAGGTATCCTCGTTATTCTCAATCTTCAACCGACTTCAACTTAATAAATTCTCATCATTTTCATCGAGGCTTCATTAGTCGATTTTCATGAAATAATATTCATTACCATAAGATCAAGCAATTTAAAATATAAAAACACTATGAAACTTTAATTTCACACAAACTTACTCTTAGCACTCAAATGTGTGTAGATGTTCGATCTAGTCCAACACTTTGTTCTTGCCTCTGCTTTCGGTCCGGCTTCGTGTTTCTTGATCTACAATAAAAATTTCACTTGTTTAATACTCACATTGACTAAATTGACTCATGAATCATACTTTGGGCAAAATTATGATTTTGCCCCTAAACTTTCACATAATTACACTTTTGCCCCTAGGCTCAGAAAATATTTTTTATTCAACTTTCTTGTATTTTAAGCTCTAGCCAATTATTTTCTCAACTACAACAGCCCCAATTTCCACTATTTCACTCGTGTATGACCATTTTTATAACTTTTACAATTTGGTCCTTTTATGTATTTTTAATGAAAATCACTTAGAAAAAGATGTTTATCACACATCAAACTTTCATATTCTTCCTTAAAACATCAAAATACATGCAAGTCATACATGGGTAAAATTTTGAACATAAACCCTAGCTCAAAATATAGCTAGAAAGAGCTAAATAGAGCTACGAGGATCTCAAAATACGGTTAGAACATTAAAAACGAGGCTGTGAGGTACTTACAATCAAGCTTGGAAGATGAACAAACCCTAGCTATGTCTTCCTTAGTGAATTTAGGCCAAGGGAGAAGAAGATGGACAAGATTTTTGGCTTTATTTTCCTTTTTTAATTCTTTTTATTAACTAAATGACAAAAATGCCCTTATGCCCTTTCTTGGGATTTTTCCTTCCCATGTCCATTTTTGTCTATCTTTACATTTAATGGTCTAATTGCTAAATAAGGACTTCTAGTAATTTTTGTAATTCTATTTCATACTTGAATCTTCTAGAATCTCATATTTTCTAATCTTTGCAATTTAGTCCTAATGGACAAATTGATCACTAATAAATAAAATTTCCTCATGAAATTTTCACATGATCATGTAACCACATCACAAGCCCCATAAAAATCCTAAAACACATATTTCTATTTCTCTTTTTGTGGTCTCACAACCACTATTCGACTAGGCCCTAAATCTGGTCAAGTATAATTCTTCCCTTAGGATTTTCGCCCCAAAATCTTACCGTAAAAAGGTTTGGGTACGGGTTTCTCATAACCTCCTGCCCCATGTAACCTCTTCTACCCCGTGTCTTTTCCATAATACTTCATGAGAGCTATACTTTTATTCTTTAGCCGCTTAACTTCTCGCATAAAATCTTAACCGGCTTCTTCGCTATATGTCATGCGTCGGGTTGAATTTCAACCTCCGCCGATGTAATCACGCAAGGCAGGATCCGATCAAGAATATCGCAATACGCACACGTGAAACACATCATGTATCTTTTCCAACTCAATGGCAAAGCCAATCGATAGGCTACCGCCTCTATCCTCTCAAGAATCTCATATGGTCCGATAAAACTCGGACTCAATTTGCCTTTCCACCAAATCGAGAACTTTCTTCCATGGCAATACTTTCAAAATACTTTATCACCAACTTGAAACTCAATCTCTTTCGCTTCAAGTCCGAGTAGGACTTTTTGCCTATTGAAGCAAATTTTTAAACAATCACGGATTATTTTTACCTTCTCTTCGATTTCTCTAACCGTGATCGACCCCTGAATCTAATTTTCCTCGAGTTCGCCTAATACAAAGGTATTCTTCAGACTTACGCCCATACAAAGCCTCATAGGGCACCATTTTCAAGCTCGACCAAAACTCATATTGTATGCAAACTCTACCAATGGTAAATACTTTTCCCACCTACCCCAAATTCAAGAACACAACACCTGAGCATATCCTCAATTATCTCAGATAATCTCTCCGATCGTCCACTGGCTATGTGGTGAAAAGTCAGATTAAAACTCAGCTTTGTGCCCAAAGCTTCTTGCAACTTTTTCTAAAATCGAGATGTGAATCTCTGATCTTTTCCGATATAATTGACAAGGGCACTCCATGAAGTCTTACGATCTCCTCGAAACATACAAGTTTGCCAACTTATCGCTTTAATAGTCAACACGCATTCGATATGAAGTGGGCCGACTTTGTAAGTCTATCTACCACAACCCATATGAAATCTTTCTTGCTCTGTCAACGACAAACCCGCTACAAAAGTCCATAGTAATACGGCCCATTTCCACTGAGGACCATAATAGGTTGAAGCAAACCCAAAGGTACTTGGTGTTCACTTTTCACTTGTTGACAAATCAAGCATCTTGATACAAACTCGTAAATATCTTTCTTCATACTTACCACCAATACCATTTCTTCAAATCATTATACATTTTGTATCAGCTCGGATGTACAAATAGACATCCGCTATGTGCCTCGGTAAAATCTTCCGAATAAGTTCATCATTCCTGCATACGACTGCATCGCCTCAACATCAAAAATCCATCGTAATTAATCCGAAAGTCTGACTCAACACCCGACTCAGACCAACTCTTTTGGCTTGTAAGTTATCACCATCTTTCTCGAGCCTCAAAAATCTCTTTGAAGGAACATCGGCCTAGCCCTCAACTCAAATGTAGAATAGAACCATCGCCCGACAAAGTCACCTGTATTCATAGCCCTCAATGCAAATATGGATTTTCTACTCAAAGCATCGGGCATTACATTCGCTTTCCTGGGTAGTAGTCAATGACTAGCTCATAATCCTTTATCGCTCTAACCATCTTCGTTGCCTTAAATTCAATTCCTTTGATTCATTAAGTACTTTAGGCTCTATGATCTGTGAATATCCACATCTTTCACCATACAAATGGTGTCTCCATATCTTCAAAGCAAACACAATGGCAAACAACTCTAAATCATGTGTCGAATAATTCTTCTCTACGCGCTTTAATCGCTTAGAGGCATATGCTATCACCTTGCCTTCCCGCATAAGCATGCACCCAATCCATTCAAGGATGCATCAGATCACAAATTCTTTTCCTGGGCTTCAGTTGCATTAGAACTGGGGCCTCACCAACAATGCTTTTAGTTTCTCAAACTCATGGCATTTCATTCCATTCGAACTTTACATCTTTCTCAGTAGTCTCGCCATCTGAGTGGCTATCATAGAAAATCCTTTGACAAATCGCCAGCACAACCACCAGGCCTGCATAAAACTTCTAACCCTGACACATTCCTCTGGCTTTCCAATCAACAATGGCTGAAATCTTACCTGAGTCAACCTAGATTCCATCTCCCGAGACAATGTGCCCTAAAAATCCAACTTTTTTGAGCCAAAATTCACTTTTTGCTAAACTTGGCATACAACCGATTATCTCATAAAATTTGCAAACCGTCTCAAGTGCTTGGGCATGCTCATGCTAATCACGAAATATATCAATATGTCATCAATAAAGACCACAAATAAACTTATCCAAGTATTGCCAAAATATACTGCTTCATTAAATCCATAAACACAAATAGGGGCATTTGTTAAACCAAAAGGCATAACTAAAAAATTCATAGTGCCCATACCTTGTCCAAATGCAATTTTTGCAGACATCCGAGTCTTTGACCTCAACCTGTAATATCTCGACCTCAAATCTATCTTGGAAACACAAATGGGCTCTTCAATTGATCAAATAAATCATTGATTGTAACACCCTAGTTTTAGGGGTTAGGCATTTGGTGCTTAGCTCGAGTGTTGGCACACTTCAAAGGTGTGGTTGGTAAGTTTTAGGGTCCCGGAACCCTAGGTAGTGGGGAACGCTTGGAAAATTTTTTTAGTTTTAGGGGCTAAAAAGGAGAACTTGGATAGAGGGGGCCTTAAGAGAATTTTTGGTGAATTTTGGCATAAAGAGTGGCTTGGTAGAGTGGCAAGGAGGCGCCACTTAGAGCATGGAGAAGTGACGCCATTTGTGTGGGAAGGCCTGTGTTCGATTCGCAAGAGCAAAGAGATGGGCATTCTTTTTACAGGCCATTTGGTGGGGTGGATGGACGGTTTGAAAGGCTTAAAAGTGGAGAAGACTTGGCTCAAGTTTTTTTAATTTTATAGTAAAAGTTTGACTTATTCAAACTTTTAAAATGGATGGTAGGGGAGGGATTTAGGAGAAATTTTAGGACTATTTTTTGGGGGTTGGAGCTTGGCTTTTTAGTATAAATAGGGGGAGGGGGATGCTCATTTCATTCATCCATCCGCCTCCTCTCCTCTCTCTCCTCTCCTCTCCTCCTCCTCTCCTTTGCCGAATTTTGTTCCCCATCTCCAAAGCCTGCTAATAACTCTTACACTCTCCTTATTTCCTTTCCTTTTCACTTCAAAATCAAGGTACACCCCACACTTCTTCTTCCTCCTTTAAAATACCTCTTACCAAATTGCTATTCCCTCTCTTGATTTAATTAGTAGCCGACCTACCTTTGCCGAATTTCTTTCCTCAACTTGATAGCACTTGGGGCCGAGTGTTAGCTTAGATCCTTTCGAGTTCCGTGATCGAGATACTTGGGGTTTTAGTGGCCCGCCAAGCCTCCGTTGCAGCAATTTGACTTGATCAAGAGGAGGTAAGATTATTTATTAAGGTTAAGTGCTTAAGTGGTGTTTTGGGGTTAACTCTGCTTACTGATTAAGCTTTTTGCATGGAGGCCACAACTACCGTAGTGGGCAAGGGAAGGCCCCCGCCCCAAAGTTCAAGAGAAGAGCGGTTTCTCACAGACGTGATTGGCCACCGGGTGGCCAAGCACAGGAAGCTACTAAGCATAAATAGCCGTAGTTTCGCTAGACGATAGCATCGAGGATCGAGAGTCTAGAACTCCTAGTAATAAGGTGTAATTAACCATTGTCTCCGGATTTGAGTATATCCGCTATGTTGTATGATGCTAATAAGTGCGCTTAATGGGAAATGGTACTTTAAGGGGTATGGAAGATGATCAGTGTTAGTAGCAAAGTTTGTAATTATGTGAACACCGATTTTATTGTGTGAGAATGCCTATGATTGTAATAGCATGCACATGCATCATCTACGACATATCATGTTACATGTGCATGGGTGGGTTTATGAAAAAAGGTACGTGTACTTCGAGTACGTGGGTTGATGTCACTTTGTGCTACATCGTGATTGGCACGCTGATCGAGGTCGCCACAGGGATCTTTGCGATTTAGTTCGTGGTTACCTTGATTGATATCCGCTTATGCCATATCGCGGCTTGATGGATTGCCGTGGTGTTCCATCGCGGGTTTGATGTTAGCTATATGCTACATCGTGATGGCATTGGTTGCCTTTTTGGAGGGAAAAGGAGAGGTGACTGATAGTTCCCCTCGTGTGGTAGGTCGGATAAGGGGGTGTGTAGCGATGGACCCTAGGATGGGTTGGGAATCATGTTGCATCATAATTGTAATAATATGGAAATGGGCCAAGCCCAATATGACATGTGGATAGGTATGTTTTGGGAAACACACGTGGAAATGGGCTGAGCTCAAAGGATGTGTGGTTGAGCATGAAATGGCCTAGCCCAGATTTGAGTATGATATGGATGTGCTAAGCCTGCATCAGGTGATGAATAAATGAATATGTATATATTTACTTATTGCATTTGATAATCGGGACATTATGTGGCTAGTATATGGGTGGATTTCAAAGGGTTAACTTACACACCGAAGTCAGATGACTCACTCCAACTTTTTTAATCATCGCAGTGAGTCGTGGATTAGTGATCTGTTGAGTGGGATACAAGGTGGCCCATGCATGAGAGATTTTCATACGTAAGATGATGATTTAATATTGGTTTTGATATAAGTACTTTATTTGAATTATCAGTTGTAATAAAGGCCATTTTATTATTTTGGTATTACTTAACCATGGTTTATCTAATTTGGATTTCTATGTGAAAATGGTTTTAATTCCAAAGACTTCATTTATAAAAAGTATGTTTAATAAAGTATTTGCATAATTTGTAACTTCTAAAGTTTGCATATTGCTTTAAATGAACATGGTTTTCAAAAATTGAATTCTTTCATGCTTTATGCTAAGTTAATAAAGATTTCCAACCTGCTTTCTCCCAAATGACATAACCGTGCATTCCTACGTAGTTGAATGGGCCGGGTTTGGGGATGTTACATTGATCCTGGCAATGGGTACTTATTCTTCATAGTAACCTTATTAAGCTACCAGAATCTATACATAATCTCATGGAAACATCTTTCTTTTCTACAAATAACACCGAGCACCCTACCTAAGAATGACTCCGATCGTGGTAAAAGCCTTTGTCCTGTCAACTCTTGTAGTCAGGCCTTCAATTCTTTCAACTCATTGGAGCCATTCTATATGGAGTATCTCGACATAGGTGCAGCACTAAAAGAGCTAACCCAATGCCAAATTCAATCTCTCTAACCGCGTAACCCCCGTAATTCTTTTGGGGAATACATCCGATACTCACATACTACTCTGTGATCGATTCAATTTTTAACTCAATTTCTTTGGCATTCATTACAAAGGCTAGATAGCTTCATAACCTTTTCTTTACATATTTCTGGGTATATATGGAGAGATCACTACAGCGCGGTTTGTCCTGCTCATCCGATTCAACACGTAAGAGTGTCCCATTTTCACATCTCAATTCAATGTATTTATTGCCACAATTTCATCATTACATCATTAATAAGCAACTACCCATACCAAGAATTATATTGAATTATCAAATGGTAATAGCATGAGATTTTGCCATAAAATAATTAACCTCTAATCATCAATGGGCAAACCTTTGCATACCTTATCAACTAATACACTTTTGCTTAAAGGATTGACACTTTTATCACAATTTTTGTAGACTCGCATAGTGCATGCTCATACCAGATACTAATTTCATGCAAATATATGAGTGGGTAGATCCTGATCAATTAAAGCAACAACATTAGTATCATGGAGAGAAATGTACCCGTGAATTACATCGGGATGACGCCTTCGCGAGCGCCGAATGGCATAAGTCCTCGCAGCGCCTGGCTACCTCGATCTTACAAATTTCGCCTCTCTGGGTGTACTCTTACTACTCGCTCCACTTCCCCGGTTTCTCTGTTGTCTCTCTAGTAGTGCTTCCCGATCCGCACTGAATTTTATCTTTTCAACTCATCTCAGTGCATTCTCTAATAAATGATCTTGGGAACTACACATAAAACAAGCTCTTTCATGAGCTCTTGCGACTCACCGATGACGCCTCACACACCGTGGAAATTTTGGTCTATTAGGTCGAGTGTTCCCAACACTAGCAATTGAGGTAGTCCGAGCTTTGTCCCCGTAGCACCGCATTTACTTCTATTCGAGAACCCAAATAGTAGTCATCGGGTAGGGAAATTCTCTCGACTTCTGGACGAGGACCAAATGACTTATCTAATTATCTCTTTCGAGTCACTTAGACTTATCTCACCTTTCTTTTCTCTTTCACTAATTCTCACTTTTACAAGCCCGATCCACTAGTACAACAAATTCCTTCAACTCAAGGACACCAAAAATAATCTGAAATCTTCATTTAATCCGCCTCAAACCTCTCTTACACATGATGGTTTCAAAGGACATACACTCCTTAGCCGCATTTGCCGAGCCTTACAAATTCACGCTATATTCGCCATCATTATTCTACCTTGTTTCCTTCCAAGAAATTCTTCTTTCCTCGATCAATAAATCTTATTAATGTACTCTTTCCGTAATTCTCTGAAAAACTCCCATGTGATCCTTTCTCGTGGTACAATCGACACAAGGGTGTTCCACCACCGATAAGTAAATCTCTAAGAGGGACACCATACATTACTTCATGCACTCTTCAGGCAGTAAAGATAATTCATCAAATACCTCGATGGTATTTTCAAGCCAAAATTATGCTCTTTCCTGATCATCATCTTACTAGCTCGAAATTCCTACCCTGCTTCCTGGGATTCTATCAACCTGAGGCTTTTCTCCCTTACCACTTTCTACTACTTGAGAGCTAAGGGCAGGGTCGATGAATAGGTGGGGGTGGGAGGGGGTTATGATCTCTCGGTCTGCATTTAACGAACTCCGTGGTACCATGCATTCATCATGTGGAGAAAGGCTTCTCAGCTTCCTCTTTCTCCTCCCTCTCTAACTTACAACTGCTGGTCTATTCTCATTTTCATTCAACATCGCCCTTTAGCGAGAGTCGGCGCTGCTATTTTCTACATCATCCGCCATAGCTTCTATCCGGATCCATTTACTATATGAAAACACAATTTAAATCGCTGTGAGTCGGCAACACTATCATAATGTAAATACTCATGTGTATGGCATGTATAGCTAGATTCATACTTCACGCTTACGTTAGTCCGAGAATCGACTAAACCATAGCTCGTACTACTAAATGTAACCTCTTACCCGTGGTTCCGGACATCGGACAGGATAATTGAGGCAATACCTGGACTTAACTTGCTTAAACATACAAACATCGTGCATAAAATTTCATTTCAAATTAAAGCTTCTCATTCATATTCATAACATCTTAATATGGCTCTACGAGGCCTTAAAACATACATAATGGAAGTGCTCTAATTAAACCGGAACTCTTGTGTACTTAGAAATTCTTTTTAATTTAAATAGGTCACACACGCCTGCTGAATGGCGGAACATGCCTGCGGTGGCGTGCCGTGGTCAGCATTACTCAACATGTTCCAGCAGCCCGTGTGAATTTTATTTTCAATTCAAATCCTGCTGTGGTTTTCTAGCACTGGCCAACACACGCCTCGCCTTTGGTTCGCGGTCCGCTACACTACGCCAGCACACGCCCGTGTCCTCAACACCGTAGCGTGAAAACTCCGGGTATTCGCTTTATGACATTGCGCAGTTTCTAATGGTACATGCTCCAGGCACACGCCGCTGAAGTAATCGTCAATTTTGAAATTTGATGCAAAGACACACGCGCTATCAACACACCCATGGGCGACTGCGTCTCACAATTTCGCCTAGACACGCACTTGCAAAGGGATAATTGTAAGGCTATCTACTGCCAATTGCCACCTTAAAAACAACACACACTCTATACTCAACACAAGGAACACATAATATGGGAAAAATATACACTATGAAGAATCCCTAATCATCATTCATACACTTCACATTTTACTCCATCAATTGTATGAACTTTCACTATGAAACTTCATCATCATTAAAAATATAAAACTTGATAACACACACCCTAAATGGCCATTTACAAATGAGTGTATAACATTAATAGCTAACACTTCTATTTTCAACATGATACATAACACAAATGACCAAGTTCCTATACATGCCATACCAAAATAAATTAATGCATTATACCAAAAGAATGATTGATAGCAGATCCGAGCCCAACGCCCTCTACGATCCTCGAGCTTAGCTTACATACTACAAGGAAAGTGAAAAGAGAGGGTAAGCATATAGCCAAGAAGCTCTTGTACGAATTAAAATAGTAACATATACTCATGGTAAATCCATTCATCACATGTAACAATAACAATACAAGTTCTCCGGGCACTTTGACATACTCTACTACTTACACTTACCCATCACATATCACATTACGCTTCATAACTCGTGTTTTACCTATGGTACCTGTGATTACTTCATCACAATTTAGCACTTATGCTATCTTGAACATAAATCTAAATCATTATCAGTCTCACTTAAATGTAACTTCATTTTACTAGCTTAGCCTTCTTTGTCATCTTTGCATACTTAGTTTTTTTGCCCGTTGAACTACTTAATATCGTGAGGATACTCAATCTCATCATACATGTATCACGATGCCTATGCCATATCTCTAGATATGGTCTTACACCGATCTCTAACTCGATGTCGATGCCATGTCCCGACATGGTCTACACGCAGATCGCATGATGTCAAGGCATGTCCTACATGGTCTTAGACGAGATCTTCCTTTGGGTGCAAGGCCATGTCCTGCATATGGTCTTATACTTTATTTTCCTTATCTCTGGCGTCGTGACATAGTATCCTCTTGTTATTCCGGTCTTCAACCGACTTCAACTTAATAAATTCTACCATTTTCATCGAGGCTTCATTAGTCAATTTTCATGAAAATAATATCTAATACTACAAGATCAACAATTAAAATATAAAAACACTATGAAACTTTAATTTCACACAAACTTACCCTACACCAAAATGTGTGTAGATGTTCGATTTAGTCCAACACTTTATTCTCGCTCTTGGCTTTTGGTCTGGCTTCGTGTTTCTTGATCTATAATAACAATTCTCACTTGTTTAATACTCACATTTCATCAAATTGACTCATGAATCATACTTGGAAAAATTATAATTTTTCCCAAACTTCTCACATAATTACACTTTGCCCCTAGGCCTGTGAAATGATTTTTATTCAACTTTCTTGTATTTTAAGCCTTAGCCGAATTATTTTCAACTACAACAGCCCTCTAATTTCCACTATTTCACCATGTATGACCATTTTATAACTTTAGTTAATTTGGTCCTTTTTTATGCATTTTCTATGAGAATCACTTAGAAAAGATGTTTATCACACATCAAACTTCTTCATATTCTTCCTTAAAACATCAAAATACATATGTCACAATGGTAAAATTTTGAACATAAACTCCTAGCTCAAAATATAGCTAGAAATAGCCAACAGAGCACAGATCTCAAAATACGTGGCTAACATTAAAACTGTAGTTGAGGTACTTACAATCAAGCTGGAAGATGAACAAACCCTAGCCATGTCTTCCTGCTGAATTTCAACAATATAAAGAAGATGGACAGATTTTTGGCTTTATTTTCCTTTTAATTCTTTTTATTAACCAAATGACAAAAAATGTCATATGCCTTTTCTCGAGATTTTTCCTCCTACGCTCCATTTTTGTCCATCTCTGACATTTAATGGTCTAATTACAAATAAGGATCTCTAGTAATTTTTTTAATTTATCATACTTGAATCTTCTAGAATCTCATATATTTTAATCTTTTGCAATTTAGTCCTAACGACAAATTGGATTTACTAATAAATAAAATTTCTCAAGGAATTTTCACACAATCATGTAACCACATCATGCTCCCATAAAAACATATTTCTACTAATTTGTGGTCTCGCAATCACTATTTTTTGACTAGGCCCTAAATCGGGCTATTACACCCATTCTTACGGTCTTCCCTGACCATTATCCTGTTAAAAAAAGTCTAATTTCATACCCTTCCTACCCATTCCTCCTACTTCCTGCAGCATTTCCTTTGTACATATGTCCAGTAATCCGGGTAAATGAATCTGCCATGACCATATTCGAATATGGTTGTGAAGCGGTTAAACTAATGCTCCAAGGTTGAATCGTTAGATATTGCCCATAGATCATCCAAGGCCTCGGCTTAAACTATCTCGGCAAATCTCCTCGGATTTCTTTGAATTTAGCCGATAGTAGCCGCTGATATCCATTAAATGGAATGGTTGACTTGTTGCTATAAGGAGGAATCTTGTTTCTATAAATATTAAGGTATCCAATATTTCTTCTTCTTAAGAGCTTAATTATCACCGTAGAAACTCCATACTTTTATGCGGTTGATTAACCCAATTAGAGAATTCTATAAATGGGATGTCGCTTAATGATGTTCATAATAACATTTTCTCTTCAAGTAAATCGGGTCATCATCATCTTCGCTCTTTAGTAGCGACTGCTTTCTCGCTTATTTGCAAGCCCGTGCCCATGAGGCAAATTTCTTCCACGCACTGGCTTTCTTGTTTCAAAGTGTAATCTAAGATTCATAACAGATTTCAGATCTCATTTTTAAATGTTGATCTTCCTTCTATTGATTGTTGATTATCGCCCGCTTCATTCTCGTTTTCGCTTCGTATCTATCCTCTTTCTATTTTTATTAGTAATCGATTATCAACTACTTTTTTTAGACTAACATAATACATACGATGATTTTAGTTTTATTTTTCTACTTGACTAAACAAAGAATAATTTGATATATGCTAGCATGCCATATGTCAGCTTGTAAAATTATCAACAAATTATAAAATATTAAAACTATCACAGAGAACTATAATTCATATTGTATCAAGATAGTTGGAACATTTAGATATTGAACTTTAAAACAAGATTTAGGATAAATGAGTGGATATTTTTATATGAAAATCTCATTAGAAAATTTGTTAAAATTTTAAGCACCACTTTATCTCTTTTTTTTCATATGATAAAGGTATGAAAATATTAGGTTTATAATTGTTTTAGTTGATGAAACTCACACTCCTCATGTAATAAGAAATTTTGATGTTTATATAAAAGAAAGGACAACGAAGAAAAAGAATCACCAATAAAATATCACTCAAAAGATAAGATAAATGTAAGATGGCTCCCAGATCAATGAATATGTTAAAGGCGCACATTACTGATAAGAACACCATGGAGGCTGGCTAGTGGGCTTCACGTGTAACAGGCTGGATATCTCAGCATTGAAGCTAAGGTTGTTCTAGAAGTCCAAAATAGCTACTGGGACAGAGGAATTTGCATAAGTAAAGTCAAAAGTGGTAACGTATTATTAATTGATGTCTTGCAAAATCATAGCTCAGCTTTTCAAGTATTTTTATATAACAAAAGTATATTAAAAACTCTACCTAAATTTGAAAATTGTTTATAAGTCTTAAAATTGTTTTCAAAGTGTCGTGGACAAGATAAACATTTCAAAAGCCTTAAATTAACTTAATTTTTAACGAGAGTTTTTCGTGTCCCAAGACTTCTACCAATACTAAAGCGACAAGTACTCCAGAGAACTCAAGATTTGTTATATCTGAAAAGGCTACATATTTCCAATAAGAGAACTCCAGCTTCACCGATACAACCCGACTTCTATCCAGAGAACGCACTCAGTGCGCGTAGTTTTGGCTTCAACTTATCGATACCAGTAGCGATCTATCGATACAACTTGCAGTTCTATCGATACCCAAGGACTTCTACCGAGATGTCAAGGTAGCCAAAGTTCAGCCTCCCTTCACTTCTACCACACTGCTAGGTTTCACTGATACCGGCTGAAACTTCGTAGTTCTACCTGATACAAGAGGACCCTACTCGAGCACAACGAGCCCAACTGGTCATATACTGGAAGAACTTCTACCGAACAGCAAGTTCCTTCTACTGATACATACAATGAAGCCACAGCATCGTGATTTAATGCTAGTTTTTATAGTTGCCAATGACTCTATTTGTTTCTACCCGCTTACAAACGCCCACAAGGTTGTTAGAGGATTTAAATACAAGGTCAAGGCTTCTCATTAAAAAATATAGAAACAAGTGCCTAAATTCCAAGAACTCAATTTTTCAATCTTTCTAATCTTTTACTAAATATTTAGACACACTTGCAAGTGTGGTTAAGTTTTATCATTCTTTCAAGTTTTGTAACTTTAAGTGAGAGTTCCACTGTCGGGACATATACTTTTGCAGGTATCATCTTATCTTATCATTATTTCCTCTCATTTAGGAGGTGTTACTTTAAGGTTTTGGGTAGAAAAACCCATGTGAAGGATTCTATCTTACCTTTGAAAAGATAGGAATTTGTAAGGTTAAATCTTGTCCTCAAAGGTTCAAATCTGAAGTGATTTGGGAAATCCTTAATTATGAAAAGCTAAGGTAGTAAAGGTAAGCAATTGAGGCTGAACTGATTATAAATACTAGTCGCTTTATTTTCGCCATTTCCTAAAAACAGCAATACGTAACTGAACGAAGTACAAC